>WBND01000583.1:254131-320113 GCA_013398595.1 Tychaedon coryphoeus | reverse complement strand
ACCTGACATCAAAGTTCTTCCCATTTTGAGCAGAAGGCTGTAGTAGACACCCCAACGAGGTCACTCTTCTGGGTTCTGTTTTAAAACTTACCAGTTTATTCTAAATAGAAATCCAAGGACACCTTGGAAGCTTTAAAGACCAGTAGGTCCTGTGTTCATTTATGGTTGTGTTTACTGAAAGTTCTCTGAGATCCCCCAGGTAAAGTGATAGCTTAAGACTTACTAACAGCTTGACAGGTACGTGGTATTTTTCATCTCTGACTGCTGAAGGCATAAAAATTTGAAAATAATTTGTACCCCTAAAGAGATATGAAGTTAACTTGGAAGTAAATACATAATTCTTGAAGCAAATATATGAATTTCTGAAATGCATACTGTTGGTATCTGTAGGATTTGATACGAGGGCATGGCTCCTGGTAGATAATCTGTCTGAATGATCTCCCGGCTCTTTAATCTGAAAGCGTGAAACTGATCCTAGAGCATGAAAACAGCTACTTTCTTCTAAGATACACTGTATGTCTAAGAGTAACAGTGAAGGGGGCTTTCAAGCTAGTTGCCTTTTTTTTTTTTTTAACATGCATCAGTCTCCAAGATGGATCAACACTTTATTCCATGGCTCTTTGAAAACTGTTGAAATTGAGTACTTAATTATACCTCTGGAACTTTTTCTTGCAGAGATTAAAAGTTGTATGTTATTTGCTCTCCAGGGATTTTTTTTTTAAAGCTGTCCATATAAAGCTACTAAAGTCTTGATTTAGAAATCTTCAGCACAAATATGTTTCTAATTCAATTGGCTGAAAATGCCATTATTTCCCATTTGCTGAATCCATAGTCAGTGTTCAGCCTAAACAATGAAAAAGCAGTTTCTGGAGAAAGTGTTAACAAGAAAATTAATTTGTTTAAGAAAACTAAGAGGAACTAGAGTCAAACTTGCTTTTTATTATCTTTGTGTTTCAATTATCTGGCTGTAAATTGAGGGTCATAGCAATAGCTGCCTTCCTGTATATTCAGTCTTTGCCCTGACAAGTTTGTCATCTAAATAACAAAGATAAAGAGCCCTTAAACATATGCATGTACAAGATATGTGACAAAACCCTATTGCTGGATTGGTAGATTATACTGTGATCATCAATGCAAGTAATCAAATAACATCTGAGTTGAGCACTACCATCTAATTCTGCAGCTGGGCTTATTTCTCATAATTGTTTTATATCACATAGACATGCAGCCCACTGGGAGTGTGTTTGGAGGTTCAATCTTTAAAACTGCTGCAGTCATGAAAAATTACACACTGAGCAATTTTCTCACTTGCTAGCTGAATGAAACTACTTTTGCATAGTTGCAATAATTAAACAGAAAGAAGATATTTCTATTGGGGAGTTTGAATAATAAGGTTATTTCCTAATTGATATACTTAAAGCAATGAAAAGTTTTAAATTCAGCTACCTATGTGCATATGAAGAGCATATAAACTCAGTAGATGAACATTTCATCATCTTCTTGAAGTAGGAATTTATAAGTTGTTAACTGGTTTATTACAGTTTCTTAGAGAAAGGATTTTGAATACTCCAGTACAATTTTTTATATTAGCTACTTGTCACCAGCAGCCCAGGATTAGACATGCAGATTGAATTTTCAATTAAAATGATTCAGTCTTTCAGAAACATCCTTGTCTGCAGTCAAAAAGTATGAATACAAATGTTTCTCAAGAGTCAGTGATTTTCAACATCAAATCCATCTTTTCATATGTCTGAAATAAACAGAATAATATCATCTATTATAAAAAAGACTGTGAAATTTTAAATCCTTTAATTTGATTCTGAGCTCAGGATAAAAAAGTAGTATTATTAGAAGTTATTTCCTTTATAGCTATTAATTTACTCTTATTTGTGTGCAGAGGAAAAATGCCTGTATTTTAAAAGGAATTTGATGCTTACACAAAGCTTTTAATGACAGTTTTGGAGGCTGAACTCTTACATAGCCATATAGAATGAGCAAAAGCTGCATAAAACTTGCAATATTCCCGTCCTAGGATACTGTTGGTACTCATCTGACAAAAGAGAAAAGAGTTTTCAAAGACTGTGATCAGAAGGTATTTGGCATAAGAAACAGGTGTCTGTAAAACAGCCTGGTTCAATGTTCCATTTTGGACATAAGACTCCTTCTGACAGCCCTTGAGGTTGTAAACAGTCCTGAGGAAGGAGGGGGCAACAAATAAATGTCTTCATGCTATACCTTTGCTCCCTGTACCCATATCAGGTGTTGGTCAGGTCTTAAGGACCAGCAGATGCAAAACAATTTCTTGTTATGTTGCATTTCACTATCTTAAAATTTATAAACAAACGTTATATAAGTGCTAGTCTCTGAAGAGTCTCTCACATATTGCAAATACTAAGAGACTTGAAAACAAAGGCAAAGAGTGATACAGAGACTAGATTGCTCTGAAATTAAAAAAAAAAAAAGGGTTTTTTTTTTCCTTGTAAAGCAAGATGAGAACTGAAAATGTTCTAAGAGTACTATCTCTGAGATGACTCCGTGTGAGTGATTTCTGTTCAGAGGCTATGACTGACTTAGAATAGATGTACCTTCTCAATGTCTGAGCCATTATTCTGGGACTAATTGTGTGTGTATCTCTGTCTACATATAAAAAAACCTATGCAATGTAAATCTACCAGAGGCATCTTATACATCTTCCTCACCCTTTGTAATAATGAAGCTTATGTCTAAAAATACTTCATGTCACATTTTATTTTCAGACAGGATCAAAATGTCAAATCTAGGAATAATTTTAGTACAGATACTATTGTGTCTCTTAAATTAAAATAATGCAAAGGTCTCTGAATAAATTAGCACAGTTGCCATGGAAACATAGTGGGCAAGAAATATTTATAGTTGCTGCAAGCAATAGTTTTGCAGTTTAATACTTTAAAATGTCAAGCAACACATAATCTCTAAAACAAAAATATTTTTTGGTGATTTTGTATATTCACAAATTTTTGTTAAGATATATTTTCAGTTCTTGCAGCCAGAAAAAGTTAAAAATCATAAACCCTTACAAAAATCAAACTTTAATATATACTGTGATTTGCAAAAAGCATTTTTCAGCTATAAAGACAAATAATACCTTGTCAGGCTTAAGTGTGCTATTTTATGTAAGGGATCATTAGAATCAACAACTGAAGATTTTTCATAGCTAATTAAGTTTAGAGTCTTTTACAAGTCTCTAAGCTCTAGCAATAATTGCAACTACAACAATTGAACATGCCTTATTCATAAATGCAAGATGGCAAGTATCTGATATTCTTATTGAAACATTGGTTATTCCCAATTTGTTAATTGAAATAGTACTTTATAAGAATATACAAAGAAGTACTAGTAAATTATCTACATGTATATTGGTTAGCAGAGGTCTGACAGATTTTCTTATACATCCTATATCCATTCTCAGCTAAATCTGATAGTCTTTCCAGGGAAACAACACAACTTCATTATATTGATACGTTTGTATAAACACTGAGCTTCATAACAAGGATGGATGAGGTCTTTGTCATTGGGACTACCCATCCCCAGCATTTAAAAATGCTTTTTTACAGTTCTGCATTCGCTTAACAGCTATGTAGAAAGGTCTGCATAGTACAGAGAAGTGTGCTTGTTTGTGAAGTGATGTACAAACACATGGGAGGGAGAAGTGAGCACTAAGGGGGGAGAAGGCAGCACAGTGCTATGCTCAAGTGTCCTTAAAAGATACTCTTAGAAGTAGCTAGGAACAGAAGCAGTCTTGAGACCTAAGTAGGAATAACAATGCTTCTGGCATTCATCCCCCAGATCTCTCTCACAAACGCTTTGTGACATGCTGTACCCATCCCTGGTGGAGCTCTTCCTCTTCTCATACCTAGCTTTATTTGATTGTAAGTATTTTGTAATACTGGAAGAAAACATCAGTATCCTTGGCTATCCAGCTTGCAGAAAGTGTGTTCTGCTCTAAGTCTCATGGACAGAGATGGGCACTATGACAGCTGGTATTTAAGATTTGATGGACCTAACAATCTGAACGAAGGTGAAGCTGGTAGCCACCTAAACAATGCAAAGAAGTTAAAGGCTCTCTCCTGTCTCTCTCACTACTGGGATTAAGGAAGAAATATTCTCACATACTTTGAAGTAACATAGATGGATGGATGGATGGATGGATGGATGGATGGATGGATGGATGCAAAAATTAAAATATTTCTTTAAATTAAAACATCAGCACAGTCTATTAGGTGAGAATGTTTTAAACTCAGGCTTATTTAAGCATTTGGGGAACTGTTCTACAAGTTCTGTACTCTAAAAATGATCACCTTTACACAACTACAGTTATCTCTAGGGAAATCAGGGAGTCAAGAAGATAGAGAAGAAAACCTACAAAATAAAATCAAATAGTTTTGACTCAATTCCTTGAATGAGAAGGATTCCCTTTTAAAGCTACAGGGATTCTTCCCGTATAGTTCTTCTATCTGAATAATGTGCAACAGCAGAATTAGTCTCACTTGTCATAAATTCTGTAAAAGAACAGAAATAATCCAGGCATTCACTCCTAAATAGCACTTAAAAATTTTCCAAATTTTCACACTTCAGGAACTGCAAAATGCTCTCAATGGTAATAGAAAGCCAGTTCTTAGCAAGGAAAAGTGGCAAATACATTATTATTGGATATACCCATATACATTTAAGTAAGGCCATATCTTCTAAAAGTTCATCTCCTCCTATTCTGTACTCACTGCAGAACCTGAAGTTTTAAGTGCATTATTCAGAAACAGAGGCAAAACCCATGGAACAGTGGGCTTAGACTTTCTCCTTTCAGGAAAACTACAGAGGGATGAGGCCTATGATTTTGCCATCACACCCAAAAGCAACTTCTGTCTGCTCTCTTTACCAAATTGGAAATGATAATTTCATGATTTACATAACATTTGGTGAGAAAAATAAAGATTATATTTCTGCTTGCACACTGAAAGTTAAATTTCTATGTGTTAAGTTTGTAAATAACAGGAATGCTTCATGCTAAAAAAAATGATTTCTTGATTATTAACTCTGTGCAGAAGGTGTTTTCTTGTTTGTCACATTCCTCTTCTCAAAAATTATTGGTTTGCTCTTTTGTTTCTCTATTAGGGAATCAGTTGTCTCCCTATGTATTTAAATAGGTGTCTGTAGGACAACATATTTTGCTTTTTCAGTTTAAATAACATACTTAACTAAAGATTTTTGATTAAACAGATCTTGTCAGCATTTTGCTAGATTGTGAAATTCTGTTGCTTTGTCATAATTAAACGCATTGGAATTTTAATTTTTGCACCATACACTATATTCTTAAAGGATTATTTTGTTGAGATTTTTTTGTTTGTTTTAATGGATAAAATTATTTTTAATGGGTGTCTAATAGATACCTTAATGTTTTACATGTCAGCACCATATTTAAGGTATACAGCATCACTGGTTATTCAGTGAACTAGGACATTTTTATTGCAGCAGTAAAGTGAGAAATAATAATGTGTATTCAAGGAACATCAAAGATATTTTCAAAAAATAAATTGCCTATTAAGGAATGTACTGGGAAGCAAAGGATAGAAGAAAAAGTGTATAGCAGTGCTTCTGATCTTCCAAAGGATCTGGCTTAGGAAGCGCTGTCTCATATTTACATGTCAGCCTCCAGCAGGATGCCGCTTGACCTGAGGTTGACTCCAGAGTCACAAGCTAAAAGGAACAGTTATGCAACAGAGAGTGGCTAAAATTAACCATGCAAAACCCCAGAAGACTGGGGTGAGGGTACCCAGAAACCATGTAACTGTAAGGAAAAATGTTCCCTTCTTCACCGAAAGAAAAGATTCCCAGTATTTCAGTGTCCATCTTTATTGAGCTTAGAGACGATTGTGTTTCAATTTCTGGGCATAATTTTCTATTTGCCAGCTCATTTATTGCAAAATACAATACTCTTCATGTTGTTTAGTGAGAGCCCAGGAGCCATGCATCAATATTAAAGAGAGAGAGAGAAAAGAGAGAGGGAAGAATAAAAATACATAAAAAATACAGCCTGACTTTTTCTTTGAAAGCTTTGACTTTTATTATTATCACTATTCTGCTCTAGTTTTTCTTCAGTGAGAGCAGTAGAATTCCTCTGGAAGAGAGAATACTCAGAAAATGGTGGCTGGACACAGATTGGGGGATGATCAGCCCCTTGTTTTCATATTTTTGCCTTTTCTATGGACCACTGCAAATTTACCTGTAGGTCAAGTAGGGCAGAATTATTGCACCACTTAAGAAGGAGTTACTGCCCATAAAAGTTATCTTTGTCCAGAATCAAGACTGAAAATTTCCAGTACCTGGTTTGGAGGCCCGTGGCATCTACCAAGAGCTCCTGTAAATTCTCCCAGGATGACAAAAGGACAGACATCATCCAAGGTGGCTCCTTTGAAACCTGTGCTGCCATATCAATCAGCAGTTTAGGTATAATAGCAGTTATTATTGATTGCCCAGCAAATAGCTCTTTTCTTTGCTGAATAACCTGAAATTCATGACATGTTTATGCAGATGCTACACTACCACAAGTGGTAGCTGAGGCTTCTGGACTGCAACCTGTATTTCCAGTTTTGCCCTCAGAAGCTGAGGCATTCAGCCTAGCATGTTACGTATTAATGTTATGGACTAATCAGATCTGAAAGGCAGAAAAACAAAATACTGCCAAAAAATGGCACTTTGGATCATCCAAGGACTATGTTATCAAAAAAATACTATGACTTCAGAAAACAGTAGGTCAGACTTATGTTAGAAAATGAGCCTAATTAGAAATAAATCTAGGGGAAGGAAAGATCACTCTGTCCACTGTTACTTTTACATGCCATTGCAGGAAGGAAAAGCAATTGGATTTAGCAAGGTTTATTATGATTTCAGACACCATACCTTACTTTTGCACCCAGATTTTATACCCCAGCTTTGAGACCTGTTCTGAGAGTTCTGGATCTTTGCTGGGAAAGTAAAAAGGCTTATTGAAAGGGTCAGGTGAGAAAGCTTGACAGAAACATCAGTGTTACCTTTTTCCTTGTTGTCTTGAATAGCTCTTGGAATATGTGTGTTGTGTTATTTCAGTCAGATCTCCTTTACTACCCCTCTCCTTTCACCACAAATTTTTTCTCTTTTTCTCTCCTCTTTTCCTCTTTTTCTCTCCTTTTTTTCCTTTTCCCCTTTACTTTTTCCGCTTTAATTTTCAAAAAGTCACATTTATCAAAGCAAGTTGTTATCTTTTGCACACTTCTCTGCACCAATGACCAGAGAGGCCAACAAAAATAAAGTTTAAAATAGTTCACAGCTAGTACAGGTCTCAGCTGACAAAATCTGTTATGTGGAAAGATGAGGCCTTAAAGTAAGGCAGATGCAGAACTCTGGAGCACAGCACAGCAGAGCACCTTAATGGAGCACAGGAGGCAGAAATTCCAACTACAATAGTCTGTCCCCAACTCCCTCATCTGTGGAAACCTTACTGCAGTAAAATTAATGCTGATACTTCACTGCAGTACACAGCTACTGTGTCAGGTTTGCTTTTCTTTTGCTTTTTTTTTTTTTTAACACAGCTACTGTGTTGGGTTGCAAGTGACTCAGCTTTAGAAAAATAAACTTTTTTTTTTGTCTTTGCAATATTTTTGTTTGTATTGAATGTTCTTATGGGTTGTTGTTGACTCTGGTTATAAGAGGGAACATGGATATTTCAGCTGATTTTAGCTTTTTGATTTTATTTTCCAACTGAAGGAATACTATTTTCAGGGTCACAAATAAGTCTTCCAGACAGTACTAAAAACTAGAGAGAGAAGGAAGCAATCCTAAAATGGGAAGCTTAATTATGCATAATTCTAATGTTTAACTGTATTTCTGGTTTGTGTTGTTTTGTTTTGTTTTTTGGGGTTTTGTTCATTTGGTTTTGTTTTTGAGGGTTTTTAAAATTTTTCATCTTTCTAAGAAGTCTAAAATATTTTTAATGGTCATATGGACACGTTTAAATCCTGTACCTATAGTCAGAGTTTTAAATTTCTAATATTGTAGATTAGAGGCTTCAAAGAGAATGTTGCGTGAAATAAAAACACTTCCAGGAAAATGAATGCGATCCAGGGATATTAATTAGCTGAAATTCATGAAATTCCTGTCAGCAAGACATTTGGGGCTTGAGAATCATTAATTTACAAAAGTACTGACAGCATATCAATGTTTTGTACATAATACAGAGAACATCTAAAACTCAAGGAACATTCAAATTATTAAGGTTTCAGTGACATAATCTAAAATACAGTTATAAAACAGGTTTTAACATAAGTATATAAAGAATTTGAGCATATAAAGAATTTGAACATATTCTTTTCCTTTTCTCTGAATAATGACTCTACAGCTAAAACATCCCAGGGTCTCAGTTTTAAGCTTCCAAGCACACCTCAGAAAGAAACAGAAGACTAGTTCAAGCGAAATCATGACCAGTTTTTATACTGCAAGATAACAGATGGTATAAACTTTTTGTTCTAGGTCAATAGCAAACTTATTATACAGCTGTCTGCCTGGAAGTGCTAACTACAATATCATAGATAAGAAGGAAAGCTATTGAGGCCTCAATAGCACAGTTGCATGGCCAGAAGGACCACCTGTAAAGAGAAAACACCAATAGCTTATTTTCATTGACTGAAATTCCCATGTCAGTTCTAGAGATAGCAAATAGGACTCCACAACATTTTGCAGGAAAGAAAATGCTGGGTTGAAGAGTTTTTAGAGAAGGATTTTTTGGGAAACTCTGTAATTCACACCACCTTTTTTCTTCCTGTTCTTTTCCTTGCTTGGAACATCAAAATGAATACACATTGGCATTTATGACAGATAGTAGGTAACAATAATGGGATAGTGTGACAGGATGCCTGTTGTCATGAGAGCCTGAACAGGTAGGGAGCCCCTTGCAAACAAGTGTCTGTATAGATATGCATGCACTCAAGCCAGGTTCTTTTCCTTATCTAGTAAGAGGTTGACTTTTATGCTCAATTCAAAGGATGAAATCCAAGAAGTGGAAAATGAAGAAGCATATTTTTAACGTTTTTTTTTCCTTAATGCATATTTATATCAAACAAAAGTCTGAGCATACTACAGCAAATCCTACACACATTTCTCTTTAGAAAAGGGAAGTCTCAATGAAGCATGTCATTAAAGATTAATATTAAATAGAAATTATTAGTATACATTTTAATTTCTTGATCCCTTCAGGAAAACAGTCACAGACTTCTTCAAAGATAAATTTTCAAGCTTCTTATTTCTTTATGATGTATTTTCTAGTTTTTGTGATTATGAAATACTGGTAAAGGCTTATTCAAATAATTTTTTTCTTTTATCCAGGTATAATACTGTAGTGCTGAAATATACAGACAGCTTCTGGAAAATATTGCTTTGCAAGAAAAATTATTCCTCTTTGATCTCAGACTGAAAATAGACTATAGCTGTAAGTATTACTTCACAATAATACAAGTAAAGATTGTTAGGGAATTTTATAAATCTGCATGCTTAATAGCAAATATTAGATAAAGTGCACTTTCATACTCTATTACAAGAGACATATTTTTTGACTGGAATTCTCCCGTTCTTATTTTTCATACCCGTTTGCAACACAGTCACTGCTTTGCAAGGCAGTGAAGCTCAGAGTTTGCAATCTTAGCAATCACAAGTTTTAAATAGTTTGGGAAAAAATGCAGCACAGGATCCAAACAATTTCTTTTTGCTATATGGCTGATGATATGTCTGTGTATATATACACGTCTGTGTATGTGGGTGGTGGGTGTGACTGCAGCATTTGAGCTGACAGCTATCCTGATAAAGTTGAAGATGTCTGGCATTCTTTTAAATTGCTTATGACTTGGCCAAAAGTGAAATGTTTGGACTGAAATTTTCCACAGCAGGTTTATGCATCAGACAGAATTTTATTCAAAACATTCAGACAAAATAGTTCATCTATTTCATAGAATGAGATTAGGCAAAGTATGTTGTTTTACCAGTTTTAAAGAACATTAGAGAACAGTGTCTCATAAAAGCTGGAGCAGAACCCAGAAGCTGTTAGTTATGCCATCTCTTTGGCAGCAAGTACCAGAAAAGCCAGCTGCTGAGTGAATGTATTTGCTTTCTGATCTTTGCTTTCTGTAGAGAGGAGTGGGATATTTCTGCTACCACACCAGAACTGATGATACTGCAGGTTAGTTTTATATATGCTCCAGTTGTGCCCCACAATTATGACATTTGAATTTAAATACAAGTTATTGTATTCCTTCTAACTCTAAGCTTTCTATAATTCTATTATAGTCTCTGTGCAGTCCCAGTAACTTGACTAGACCCAGGATTTTATTTCTGTTACATGTCAGACAATTGTTCAGAATTAATTCCTATAATATGAAATTAATTAATTTCCCAAGTGCAGAAATATTAGTTTAAATGCATTCTAAGCATGCTCTACATATTAGTATTACTCATAGATTTATAAAATCATAGAATGGTTTGGGTTGGAAGTAACCTTAAATCTTATCTTGTACCAACCCCTCTACTCTGGGTAGGGACACCTTCTACTAGACCATGTTGATCAAAGGCCCATCCAACCTTCCAGGAATGGCTCATCCACAGCTTCTCTGGACAACGTGTTCCAGTGTTTTACCACCCTCACAGTAAAGAATTTCTTCCTAAGATCTAATCTAAACCTACCCCCTTTCAGTTTAAAGCCATTGTCTCTTCTCCTATTGCTTTATGCCCTTGTAAAAATTCTCTCACCACCTTTTTTTTCTTTTCTCTTTTCCAACATTCTCGGGCTGAGCCCATCCCCTAATGCATTTCAGAAGTTTCACTAAGTCCTGTCAAACCCCACAAGTAAATGGTTGTGAGAGACAGGCTGCTCATTTTTCACGGGCGAGATGTGATTATTCCCTTCCAGATGTGTTTGCATCTCTCATCACTAGTAAAACTGGAGCTGGCTTCTGGTTGACAAATTCATACCTAACTCCCAACACAGACACTGAAACTTGACAGGAAGCATCTGCAGTGCTGCCTCTGTTTGCAAAATTGTGTGCCCTAATTAAGCACAAGATCTGCAAAGGGTTTTGTTGAGCAATGTCAATTACCAAAAAGTAGGTGTAGCTCTGTTTCAGAACATATTCCTTCTTTTAATAGCTCTGCCTCCAGCCAGGTGAGTCAACAGCACCCAATAAAGCCTCACATTTATTGTAGAATCCCAGAATGATAAAATAGTTTGGGTTGGAAGGACCTTTAAAGGTCATCTAGTCCAACACCCGTTGCAATGGGCAGTGACATCTTCAATAGATCTCAATGCTCAGAGCTCCATCCAGCCTGACAGTGAATGTTTCCAGGGCTGGAACATTTGCCACCTCTCTGGACAATCTGTTCCAGTGTTTCACCACACTTGCAAAATTTTTCTTCCTTATATCTAGTCTAAATCTATCCTCCTTTTGTTTAAAACCATTACCCCTTGTCCTATTGTGACATGCTCTGTTATAAAGTTGATCACCATAATTCTTATAAGTACTGTTTAATTACTGAATGGCTAAAATGAGGTCTCCCTGGAGCCTCCTCTACTCCAGACTGAAAAACCATAACAGCCATTTCCCAAAGAGGTGTTCCATCCCTTTTATCATTTTGGAGAACTCCCTCTGGACGTGCTCCAACAAGCTGATGTCCCTCCTGTTCTGGGGACACCAGAGCTGGACACAGCACCCCAAGCGGGGTCTCATAACAGCAGGGTAGAGAGGCAGAACCACTTCTCCTGCCCTGCTGCCCACGCTGCTTCCCAGGCAGCCCAGGAATCAAAGTGTCTTGGCAAATTATGAGGCAGGTGTGATTTCCCTGGGAAGCATTTTCATACCAAGATAATAGGCACTATAAAAGGTTATCAGCCAAACTCTCATAATTGGTACTTGCAAGTGCCATAGTAAGTCTTCTAGTGTTTACATTTTTATCTTGTATTAAAGGCTGATTTCTTTGAACTAAAAATATAATTAGTGGCTAATAAAAGAGCATATTAGATTATTCACAGTGTAAATTCATATGGTACAAATTAACTAAGATGTGTCAGCTGAGGTTCAGGCTTGAGTTTAATGTGTTAGAGAGGGAATTTGCAGACGGCATCAAAAGAAGTCCTGATAGCATCAAAATAACTGAAAATTCATAAGAAAATCTTATATATTCTTTTTTTAATATACAGTTGTTTTAAAATTCAGATGAAAAGATAATTAAGATAATATATCTAAATATAGATGATATCTATGACTAGAGGCAGAACCGGTGCTTTATATATTGCTCAGATTGCTTAAGTGGATTAAAACTCTTTTCTATTATATTTTTTAGATTTGATATACTCCATATGTATCACAAGTCTTTTCCCATGTAATTTTCTATTGACATTACGAATAGCTTTGTATTTCTTAATAAGATTTCTGTTAAAATACAGCTTTGGATTTGTGCAGAACTATCCCTGAGACCTTAATTCAATCAGGTCATTCATTCAAGTTTGTTTGTACCAGACACACAGTGGAGTCACCATCCCTGGAGGTGTTCAAGAAACAAATGGACATGGCACTTAGTGCTGTGGTGTAGTTGACACAATGGAGTTCAGTCAAAGGTTGGACTCAATGAGCTTAGAGGTTTTTTTCCAATCTAATTGATTATGTGAAAGAAATACTGTTGAAATTATACTAGAGCAGACTACCTATTTACAATAGAGAAGATATTGATCCTCACTTAACCACCACCTTTCTCACCTCACAGTTGGAAATTAATAGAACTTAATAGGCACATGGTACTTGAGAAGCCAACCTGTCAATTGTGAGGGTTGTGCAGGACCTCAGGGTTATAGCATATGTTGTCCTGATCTTTAATCAGCTAGCAGGATTCTGCAAAACCTGAAAACTGACTATTTTTATTGTTGAGTGGAAGGCAGCAAACTGTGCCATGTAGAAATTACAGGCAACATCAGAATAGAGAGAAGACAAGCCATGAAAAAGAGAGGTTTTGTAGAAATCTGTTCCAGAAAAAGAAATTGAGGACTATGCTTGAATGAGGAAAAAGGAGAGATTAGGTTTTCTGTGCTGGTAGTCATCTGCATGTACCTATGTCTGCCTCTGGGTTATTAATTGGAAGACCAGCATTTATTTGGCTTCGAGACACAGAACTAACATTAACAAAATTGTTAATCATAAATGCAATGAAATTCTTTTTTGTCATTTGTAAAATATTATTTTTTACTCTATTCCAGTGAACACTTCTGGAAGGACCTAAAGGTGATAATGTTGACTTCAAAAAAACCTAAGAGATGTAGCACAGACAATTCTGACATGGCTTCACCGTAAAAAATTGTTCCAAAGTGCGTCACTTAGCAGTAACCCAGGACTGGGCTAATTTAGCATGAAAGCCAAAAACTCAGAGAAAATTAGGGAATGCAGTAAAGTATCTCTAAACCAATCTACAACCTAAAAGTGTCTCAAGCACTATAGCATTTTTCCCTAATTAGGTCAGCATCCCACAGAATGAGAAGTGCAGCTCTTACCCTGACTCATTGCACTTCAGTGACCTGTTTCAAATCAACAGAGAATGTAGTCATGCTTTTTATCAGCTAAACAACTTGGACTGCATTTTAAAATAGTTAATCTTTCTACATTTCCATTTTAGAATTCAAAAAATCTCAGATTGCCATTTTCTTCTGTTTTTCAGCTAATTTTAACCATAAATTGGAGGCTGAAGAGGTGATTGTGTTCTAACTAAGCTACTATTGAGTTTTTGCCATCTTTTACTCAAATCCTCAGGTACTCTCAATGTTCTGCCCCATGTAGCTTGACAGTGTGTCCTGGTTTAGGTATAGGGGTTGGCAAGAAACGGGATCCACTTGACCAAGTGAGTAAGAACTTGTTTGCCAAGAGACTTTCCATCTGGTTGATAAAGCCTTTTGCTGTGGCCTGCTGGTGCCAGCATCCTGTAAATAGGTGAGTGAACAGACATCAGAGGAAGTAAAAGTATGAGGCAGGATTATGGGAGGAACAGATCCCTCAGGATGAACGAGATGGGTCAAAATGGGACTGACCCCAATGGATAAGGTAACAAAGGGGTAATGTTTGCACGAAGGAGCACCTCAGAGATAAGGAGCTGCACAATGGGAATAGCCTTATCCATACTTCCTCTGTTTCTTACTGGTTACCTTAAGTTTCAGACTGTAAGATCTTCATCTCAGGCTTTTGAAGCTGTATCAAGGCAGTGTTCGCCTACAGTCCACTGTGAAAAGTTATGCAGAGTAAGATACACAACAAATTATCACAAATGTGCTTCTGATGGTGATGTCATTATCCAGCATCAAAACCCCATGTTGTAACCATGTGGTTGTGTTCTGACATAGTATAAAAATATCATATTGCAGGACTGTGCCTTAAAATATCCAGCCCTTCTATTTCCTTTGTTTCTGTTGCACAAGTCACGTTGTGACCTTGGTGTGAGTGGAATTGGATCTGTTTACTCTTTATCTCTTTATCTCTTTTATCCTAGATTTCCCCCCATCACAGAGGTTTAATTAACAACTTAATCCAGAAGATTTTAGTTTGCGAGATAGATCTCTGAGGGGTGATGAACAAATAAACCATTTCTATTAAAAGTGAGACCATTGCCATAAACTTCAATTTCCTGCATAATAGTCCTTTATCTTCAATGAAGCAAGTATAAAATTTATAAACTCAATTATGTTTTAATTTGGTACCTTAGTACTTTTCTTAATAGCCTTTACAATCTTAAAGTAAGACAATGTAAGATCAGTAGTGACAGGAATATCAATGTCAACAGTAACTGCTAACCCTACTACTATTACTACTGCCACAATTAATAATATTATATTGGATGTCATTCTTTCCTGAATTAAGAAATCAGGATTTGAATTGGAAGTTCTTCATTGATTTCAGAGCTACTCATGATTTCTAGTAGCTGGGGAACTGCTCCTAAACTTCACAACCAGCTCCCAGTGCTTGACTCATTGCTCATTAGAGGAATACTTAGCAATGAAGTCAGCAGAAACACTCAGAGGATATAAAAGCTGTGGAGTTTATCTCTCATCATGTTGTCATTGATCACAATAAGCAAAACAATTTTCTGTCGTGCCTTCACCCTTAGACAAGTGCCTATGACTTGGCACCAAGTACAGAACATAATGTCTGCTGTTTGTTTTTGAAGTCAGCCATAAAGTCTACTTCTTGCATTTTAATAAAGATAGTATACACACTAAATTAGCCAAATATTTCATATTGAAACAATCGTGTTATCAGAATGCTGTATTACAACGCCTTTGATTCTCCTGTCACTCACACAAACACGGACAGCTAATGAATTAAATAGAATGACACTATCATAAGTATACCTAAAAATAAAGTCATGCTACACCAACATAAAGTGGCAAGTGCTGCCATAAATTTTAGTAATTATCTTAGCATCTTTTCATTGTGTTAACGTGAATGTTAAACAGAATATTTTTATACTGTCCTTAGAAAATGCAAGCAAATTACTCTTAGACAAGTACAAGATAAGCGTACAAGAAAGCAAGAGAGGAGAGAAAGAAAGAGGTTTTCCTAAAACTGTTAAATAATGTTTTATGTCTCCCACGAGTGAACTGAAGCAAAATTTATCGCTGTGCTTAAACTTAGACCAACATGAGACCAGGTTCATAATAGGGAATAAAAACATATTGTCTTTAAAAGTTTAAAGATTTTTTGACACAACAGCCTTGCATACAAAGCTTTATGATTTTCTAAATTACACATACTCTCCAGAAATTGAATGTTAATACAATAATAGCAATTTTGTGTTGCAGATGAACAGTATGCAGCATTCTGCATATCATTCTGAAGTGTTTTCCTCAAGACTTAACTGATGTGGAACTCTGTGTTAAACTCACCTAATTTCTATTGAATTAATTGAAACAGTGGGAAAAACAGCACAACACTGTGAAAAAAAGCCAGAAAAAGTTCCTTTCTCAGGATGTGAGAACTCTGACTCATGACCACAAGTTGCATAATCAACGTGTCTGGGTCAGAAAACACATAAGTGTCAATAATCTCATTGTGAGCTATCTCAGAAGACTGTGCTTAAAGCTATAGAGGTTCATGCACAGCATGCAAGCAGAAATAAATACTACTGGTTCATTACTCTTACTATTTAAGACAAAAATTTAAGCCAATTCAATCATTTTTTTTGTGATAGAATGTACTAATCTTAAAGCTGTGAGTTTAGGTCAGTCTTGGATCCTTTCTACACTTGCATATTGTCTGTCACATACAAAGCATATTGGCCAAGGGATGTAAGTCTTCCTGCAGAACTTCAATGACCCTGGCTCCTTTCCTTCTCCCAGAAAAAGTTTACTCTTCACAGGCAGCAATTGTGCTCGAGTACAAGAATCTCTATTCCTTTGTGCATATTCTTGCTCATCACTGACCTTGATAACCTCTCAGTTTCTGCAGTACTTTCTAGCAGAGCTTCACTGCTAATTGTGCAGGAAATGTTTTCACTTCTAAGTATTGATTTTCCTACCTTTCCATTTTACTGAAGGTTTTTTATTTCTCTATTATGGAAAAAGATTAATTCAAGTTCCTTAGCTGCCTTCTCCATCATGGCTAATTTTGTCTGTCTTTTTTTTTTTTTCTTTTTTTAAATTTTTTTTTTTCTGAATAAAACACTGTTCTTTTAATCTCTACTGCTGCAAGAGCTTGCCCATGCCTCTGTTCTCATGATTACATGGCAGAAAGAAGGCCAGTGGTCTGAATGTGTCCCTTGGGGTGATCAGCCCAAGGGATCAGCATTAACTAAGGAGAAGAAATAATGAACTAAGACAGAGGGTTATACTTTTAAACTAAGTTTTATATTTCCATCTCTTTTCTATTTTTTTTAAATCCTAGATTTTAAATAAATTGTGCCATAATACAACTAGAAAAATCTAATGCGTTTTTAAACTGATAAAGACCCTGCCTAAGGCAACATTGAAGTTCTTGAATTGAATAAGTGCTTTGGGCTATAAAAATATTTATTCATGCATTTAACTCAACAAGACATTTTCTAGTGCTTTACAGCAGAAACAAAATGAGACAGTCTATTGTGATTACTTCATGAGTGGCTTTAAACCTGAACATGGTAAGTGTTAAGACTGGTTATTTTTATTTAGTGACTAAAAATTCAACGTTTAAAAAGTGATTTTAAAATCTTTCAATTTTAAGCACAAAATGAAACAAAAAACTTCCAAATACCTTGTGATGTACTGGGTTAACATACAAAATATCCCAAATTTCTCTTTGTGACTAGAATATATTAATCCTTGGCAATGTTTAACTCTCATTTGCAACTAAGCTCCAGACAGCTGACCACTCACTTCTGCTTTGTTGGGGGGTAGAGAGCTGGAAAGATCAGCAGTGAGAAAACTTGTGGGTTGAGATAAATAGAGTTTAATAGGTAAAGCAAAAGCCACATGTGCAAGCAAAGCAAAATAAGGAATTCATTCCCTACTTCCCATGGTCAGGGAGCCATCTCCAGGAAAACAGGGCTCCAGCACATGTAATGGTGACTTGGAATGACAAGTATCACCACTCTGAGTATTAGCTTTTGTCCTCCCTCTTCCCCGGGCTGTAAATGCTGGCTGGAGTTAAACCATGAAAAAAGTCAAACTTCATCTTCAAGGCCTAGAGTTATTCCCTAGGAGTTCTAACTTCTTCCATATTGGAAAGACAACCAGGAACAGCATTTAGATATTCCTATCTTCTTTTTGAAGAAGTGGTTCAGCTCTTTCAGAGCTCTTTTTTACTGATTTTCAAAGCTTACAGTATCAGAGGATTCTGTATCACAGAATTCTGTCTGTTTCTCCTAAAATAAAACATTTTAAGCCTGCTGAGGTGATCAATCAGCAACCATTGCCTGAAATCCCAGTTTTATTTGAATAAAATACTCTTTAATTCACATAAAAATGAACTGTGGATGCCTAGCTTGACACAGATGAATTGTCAAAATATGACATTAGAGACATTAAAGCCAAACATTTATATCTTGGAAGCAATTCACATGCTTTCTAGAGATACACACTGGTTCTTGAGCTAACTAGGTTTTTCTTGCAGTTGCATCCATCTCTATTTTTCCTCTATCTCATGACCTCATGAGAATTTTAGCACTGTCAAGTGTTGGAGATCAGCCTGCTCTCCAACGTAGTTTTGGGTCCTGATCTCACAGTGCTTGTGCTGGTGACAGATAATGAACCCTGAAGCTTTCTCTTTAGTCAGCCATTTCCCTCTGAAACAAACCCACTTGATTGAGGCTTTGGAGATTATGAGTCTCCAACAAAGACTGACTGGATTTATGCATGCATGTATGGTATAGATGAGCACATAAACCTGCACCAGGCTTGGCTCCCCTGCCCCTGCTGTGGCTTTGTGCAGTTTAACATTTGCACATTCAACTGCACTCTAATGATGCAGCACCTCAGCACCCACACCAAGCCTGTGTGCTTCCAGCTGCCACACTGAAGCATTTGAACAGAGGGGAACACTGGATGCTGATGTGTCTGTCACAGAAAGAAGGGTCACAGGGGGGTCCCAAGGCAAGGGTGACACAGAGCAGCTGCAGCTGCTCAGCTCTAGACAGAGCCCTCAACAGGGCAGGCATAACTGTCCTGTAGCAGCCTGAGAGCCTTCTAGCAGAGCATGCATGTCAGCAGTGCTGGTTCAGCGTCAGAGGTCACTTTTCTCTCTCATTCTCTCTCTTTTCTTCCACAATTTTGTTCGCTTTTATGCAAATTTTGCATTAGGATATTGCCAGGACTGAAGGTGTTGATTCTGTATTTTGGTTAATCATTGCTACTTCCTCCTTTTTTCTACTTTACACTCAGCACAAAACTCCCATGGTGATTCCTTGTTGCATTATAATAATAGATTTATTCAATTAAAAAAAAACCAACCAAAATCAAACCTTTTGGCTTGCTGCCAGTTTTTTTGCACATTCCAAAGATCTCTCTTTAGCTTTCGTTATTGTAATTGAATATCAAAGCCCTCTGTTGTCACCTGAGCAGGAGTCCATATTAGAATCTACTTTATTACATTTTAAATTATTTTCATAACCCAAGAAGACTCTTCTGACTGCTTTTCCAAAGTGATGACTCATGTCATTTCCTTAAATCCATAGGGGAAATTCTAATAGTAAATAGAGGCAAACCTCTCATATACTTTTTCAAAGAGGTTGCAAAATATTACTGTGCACTTTGTGCAACCTATTTTCTGTAGGAATTTTAATTTTACAACAGCTTTGTGAAAGGGCTATAATATTGTTTGCTGACAACTCATGACTTATGGTCAGCTTTAATGACCAAAATTAATGACATCAATTAAGTCATGCTTGAAGATTTACCTCTTTTGAAACACTAATAAAATCAGCTGCAGATCACTTTTAGAATAATTTTGTGCTATTTATCATTAGTTATCCTTAATGAGTTATGATACAGAAGGTTATTTTGAAGCTGAACCTGAATGCCTGCAAAAGACATGTTTTGAAAGAAATCTCTTCTTTTATTACAGTGAGAAATATCAGTTTAGGTCTCCTTTTTTAAAGGTGAGCTTGATCTGGATTTTAATTTCATCCAAAAATCATTATTTAGAAAAAAACTGAAATACTTTAAAATTCAGAGACTATGAATACTGTGATAGAATTGGTTATTTCTTAAATTAGTGTGGTTTGGGATGTTATCTAGCTACAATGACACTAAAGACCAAGTAATACAGTTTTATTTTGATAACTTGTGGGTTCTATATGTTAGTTAGCTATTGATATGGATAAAAGACAGACTGGATCTTGCAGCTGCAAATCTAACAGTAATAACTGTGGGTAGGATTTAGTCAGCCTGATTTTTTAGTAAGAAACATGAAGTTTTGGAACTTATATGGGATCTGTTCATGTCCTCTCTTGAGGACAAAAATGACCTAAATGAACAAAATCACCATCCTTTTTTCCTTTTTTCTTTAAATAGGTACATTATTGGGACATTTGTCTTTAAACTTTCAATTTCAAAAATGACTTCTTGTTCTCTAAAACCAAACATTTCTGAGAAAACAGACAGCTGAAGGGAAAAACAAGGAAAGTTTCAGGTGATGTAAGGAGAACTTTAATTCAGGTACCTGCAGTGTGAGAGTGTGAGATAGTCCCAGAAAGGAGTTCTTGTGGATCATACATTAGGGGAGAGTGCATTTTGTCATTGACACGTCTGACTCCACACCACCCTACCCCACAGATTTATACTAAAACCTGTTAATATACACATGCATATTTGATATCTATTTGTTTTTAAGCATTTTTTCCTGCAGTTACTTTACAGGGTTAAAAATTAATTCATTTTAGCCCTATGAGGCTCACTTCTATGTGCATTTTCCTCTGTGTTGTTGCATATAAAGATGTGACTCTTGGGAGAACTGCAAGTCCTAGAATAACATGTATTTCTAGCTGTTAGAAGAAAAAAAATTCATTTTTATTTCTCTTTTGTGACTAAAAATTTGAGAAACATCTCAAGACAAAATTCTAAGGTCTTTTCAATAAGAGAAATTCTGTCCTGTTATTCTTATCCTGAAAAAACTGGAAGATTTTTCAAAGCCACCTTTTGCAACTGCACCAAGTAGTCCTGTAAGATAATGCTGCATTCATAAATCACTTTATTTGACTCTTGTCTTGACTTATATGAAGTGCAGAAGGGGATGTTGTGAGGTTCCATGTAGTTTCTGTTAGCCCTCCAATGAGATAATTGTGGGGTGGGATTTACCTATTAAAGCAGAGGGCAGACTAGAATTTCCATGGAAGATGATCCCTTTAGTAATGGCACAGCTAGTGACAAACACACCTCTGCTGGGATTATGGCAAGGGATTCAAATATATGTCAATAAAAGACAGAATGTAGCTATCTTTTGGTGTCCTTCCTAATATTTATTCATGTTTCACTAATTTCTTTTTGTGTGGAAAAGGTGGTGTTCGGGTTTTTTTCACTCTCCTCTGATGGAATTGTGTCCAGCTTAGGTTATTAGCAGAGCAGATGAAAAATCGGAATTCTTTATGGAACATTTGCCAATGCTTGTTTCACTTAACCTACAATATGTATGGGGCCATTCTGTAGATTCATTGGATTGTTTTATACTGGAATATATGTCTTGGACAAAGAACCTAAAAGAAATTTCTGAAATCCCTCATATAGTTTATATTTTTCATATTTCTATCATAACATCAATTCAGAATCAATTATTTAATCTATTGTTTGTAGTAGGCTGAGTGCAGAGGCTGCACTGACAGATAATTAAGAGTGATAATTCCAGCAGCTGAAATAAAAACAGTACTCAAACTCCAACAATGTATCAGTGGAAACAGCAGCAAGGAGAGAGTGCTGTGGAAGAAATCCCTCCTGACAGGAATGGAATGATGCCCCCCTTCCTCCCAAGGTTTTTGATATCTCTTCTTATTTTCATTTGATAAAATTATATCATGACACTGCAGCAGTGTCTGGGAATAGTGAAGCATCACTGGATTTTTTCCTAACTTCTGCTCAGACTTCCTATGTAAAGAAATCAGCGTTGTTGCAATAATTTCCATGGCTGATAGTAAAATATCTCTGTTCAGTGGAAATTATAATATATTTTCAACTGGGTGAGGAAAACATTGAAAATACATCAATAGTACTCTTAATGCTGCTATGCTTGGAATCAAAACCATTTCATAACACATTTTTAAAATATGTTGTGAAATACATCAGGAAAGAAAGGAGAGCCAAAGGGCTGAGAGGAGGGGACAGATGGAAAGGACCAACATGCCAGGGGCAAAGCAGAATCTGTGGATATGCACAGACAGCTCTACCAAGGAGAGCCACCCATGGGTGCCCAAAGAGGTAGCACTAAAAGTATCTATCACCCAATGAAAAGTTGTGCTACTCGAGGTCCCCAATGACTGAAAAATAGCAAATGTTACTTCCATCCAAAGAACAGCCATAAGATAATAGGGAAGAGTGAAATATGGAAGTGTAGGCTTCATCTCTGTCCCTGATCCTGATCAGGACATATTGGAATTCATTTCCAAGAAAGGAATCAAAAATGTCGCCCTGGTTTACCAGGGTAAAACACACTTGACCACACTGCTTACTTTTCACCTGAAGAAAAAAACAAATATATGTCTGAGAGTGGCTTAATGCACCTTGAATCTGAGCAATGCTTTTGACACTGGCTTCCAGGCATTTCTTAGCTGGAAACAGAGGAACTGTGGGCTGTACAAATGGGCTGTTACAGTGTTTGAAAATCAGCTGTACTGCCAACCTGCCAAGATCATTGTGCAGTAATCAGTAGCTTGATGTTCATCTGGCATAGGTACAGAGCTACCCTAGGGTCAATACTGGAGCTAGTATTATTCAATATCTTCATCAGCAGGCTGGATGATGTGACATAATACACTCTCAGCAAATTTATGGATGATGGTACATCAAGGAGAAAATTGATTCAAATGCCAAATGGCAGAATTTTGATCCAGAAGGATCACAGGAAAATACAAAAATGGACCAGCTGTAGCCTCATGGTGTTCAATATGAAAAGTATAAATATCTTAGCCCTAAGAAAAATAACTATGTAAGTCTTCATAGGCTGGGAACTGACTGGCTGAGTAGCAAACCTGTCAAAAACAACCTGAGCATTCAGGGTGGATGTCAGTTTGAATATCAGCCAATATTTTGCTCTCATTTCAGATAAGACAAAGCTCACAAACCAGTTTAGAGGAAACTCAGAGAAATATTAACAAGAACATTACCAATGGAAGAAAGAAAATTTTTGTAGCTATTTCCCTTGTTGTCATTGTGAGTTCACACCTGAAAATTCATCTGCTTTTGCGCCACTTCAAGAAAGACATTGAGAAAAACGGTGTCCAGTGGATTACTGTTAAGATAGTCAAGAATATAAAAAAAAATTAATGAACTGCTATGATTGTTGATAAATGTGTAGTTTGACATAATGCTGATACGACATGCCTATGGTTTCATTATCTCAGGCTTACAAAGTATATTTGAAGATTTCTTGTTTTTTTTTAATTACTGACCTGATTTTCAAGGATGACCATTCTCAGAGTCAGATTATTACATAGAAATCGAAAAGATATGACCTCTCATGCTTTTCCCGGATGATTTTAGCTGGGGAGCAGTAGGTTTCAAAGATAATATTTATAGAGTTCTTCACTCCTGAAAAAGTTTTAAGATGCCAAGAGACTCATATAGAGAATTCTTGAGGTGTTTTGTATCTTTATTTTGCATTGCACATAGATAAGATGTCTTTTTAAAGTAATCATTGATTTTTGTGCAGTGACAAATGGCATTAGCAAATGGGACCTTTAGTGGCTGTCTTAATTGGGTCTTCTCCTGTATCTGCAGATATGATTTTTCATCTATAATGATGTGATACAAGGACATGCAGGTGACTGCTTCCAGAAAATCAAGTAATAAAGTATCTGACATTACAGCTAGTGCCTTCAGTTCAGTGCAATTCCTAAGCATGAAACTGCATCAACAAAACAGTGACCTGGTTTATCTTAAAAAGCAAGTCTAGCTGTACAGAGCTCTTTGCAAAATCTGGGCCTTATTTTTACCATATGGGTAGTGTATATAAAAGAAAATACCATAGTCATGCTGAGAGTGGCCTACTTTGCACTGTGCCTGGATACTGGAATGGCTCAGCAGGGCCACTTAGATGCTATAATTCTCTTCTCAGCAAAGTGAATAATCTTGGCATGAGGTTTGTAGATGATAACTACAGGCTCTCTATTCAGGGCTGCAGCATTTGGACCTCTAATTGTGTTACTGCCAGAGCAGGCACTGAATTTAGCTCTAAGTGGTCCATGAGCCAAGGTAGGACCTGCTGCACATCTTGCACGTAGCTCTATAGATTTATTCTCCCCTTACAGTTGGTCATTATGTATTCAGTTGCTATTATGAACATAGTGCTCTTCACTTCTTGTCTGAACATCTTGTTCTTTCTATAAGGTTCCAGACCTGTTGGGAAATCAGCCAGAGATGCTGAAGCTCTCCCATTTGGAATTTAATGTGCTGTGTTATGCAGCACATTGTGTACATCTATGCAGGCTGCAGGGAGCCCCACTAGGGACTTCAGTGCTTTATAGGCTTATAAAAATAGGGTGGCTGGTTTTCCTTCACAAGTCAGGAAAACAAAGTGGCAGTGTAATCTCAGGGAGATGATTTTTCACTCCTACAGAAGCCTGATGTAATACCTGACATTGGCCTTTGGCACAGAGCACCCACTTTCCATCTTTTCTACTATATTGATGAGTCTGATAATACTTTAGTATGTAAGCTGGTGCCAGGGAGTTAGAAATTTGTTGTGCCTTTTCACCTGGAGGCGTGTTTGGTGCTGCTCTGCTTGATTACTTGGACACACTCCTGTCATGGCTGTCTGTGAGATACTTGTATTTATGTGTGTAAAAGCATGCTGATAATTATGCAGGAACTTTTTTCTGGTTAATTTTCAGATAAATTTAGTTTAAAAAATGAAGGAAAAAAGAATTGCATCAATGATTCTGGAAAAGAAGGTAGCTCTAAAATCAGAAAGACAAATAATCATTTTAATGTCCAAACTTATATCTTCCAAACAATTAGAAACACATATATTAGTTCCTTGGTTTTGATGTTGTCTTCCATGTACTCTAAAAATATCGAAGAAATGGCATGAAGTGTAGATGAGAGGAAGGAGCATAGATTAATATTTAAACCAAAATGCAATTATTTTAAGGAGAACTAAAAGATTCTCAAACAGTGGGGACCAGCTGATTGAATCGCTCTGTGTTGCTTTGAAAATGTAGTTAAAATTTGACAAGCACCTAGGAGCATAATTCTGAGAAAGGAAGAGACATTTAAGCTATTTAAGCTGTTTCTTTCTTTCAAGTTCTTAAATAATAAATAAAACCAAAATTTATTTTTAAAAATGTACTATTCCTGAACCTCAATACAATCATGAAGTCTGCCTGCTGATTTTGTTTTCCACTACTCAAAATCCTAACCAAATAAAGAAAGAATAGGGAGATCATTTACCTAAGGAGATTAGACCTTTAATTAGTCCATAATGTATAACTTTTTCTCTTGGAAACTAGTACAGTTGTTGGTACTATCAGAACATTGGTCATTCAATTTTGAAGTGGACAAGAACTGACTTGGAATGTGGTCATAAAACAAATAGTATTTTAATATACACTATAAATGTATATGCAATTGCCTAGGATTGCACAGGTTTTCTGACAGCAGCCTCTGATAGGGATGTCACAGTACATAAATCCAGGTTTCATGTGTTTCACAATTTAGAACTGCTAAATATTTTCCACAATGACAGGATACAGCTCCCCAGTTTTGGCAGACAGTTCTTGTCCCACTATCAGTCCCATGGAATGCAGAGGCTGTATCCCACACTATGGGGAGACCTAGTTCATACCAGTCTCTCTGCTGGAATACCAGCTCCAAAATATCAATCATGAAAAATTCTAAAGGGATGAGTGATTTAGCCTGCTGAACAAGGGAAAATAAATAGAGACAATTTTTTTTTTGTAAGGAAAAAAGGAGGCAATGTGGCAGAGTGCAGTGATTTGAGCTGGAATGGAGGTGAGAGCCATGACCATTGGGGAAAGGATGATAAGGATGATGTGCAGAATTTCAAAAGCAAGGACGTAGAGTCAGAACTTGATGCAGAATAAAGCATGTAATGAAAAAAAAAAAAAAGAATTGTTCTACAGAAATATTGCAGAAGTCAATTAAGGATTAAACATATGTATCTCAATACAGAAAATAAAACACTGAGAAAGAAGCAAGGGCAAACTTGGAAAAGAAGAAGCAGAGTAAAGGGAAGCAAGAACTGGATTCGTAAGAGATGTGTAAATTTGTGAGGATGGAAGTGAAATCATGAATGTGAGGGGAAATGAGCAATGAGGATTATTATTTGCTTTGCAGTCTAGTCTTAGTGACTGATTAAAGGAAGGAAAAATACTGAAAATATATAGAGATATGTCTTCTGAAGTTCAATTTTAGAGTTGCTGTTTTAATGATTTGAAAAAGTTACAAAGGTAGTCTAGAGGCAAGACAATAATATGAATCCTGATTAAAGGCAAAGCGATGACAGAAGTCAAGTTGAAAAAAGACAGTGGCTGAATACAAAACTCATAATTTTCTGAGTTCCCCCTTCTTCTGTGTATACTAAATACAAAACTTGTGTTAACTGCAAGCCCATTTAGTTTGATGATTTCGTTTATCACCATTATGAATCTTGAGTATCAGACCAGAAATCATCAAGAATATACGTATATGTATGTATGTATGTATGTATGTGTGTATATATATATATATATATGCATAAATATAAAGAGTCTGTTTATTTATTTCTAACTAATCAGGAAATAGCATCATTGTAGAAGCAGACTTTGGTAACTAGTCAGATTTAGATTATGTTAATGCAACATCTGAAAGTGGTTGTCATAAACAGGGAGATAGCATTGTATGAACGAGCAAGAAACAAAGAAAGAAAAGGCCAAATTCTTTCTGCTGCTGCTGCTCCAGGCACTGAAGGGAGACAAGGCAGATCTGCAGTGGATGCTTTCCCTAGCCATTCTGAGGTTGTTATTGCCCTATTTAATTTCAGGTATGAGTTTTAAGTAGACATGGACTGTGAAAATAGTGCCTTGGGAAACATGAAAAAAAAGTGAAAACATAAAAATAATTATCCTTTTTTCCATTGAAATAGAAAATTATTCAGGGTGTGTTCCACCAGCTGGCAATATCTTCTGGCAAATTTCTCATGATCACCTACAGCAGATAGTCAGAAAATCTATTCCTTGCTTCTGTTTTCTGTATGATTTGGTCCCTGTCAGTACCTATTTCTGGTTCATAAATCCTTCAAAAAGCAAAATGAAGATGCTTAAAATTCCTGATACTTCTCCTCTACCACATTCAGCTAAGACTGCTGAGAGATCAGATCAGAACAAATGGTTGCTTTTTCAGGGGGAGTTCTGCCCTGTAGATGACTGTGTTATATCTGTGTTTTTACATCAATACTTTGATGGTGATGAGAGAAAACTACTGATTTGCCTTAGGCAGATGACATAAACCAAAATTATTTGGGAGGGATACTTTCACAGCATGAGCTTCTCAGAGCACAGAGCACTTGTTTTCATTGACATTCCATTAGTGCCAACAGAAGCTGTACTTGTAACTCCCTGTGTAATTCCAGAAACTTCAATAAAACCGTAGAGAACCTGTCTTTCTGACTTTTCAGAAATCCTTTACGCAACTCATATTTTACTTCACAATTTCAGCTGCTGATTTTCCTTTTTTGCTAAAAATCTATGGGGTTATTTTACTGTAAACAAAATTGAGAAGGCCAATTTTCTTCTGACTAAGCTTGATTAACTTTTTGTCTCTACCCTAGTAAAATTGATTTCCTGTTCAGAAAGATTTAACAAATTATATTAATTTAAATACACTCAAAGCCATGATGTTTATTAACGATACAGCAAATGCGCCTCTCAGCTTGCAAGATGTAACTACTTAATCTTGCAGTTCTCTGCTGGACTGCATGCCAAAAGCAAATACATGCTCCATGAATTCTATAAAATGTATAATAGCTACTCCCCATTACTCATTATGACTGTAGCTAATGTCAAAACAGAAGTTTAGAGGCATTTGTTGGAAGATGCAGAAATCCTGGTGAGAAGTGGATACGAGCTACATCCTGTGCCTAGGAGGTACCAGCACAGCTGACAGGAGCAAGGGGATAATCATGGGCTGGTAGAGGTTTCAGCTGGGGACCTCTTCCTTCCCAGAGTTTTTCTCTCCTTTCCAAATCTTTGTGAGAAAATTGGTCCAGGATTTTCTTACCATGCTGAAAGGAGGGATAAGCCTTTGTGAAGCAAGGAGGGATGAATCTTTTCCTCGGGCCAAGAGCAACACCCTGCATGACTTGGAGAAGAAGTTATTGGTATTTGAGCTGAAGGATGGGAAAGATGCTTTTATTTGGGTTACTCTTTCCATTTTTGGCCACAAAAAAAAAATTTATCAAATTAATATTTATGACTAAGTACTATCAGACACGTGACACTGCCATCTTGGAGAGAATATTTAGGATTAAATAGTCAATTTTTGGTTATTTAAGGCGTTTGACAATTTCACTGTGTGGTTTTTTGGAGGGATGGAGGGGGCCTTTTTCTTTTTGAAAGGATGGCTAGTGCTTGTGAAGTGAAACCTGAACTGCATGTGTATTAAGTGGCTAAAGAAATTACAGGTTGTCATGCAGAAGAGTGATTGCATGACAAGGAGAAAAACATAAAAGAACTATATATAATGGAAATTTCTATTAATGACCAAAGTAGGACCAATGACTATAACTTGACCCACTGGTATTTCCATTTGTTCTGTCATTTTAGTAGGATTCATTCTAATGGGATTTCAATACTGCCTACTTGTGAGGTCTAAACTGTAAACTTCCCTTTACCTGTGAAAACTGGCATTTTTAATTTTCTTCTTGAAATAGTGATTTGAAGCTATATTGTATGTAATAAAGGGCTTTTGTACTGTTTTCCAGAGATAGCCAGAGCCCACTAACCTAGGGAGTGACCTCTATGTTTACTTCTGAAAGTATTTTGTTATCCTGAAATACAACTTGGTGTGTAGGAATGTCAGTTTCTGTTACAATTGAGTCAGACAGAAGCCTGACAGTTTTACACTTGTACTGCTTCTGTTTGCTATTGAAAAAAAGAATTAAAAAGTAGGTGAAATATCATAAGTCCTGCACTCAGAGAAAGACGGACAAAACCTTACTTCTGGATTTGTAAATGCTCACACAGACCCAACAACATATCCTGAATGTTTCCATTGCAGAGGGCTTTGCTTCTGGTCTGACAGTCAGAAACTGACTCATGCTGTACATGAACATTTTGCACCCAGTGAAAATACAGGCACTTCACCAAAATCAGGAGTGACTGGGATTTTATCGATTAAGGAAGATTAGCTCGCTGCAGAAGCTGTTGTTTAAGGCAGAGCTGTGCAATACACACCTAGAGGCAGGAGCTGCTACAGATTTAGCATGTTTAGGCTAGAGATGGTGAGTGAAAGGATTCCCTGTTGAGTAAATGGCCTTTCAGGAAACATTTAGATCAGAGCAATGAGATCCTGTGGACCCCCTAAAATCCACTAGGTTCTGAGAAGCAATCCTGAATACAGCTGTAATATTGTTAATGTAATGCTGAAATTTAAATCAGCTCAAAACCTTCACTATTTTACGGGTGGCCAGAGCCCCCGGGTGCAAATCACAGCTGCACTGCAATAAAATGATAGAAACCAGGGCTAATTTTACATGGATGTAACGTGGGGTATCAAAGTGAACATATTGACTAACAGCCTTCTTTCCTAGAGCATGAAATGCACTGCTCTGGCCTTCAAACCCTGATTCTGAGACAGCTTTGTTACTGCTTCCAGTGGAGAGGTTAAATTGGAAGGGACAATCCTTTATTTCAAGAAAGTAAAAGGCAGGATCTATCTAGGTAGAGTATTGATGAAAGAAGAGTTAAAAAGACGTATTCGTCTGTATCCAACATGAAAACTGCGATATTAGAATTCCCTGAATCCTCACTTGCCATCCCAAGCCACTCTGTCCTCACTCATTGGCATGAAAAGTTCTCTTTTTTTCCAACACAAACATCTTAAGCTTCTTCTTGTGCCAATATACACAGAACTGTGACAGAATATACCTATCTCATGATACAGCTGCTCATTCCGACCTCAGGAACTCAGAACATGACAGTGAATGAATATAATCATACCACACAGTGATTCATTAAAATTATACTTTAAACTTTTTCTTTATCTTTGAAGTCTTAGATTTTAATTACATGATTATTTTGCTTTTCCTTTTTATGAGAAAAAATAGAGAATCAAGAACATTAGTCTTTAAAGAAAAGGAACCTGTAATAAGGCTTATGATTCAAGTCATTTATTTGATTTATTATATATGCATAACAGTCACTAAAACAATACGTGTGGAAAAAAACAAAAGCTAATTGGATTTCACAGCCACAGCTCCTACTCAGTACATTTTCATTTCATCTACATACATACATATATACTTATATATTAATAATATATATATTTCACATTATAAGGACACATTGAATTTAGCCACATGGATCAAGAGCTAAAATGAAAAGAAATGAAAGCTAGGAAAAGAAAAGGAAAAAAAGAAAATAAAGAGTAACTTGATGTACGATATTTCAATGACTTTCTCAAATTTATTTGTTCAAGTTTTGCTTTCAAATTACAGATTAAGCAAGCATTCAATGATGAGAGAAGAGGGTGATAGTTTGTATAGAAAGAAAAAGAGTGCAGAATAAAAAATTCATCTGTATATGAAACCAATTTGTATGCTCCTATCCATACTCTGTAGAAAAGGGCATTTTGATGAATCTATGCATGAAGCTGCTCCCATTCGGCAAATCTAGAGAAAAGTTCAAACTGCAGACTAAACTTTTCCTGCAGAGAAAAGTCTGATACTCAAAGCTGATGCTTATCTCTAAATGTACACACTAATTTACTCAATAAAATGAAGGTTCTGCCATTTCTGATAATGCTAAGGATTTACTCTGCAGGACTACTGTTTGTGACAACTATCAAGAATACTGCAATTGTTTCTCTCAATATTAATTTCCTGTGCAACTACTAGCACTGAAGTTTGTGAAAAAAAAAAACCAAACAAACAAAACAAAAAAAAAACCAAAAAAAAACAAACCAAAAAACAGTGTTTGGATTCCAGTGTTCCACCAAAACATAGCTTTTTGACTTTACAGCTGAGACAGTTCAGGAAATTCTGTGATAATAATATGTTATTAAACCCATTTCAGTTTTAAAAATTGGAATTCCTTCACCAAACCCTCTATCTCTGGAAACAGCAGCTGAACAGACCCAGAAGGTCCACAGAAGTAGAAAAAGGTCAGGCAGAAACATAATTTCATAATGTATGAGTATTTAGTTGTGGGAAAAAATGTTAGGAGAAGGAATTTTGATTCCACACAGAGGCTGTGCTCCTGGGATGAAGATGTATGCACAGATGTAGGATGGCCATATGCTCCTTTTTAAGCAGGGATCATAAACCTCAGAGTCTATATATCTTGTTGTTTGTTGCAGTGGAAACTGCTGGAAGAGTAGCTGTTCTGGCCCTGTGCATATACAGGGAGGAGCTATGCATTCTTGGACAGTATTCATGGATAACATTGCAGCAGCTGCTAAGACAAAGACTCTGTGGTATCCTTTGGGAATACATACCCTGGAAAAATGTCATCTAGTTTTGAAGAAGTGCACCAAGAAATGACATTTGCAAAAATGCACACAGGTATTATTTTAGGTCTTTTTTTTTTTTTTTAATATGAAAGAGTTATTTTCAGAGCCTTTGTAAAGACTTTATACTATACTTCTAAGGGGTGGACTGTAAAACTAAAGTACTTCCCAGGTATCAGCTCTAGAAAATAATATTTAAACAAAGAATTTGTAAAGGGACTTGAGTGAGCTGTCTCTGTTGGTTAGATCTCTCCTTAGCAGATTGTTAACCAAGTGATATACAGTCAAAATTGCACAGGGATGAAGAATAAATTCCCATATGAGATACTCCATTTTATATCTATGTGCACAAGTGGTATTTGCACAGTACTCTGTTCATGTAAATTTAAATACCAGATTGTAAATTCTATCATTAATATTAAACCTGGGGTTAATGATCTGCTACTTTCAAAAATACTGCACTAAAAACAATCTAGGAATAGCCTCTTAACAATTTCATCACTTTAAAAGAGGGAAGGATGTGAGGGTTTCAAATACAAAATGACTCTCATTTTAAACCTGAATTATGAGTTTCTGTATGCAGACAAAGCACAGTGTCAAGGATGGACAGCTAACAAATCAAAATTTGTTAGGCTCTGAAGATTTCCAATAAGAATCACAAATAATACTTACCTAATAGAAATTTCAAATATTGATAATTATTCTATAAAAGGACTATTTTATTTCAGGATACTGTAACAATTGTTCTTTGCTGAATCTGAGTCTTTAAACTCATGAAATGCTTTATTTATTCATGACAGAATTGCTACATTTGGTGATGTAATTCTCCATGAAAAATTCCTGTTATACATTAAACTATATTAATTACTTTGCATATCTTTTGGCATGCCCAGGATCTGCCCACATGGAGAAGTTCACCTCTTCTGACCTCCAAAGAGGCTATCCAAGTGCCTGCACACACACACACTCATGCACACAAAAATCTCTAGTTTAGTTTAACACTTTTAGTGCTTCTTGTCATTTTCATTGCTAAATTTGTCCTTGGAGACCTGGACAGTCAGAGACTAAATTGTTTTTAAACACATACCGATAAAAGTTTTCCTGCTGTGAACCCTACCTATCAGACCTCTGGTCAGTGGAAGCTCTTTAAGATTTCATAGGGAGATGCTTCATATATTCTGTATTGTCAAGTTCACTTTCATTGGCATGGGATTTTGCCAAAGGTAACCCTTGAAAATCCCTGTGGAAAATGACCCAAAAAAATTGCTTTCAGATTTACTTTGCAGATTTAAGTCAGAGACCTCTGGAGTTGTGATACATCAGCTCCTTTTTAGAACAAAGAGAAAATTTTCTCAATATTATACTACATTATAAGCATTGTTAAGACAGATTTAGTTGAAAAAAATATCTGTAAAATATTCAGGAATAAAAGTAGAAAGTTACAGACAGAAACATGATCTTGGCTGTAAGAAATAAAAGCAACATGAATCTATATGAAATGAACTAGGATAGTTCTTCCGTGGTCATATGAGACACTTACAGGACATTACAAAGCCGGAAATGGATAATTAATTTTTCATTAAGGAGATGGAAACACTGCATTTCACCTCAGTCTTTTTCTTTTCAGCTAAAGCACAGACTTAAAAATTGTTACAAGCAAGTATTTGGCAGTCAGCTGTGCAGGGCTAGGAGTTGGACTTGGTGATCCTGATGGGTCCCTTCCAACTCAGCATATTCTATGATTCCATGATTCTGTGATTCTATGATTTTATAGCTAAAATAAAAGAAACAACAGCTGATTAGAAATTCATAATCTCATTTAGCAAAATATTTTCCAGGTCTTTGATTTTTTAAAATATGGGAATATGCCTACCTGTTTATTGAAGATTTGAAATCCCCAAAACAGCTCTTCAGGGAAATGAATCACTTTTCAAATTAGGAGGGATAACTGAACTTGGTCTACATGAGTCAGAAACTAAAATGTTTGTTATTAATGAAATGTATAAGATTTCTGTACTTGAAAAAATCTTCAAAGAAATTATTGCTCCTCAAGAAAACCTGTTTCTCCTGAGTTCAAACTGAACTCTTCTCTTTTGAAGTTACAGTCTTACATATTTTCACATATTGATATATATTTCAAAGAGTCCTAAATTTCTCTAGTAATTTATTAGACTAGCTTCCTTTAAATAATATTTTAACTTTAACTTGAAAAGCTCTATCTATGATCATAAAAGAGGGACCATTAGAACATAGTACTAAACATCTTTAAATTATAATTCAACTAGATAGTCTGGGTGTAAAAATGACATGGATTTTTCCAATATAATTGCACTTTTTTGAAATACATTATGCACTTATTTACATAAAATATCAATATTTATATTCACTGATGGAACAACAAGATGACTTGGTCTTCTAAATAAAGATGGTGCATATCAGTTTGACAGACATAGCTGAGACAGCTGAGTTTATGTTTCTAAAAATTATTCATTTTGTACTTTTTTTTTTGTAGAATACTGACAAGGGAATTGCTAATGAAGATAAAAATGACAAGGGTGGGATGTGTAACAGACATGTGGTTCTGCAGACATTAGAAAGAGATATAAAGCACTGTCTTACTTTCCAGTATTATGCTGAACATTTTTAGTATTACTATTTTAAAAGAAATGAGATGTACTATGTGCTATAAGAAAAAAAAAAGTAGGGTGAGAGGGAGTTTGTTATTTCTACAAGTTGCAAACTGTATCATAGAATTTTCTGATTTGCGTGTTGTAATTAGAATGTAGACCTGATCTTTTGAGTGGCTTCAAGAAAGTTTTTGCAAAAAACCTTATGGTGTACCAGTAAAAGCAATCTTTTACTTTCCGTCATCAAACCATTATTGTAAATCACATTTTCATGATTTTATTTTTATGAAGTCTTTTTCTTGAAAAAAAAAAGCAACAATTTTTTTTAATTTTTGCCTTTTCTTTCGTTAACACATTTCAAACTGTTAAAGGTATTGCAGAAATATAGAGGAGAATTACGTGGTGGTTTCATCACTTATATGGATTTAAAGGTTTTTAAGCATGCAACAAACAGTAGGAATTTTCTCTGTCAGGGATTAGTTACCTCATTTGTTCTAGTGTAAATCCAGGCACCTTAAGTCTTTCATTTGCTTATATAAGATTCATAATAAACAACAATGAAGTTGCAATATTTTATGTTTTCACCAATGAGAACTTCAACATACAAATTTGCTTGGATTCATGGAGTAATGTGCAGAGAAAAACAATGATCTTTCTGCACTGCACGAGGTTTGATGTCATGCTGTATTACCTCACCCAGGCTGCTCAAGCCTGCATGGATCAGTCATGATTCAAGCCATTTGACATCCTTTGATGGAACTTGACACTGTCACCACACTCTACTGAGTCACATGAGTTACTAGAAAACAGGCTAGCATAGCTCCAGAAGATTGTAACTATTTATTTCTTGTGTATATGTTTGTTTTGTAAGTGCCAAAGGATACGTAAGTTGAAAACTGTAATGAATACACTAATTTATCTTATTTGAATTGATTCTGAATATTAAATTATGCACATGACAACATCAACAGCCTTCAGTCTGCAGCATGGAGAAAAGATTCCATATTATGTTCTAATTGGCTTTAAATTATATTTTCAAATTCTCCTGTGTGACTTCCATGCCGAAGTTAATAAAAATTTAGACCACCCAAATCTTAAATACTCCTGAAAATTTATCCATGGTCTTCAAACAGCAACAAATTTTTTGAGAAAATTTGATATTTTTTTCTCTACTATTTATTTCAAAGGGCAGTAAATCAATCATTTGAATAATCTAAAATAAGATTTATTTTAAATGGTTTGCAGTTGAATTACAGCTCTGGAGTTGGAGGATGACAGTCTACCACTTCTTCTCCTTTACATCAGAAGAGATAATCTTAATCACAATTCTGGTCCTAATGTCTGTGAAAGAAGCCTTGTCTCAAATCAAAGTGGTGGAATTGCTGTCATTGAGACAAGCAAGGGTTTCAGCCTGTCAATCTGTGAACTCTGCCAAGACTGCATTTCTTTGTCTTTCATATTCCATATCCTTTTTGTAAGCAATTCTTTACTGGTTTGAATGAGTGTGGACTAATCACACAGCTTGGGTACCAGCAGAAAGTGAAATACCATTGCAGAAAATTTTGTTTTAAGCAACATTGCCCACACTTTTTTTCTGTGGATGTAAAAATATGTACAAAACAGGTAAAACTGCATGGAGTCAGAACTTCCATTCTCTTCCTAGGCAATGTTTTACATCTATGTTAAATATTTTATATATTCTTTAGGACTAGATCTTTCTCTCTTTTGTCTCACCATTGAGAATCTCTTTCAGGAACATTGCATTATAGAAGCAAAGGGAGTTTTAAATCATTTTTTTTTGTTGTTGTTGTTCTAGAACCAAATAGACATAGAACACTCACTTTATTCTGCAGCAATTTGATGATTTTTAAATGCATTGAATGACTTCTAAAATGTAGGGACAGTTCTGTGTGTGTATGAGTGTGTGCAAGATGGGACAAGGCAACATGGCCTCAAGAACCATATGGGGAATTTAGACTGAATATTAGGAAAATTTCTTCACTAAAAAGGTGGCCAGGCTTTGGAACAGGCTGCCAGGGTAGTGGAGTCAGCGTTTGGGGAGATATTTAAAAGATGTGTAGATGTGGGGCATGGTGACATGGTTTAGTGGTGGACTTGGCAGTGCTGGGTTAGTGGTTGGACTCAATAACCTTAAAGGTCTTTTCCAGCCTAAATGAGTCTGTGATTTTATAATTCTCTTACAGTAACAAAAAAACACTGTTTCATTTGCAATTAATATTAATATTTATTAACACATCAGCTATTTATTATGAGCACTTATCCATTTCTATACATTTTTTATAAAAACCAGCATTTAATGTGTTCTCTTAGAAAATGGATTAAAATAATTCAAATATTATCTTAATTTAAAGGCAATAAAAAATTCCTAGCTCTGATGTTGTCTTCACATATTTATCAAGAATTCACACTTTTTAAAGAGCATGTAGTTACAGCAATTCCATTTTTCCAAGCCATGTAATGGTGATTAGGATTTCATTGCACACTTTGCTGTGCATGTGTTTGACCTATATTTGTTCCATTCTTCTACAAGTGAACATATTTGGAACTATACTGTTTTCCATGTTCACAAGCTGTCCTTTTTTCTCTCTGAATCTTGTATTGATATGTTGGAGGTCTTCTTGCTTTGTTTTTTTACCATAGTGCCCCACTTCTCCACCACACACCCCATTAGTTTAAAGCTAAGGTCCATTTTGGACCAATGCTCTTACAGGAAGAATTGATCTCAGATGCTGTTTATGCCTGTGTATCTTCATAGCCCACATATATTAGACACTAAATGAAATAATTTAAGGTACAAGACTCATAGATTAGAGACAGAAACTTAATACCATGTGACTTGATGGTCCAAGAAGCATTAGAGGTTTTGAGGGAGGCAGGAAGAGAGGCTGTGATACAGCATCATCTGCTGCCAAACACTGCAGTCTGCTCCTGGTTTCCATAGTAGATCCCTGAAACATGGAGCCATATGTGCATCTACCTCAATGTCCGTGACATTGAAAAAAACTGAGGAAAAGAACGAAAGAGCCCCTATTCATGGAAATTTTTTCTTTCCTTCCTGAAAAACCAAGTAGATAAGGGCTGATGAAGAAGCTCTCTTTGAATACATGTTTTTAACATGTTAACAAACTCATGTTTGTGTTGGTAATTAGCTGAGAAAGCACAAGGATAGAGACTGACAGTTTTTGAGTAGTGGACAGTCTTTGAAGGACTGGAGAAATGTAGCCACAAAGATAGACACATAAGGCAGGAAATTGGGAAGCTCATGGTCTGTCTGGGTCTTACATTAGCCACATAGAAAGGAAATAGACTTAATAAACCTCAAGAAAAAAGGAAATAAATTTGGGGTCATGTCTCAGCATCCTTTCTTTATGATTTATCATCATTTTAGACACTGATGAAAGGCCTAAATGTGTAAGTATATATACTTCCTATTAACACTTTGTTGCTTCCCTGTATTTCAGTAGCTTTCTTCTGCAGAGTGAGATTTCTGAACATGTTTTAGAAATACTTAATGCAGAGGTTTGCCTTTTCAGCAATTTAAGCTATTAAGAGAAAACTTTCAGTATTCCTTTGAAATGCTTGTAGCCCTACATGAGCTATTGGTGCTCTGTGCCATAGTTTCTGCTTCATCTTATTGTGTCATTACTTTTAATTGTATCATGAAGTTTTCACTCAAAATACAAAATATTCACTGTCATAGAATGCACAAGAATATTGCTGCTTTATTTTGGTTTTGGTTTGGGTTTTTTTGCCTCTGTTGCACAAAAACTTGCTCATAGTAATTGCAGAAAAGTTCCTCCAACAAGCCTGCATTGTTTTCCTGTTCTCTAATAAGAAATGGTGGGTGATAAAGTATAATCTTCATTGACTTTTATTTTTTCTGTTGAGTTTTAATTCTCATTTGGAATAGGCATTTTTCAACTAGTCTAATTTTTATATAAAGATTCTGGTTTCCTAAGGGAATATTTTCATATGAATAGGCAGTTTTTTAAAAATTGAATTTTACTTACATTTTTTAAGGCTTTTGACTTTTTTCTTGATAATTTGGGGCTTAAAATCCCCATAAGATATACTGTTGAAGGTGCAGCACGAATTTTTAAATGTGAAGTGGTTAACATTGTCAAGAGGAGGTATAACTACAGCTGACACACACCGAGGATTTCCAGTTAACTTCATTCCCTTCCTCTAAATGTCTGTGATCTTAATTGCACTTTAAAAAGATTTTCAAAACTTGGAAATATTTTTGAATCTGGGATTGGAAAACTTTGATATTTAATCCTATCCCACTTCTTGCTGCTCTACTGAAAGATGGAATATTTGAGAGAGAAGCCGATGATTCTGCATCATTGCACATTTCCCTGTCTCAAAGAATAGTGAGTCCAGTGTTCTGGTGGTTCAGCTTCAGCAACCTGCATGTTTGTTATGAATTTGCTGCAGAAACGTGGGGAAATTACCATGTGTCTCCCAAAAAGGACAGAGTGGGAACTGTAAGAAACAAGGTGTAATTAATTTATAACTGCAATATTATCCTTGCTAGTAATGCTAGCAATGCATTTAGGTATTTAGAGTACATATTCCTCAATCTAAATTCAAAAACACCTTTATAGAGGGAATGTTATGTCCCACCTACTCTGAGTACCTGAGTCTTTTCCTGCACCAGACATTTTTGGCTAAATTGTAGCTCTGACTATAACGGTAAAACAAGACAAGTTATTCTGGCAATACAAAAAAACTTGTTCCTTGAAAGAAATTCTTCAGGGGAAACATCCCTGGCACTGAAGACATTAATTGCTCTGAAAGTTAGCAGAGAGCAATTGGAAAAATCCACAGGCAGCACGTTACTTACTCTTACTAATAGCTGCACTGGTGACCATTTTTATTGAGTATTAGACTGAATGAGGAGTCTGGGGATCTCCGACTCCAGGCATCTGCACAGTGTGGCACAGAAAGGTAAATCCAAGAAAGAAGAAATGACAGCTTCCTCGAGTTGCCATCCCACTTGCTCACAGGTTCTTTATTTTTTATTTCTTGCTTATTATTTCTGAGTTTAGTGCTGTGTTTCCCTGGGGCACATTACTCCTGTTTCAGAGGAAATGTGCAGCTTGCTCAGTTCCAGCTCAGGGCCCTTCCACTGCTCTACAGGGAGCAGACACCCTTGTGCTTTTTCCCATCCCTTTCAGAAAATCGGATTTAAAATCACAATTCAAGACACATATCACCTGAGAAAATGTAGAGAGGAGAAAGAAAAAAGGTGAAGATGATGCAGATTAATCTTACGAGCTTTGGCTCATCTAAATGCATCTCTGGGCCATTGGTGTTCGCTGTTATTAACGATGACTGCAGAAAAACTGATGCTCTTCCCAATGTCCTGGGTGCTAAATAACTACTAAATTCTGTGTGAGAATTCAGTCAAAAAATATGGGCCAAAGGTTTTCCTAAACAAGGTAGTAAATGGGAATGGTTTGCAGAGGCCTCACTGCTGACTTCACCAAAGGAGGAGTGCACAGGGTCACGGTCACTTTCTCTTCCTTGGAGCGTGGGACTGAAGAGGGTTACACTGGTGCACAGCTATGGGGACACTCATCAGGCAATCAAAACCAGGCCTCCAGTTCTGTACCAAATGTGATCACGCCCTGCTACCATGCCAAAGTAATAAATTTTTAGAAATAGCTTATTTCTGTAGCAATTTTATCTCAGCTTTGTCTAATGCACATTATATTGCAGCACTAAACAAATGCGTGTTCTGAGGCCTTCCTGAATTTCTCATCCTGCTTCCTTCCCTTTTTGTAATATTGTGTAATTCCAGCTGGTTTTAGACTCTCTAGTTTGGAGGAGCAGTAGAAGCATCTAAACAGAGTTAAGCCTGGTGGAAGTGAGGCTGTAAGTATGCATGCATAATTAATACCTAATTTGTACAAAATTGTAGAGATGCAGAGGTGAAAGTCTCAAGTATTGTGCGGAGTAAGAGTTTAAAAGGAATGCTCAAGGGTAACTGAGAAAGCAGTATACACTAAAATGGGGCTGGATGAGTCCTCCCAAAGGAGCTATCCTGAATGATAAGGATCTGCTGGTTGAGTTCACAAATCCTCTCCAAAAGATTGGTTGAATAAAAGCAGGGAGATTTCTTCATTTAGGTGTACATGATAAATATTTTTGCCTACAAATTTCTTTTGAATTAATGTCTTGAACTGTATCTATCTGGGTATTTTTAAGGTTGACCCTGAGTGAACGAGACTGAGATTGTGTAATCACAGCCCTTATTATACTCCATATAAATAAAATGTGGATAATATTACATATCTTATTAGTGAAAAATGATAATGTAAGCTGGAATTCCTGCTTTATCAATTTTGGTTCCTTCCAACTCTCCACAGTTTATATGAAGCAGGTAGAGGGCTGGCTCATTCCTAATTTCACAGATGGAGAGAAATATACAGGCAAGCCCTTTGAATTTAGACAAGTGGGAATTCTACATACGCCTAAGTGGTTTCATGGTTGTGGTAAACCTACCAATAACTTTAAACAGTCAGGTGCTAGATAATTTCTTGTTTGGAATGATCTTACCATGGTGTTATAAGGTTAAGTTTCTTAATCAAGAACAGAATAGATTTAAGTTAGCAAAGTGAAAGAAAAACTTGTCTCTTACAATAATTAGTAATTTATGTTGCTTACAAACTGCCAGTATTATATCTTGAATTCTTCCCAAAGAGCATAAGAATATTATCTATTGGAAGAGAATTCAGCTACAAGATTCTATGTTCCATAGCAAAATATTTGGAGTCGGTTTTCATTCTCCAGCTCAGAGCAATTTCAATCTAGTGCCTGAGTACCCAAACCAAGTTTTCCTCCTTCATATTTGTTCTCTGCTTGCCCTAGAGGATAGGAACTGGATTAGTGACATAATTACACTGTTTCCTTGTGCCCTCTGGGGACTCAACTATCAACTATCAACTGAACTATCACTGCTTTGAGAGATCTTTACAGCTGTTAGTCAGGGGTGACATTTTCTGAGACAGACTGGAGTCCTCAGCAGGGGCGTGAAGTTGCTTTTGAATTGTGAACTAAATTTTCTCGTATTGATGTTTTGTGACACTTATAACTACCATGTGGGTCTGCTTGTGACAGGGGTTTTCAAGCAATTTTCAAGCAAATACTATGCATCCTGTTGTAACTCTACTACTCAAGTTAATAATTTCCTGTCTCTATTAAGCCAAAATCTTGAGATTTCAAGGCAAACTTGATGTGTTTGAGCAGACTAACAGGATGAAGGAAATTCACCATGTGTGTATCTGATGTGGAAAAAGTAGAGATCTGCTTTTATTGCTTGGCATGGCCTTGTCATATGCAAAGGTCCTTGGACAGGCAATGGTCTTCAGGCATGTACTCTGGCTACATTAAATATTGGAATTTCCTAATTAGGGGCTACTTCCCCACTACCCCCAACAAACCAAACCACATGACTCTTTTTGCAATTTTTTTTTACCTGAGGTTGCCATTCAATGTGTGTAAATAAATAATACAGCTTCGTCTGCTGTACAGTTTCTTATCTGTCAAAACTCTATTTCAGCCTAATCCTCAAAAATGCTCTTTTCTTTGGGTTTTAATGTTACCTTTTTTCTTGCATGTTTAGGTAGTCAGTGAACCATTAAGGAAAGCTACTCTTTTGCTGGAATTTACTGGTGTTGAAAATTATGCTTTATTCCGTTAATTGGTCCACCCCAGTTACTCTCTTCAAGAATTTTAATGCCACAGATTGAACACAATGTAAAAAATCAATTCCCTAAAGTACTTGCTGGAGTAATCAAAAGTGGAACCTGTACATTTATATCCACATTTTTCTTGGCAATACTGTATCTTGGTGATCAGAAATATTAGCAAGGATTAATAAGCTCATACTAGGCACTGCACTATAAAAGCAGTTTTGTAAAGGTTTTGTTAAAATCAGTAGAAGAAGGAGTTAAGGTTTAATTATTTATTAAAGCATTGAAGAAATGCTTGCAGTTTTGTTTGTCTAGAATATTATGTTGAGGACTTTATATCTGGATATGGAAAAGAATACAGCCATTGGAAACATTGAGTTTCATATTTGCAGAGTTTTTTATAAAAGAAAATGTAGCCTCTAGCAACAGCAGTTTTAAAAGCCATAATATTCACCTTTTTGCCATATCTGCCCTTTTCTGTCTGAAGCTGTCATTAATGATTATCAAAAAGTAGAGGAGACCAGTAGTAAATTCTACTTATAATAGTCAAATTCTGTCCTCATGGGAAATAAGTTATTTTTAGAGCTGGTTCTGTAGAATCTGAGAAGTGCTTTGTAAAGATACTTCTATACTGTAATAGCTAGATTTCACATTTAATTTCAAGGGGGTAAGATAAGAAATCCAAGTTGTATATGATATTCAGAGTTTGCTAGAATATTAAAAAAATGAAGCAGAATTTATATTATCAGCAACTTGGAAATTAATGGTAAGACAAAGCTGAACAAGAAAGATCTTTTATATTTCCAAATGTGGAATACCATTAATATAAATTTATACTATATTAACAATATTTTACTTATGTAAAGTTGATTAGGATATTATTGAAATTATTCTGTAAACTTACCTGTATTAAAAACTTTGTTTTATTGAAGTATTCACACAGAAGTTCTAGTAAGACAGATATTCTAGTCAAAAGAATACAAGATGCACAATGTTAAACCAAAAAGGTGTGAAATCTACTTGTTGGGGATTTGCTGTTTCTGCTTGGTGGGTAATTCTTTCATTTTCCACCGAAATTGGTCATTCAAACTGACATAGTAATTTTCTGACTGGCTAACTGAGGGTACCTCACATTTCTGAGGATAGCATGACATTTTGATGCTCATTAGTTTAAAATGTCATCTGGAAAGAAATTGCTAATGTTTGGCACTTAAAAATATTTGAGGGTTATTGCAAGTGAATACTTCTTGATTAGCTTTTATGTCTTTTTTATTATTGTTTAATTAATATGAAATTATGGCATTATAAGGAGTTTCTCTATAAATATATGCAACAAGTAATAAATGATGATCATTTTAGTTCTTCCATAGTTACTTAAGAGAAGTTTTGGATCACAATAAAACAGGACAAACCGCACTTATGGATTGTTTTCATCAGCATTGGGTCTTCTCAGAAGTACACTCTTAGTATTATACACTCTTATGTATTAGAGTAGGGCTAGAGAGTATATATATTGATACATATAGATATGGGTGAAATAGATAGATATAGATATAGATGATATAGATATAAATAGGTTGATAGATATAGATATAGATGATATAGATATAGATTAGATTTAAATAGATAGATATAGATAGAGATAGAAATTAGATATAGATATAGAGATAGAGATAGAGATATAGATAGAAATAGAGATAGAGATAGAGATAGAGATAGAGATAGAAATAGAGATAGTGATGATATAGATAGAGATAGATATAGAGCTAGATATAGATATAGACATATATACCTTCTCTTATTTCATTGATCAGAACTTGGACCAGCACATGTGTGCTTCCTTGTTTTTAGAATTCAAATATACAATCAATTCAACTTCTGTATTATCGAAATTACTCTTTTTTTCCGTATTGCATGTTTTATAAGACATGTTCAATAGTGAAAGAAAAATGTGCTCCCAATGTTTTGACTTGGATTAGGATGAGGGATGCGATGAGGACAATAAGTGTTTCGTAAGGAGTGAATAGCAAATGAGGGTTTACCAACTAAATCCCAGGGTTATCCCCTGAAGCGTTGTCTCATGGAGCTGGATTGAGATTTTCTAGGAAAAATGCTCAAATTCCAAATCTTTCAAAATTTGTGTGGTTCCTTTAATAAAAGTCATACCAAGTGCGTGCATATGTGTGCAGGCAAAGCTCTCAGGGTTCATTAGGTTGGTTATTTCCTCCTGATAGCACTGGGAGTCATGAAAACATGCAAGCAGGCTTATTTCTGCAAAATGTCTCAATGCATGTTATCAGGGCTTAAAAGCAGAGAAATAGGCTAGATGGCTGATTCTCTCATTAATTTAGATTCAGGGTTTGTTAATCAACTTGATATTCATGATATGTTGGCCTAGCTCCATGTATGAAAATAACAAGGCTCTGAATGAAGAATAACCTTTGAAAAGATTTTAATGATCTTGCATTAGTTTTTCAGCCATGCATTATGGTTATTTTTACCCAAATATGAAATTTGTTGTATTATCACAGTAATTCAGTATGATCCACCAGGCCAAAATACAATTTGTTTTGTCTTAAATCTTACAGCTGAAAGTCTTTGGTTTATTAGCACAACATCCCTTTAAGAAATCTACAAAAAAGTCAGAAAACTCACATAAACTTGCAATTAAAGTTTAAAGTTTTAGGGTTAACCTATGAGTTAAGCTCAGAGTTAAAAATATAGCATTCAGTGATGTGAGCTTGTATCCTGGTTCTGGTTGAGGAAGCTGCTTTTACATCTTTGGAGGACCTTCAGGTTATTTCAAATTATAAAGATATGAAATATTCAGTATGCGGAAATACAGTTCTTAGAAATGATCCATAATCTGCTCATACCTCAGGCTTTTTACAAAAAATCTTTATCAAATTTTCAGGGGAAAAGGTAAATATTTAAATTAAAAACACTATTATACCACAGAACCACAGTCCTTTCTGAGTTGGGATTCAAGGATCAAACCTTCAACATTGGTGTTATTAGCACCATGATCTGCCCAGCTGAGCTCATCTCAGGGTCATGTAGAATATTTATATGAATATAGGGGATCTTAAATGATCACTCAGCAGGAAGAAAATTCCTGAATTAACGCTGTCCAAAAACCTTATTGGTTCCTATTCACTTGGTTAGGAATGATGGGTTAGAGACATACGGAAGTCCATGGAACCTGATGGGATGCACCCAAAAGTGTTGAGGGAACTGATGGACATCATTGCTAGATCATTCTCAATCATCTCTGAAAGGTCACAATAGTCAAGAGGGGCAACTGAGGACAAGAAGAAAGCAAATATTACCTCAGCCTTCAAAATGGCAAGGAGGACCTAGGGAACTACAAGACTCAGAATCCTTTGCTTCCAAGATACTCTGTGATACCACATAGTCAAATACCACAATGATATATTCATAATTTCTTGAAGAGTCTTAATTTTGCTTCAATTTACAAATACATCTTTAATGTAAGCAAGTCTACTGAAAATGATAGCTGTGAACAATGTCTAGAATTTAGAGCTCATACTAATTTTAAGATTTAAGGCAGCATTTCTTTAATACTTCAGCAAAATGTATGTTCTGAAATGCATGTGCTATGAATTTGTTTACTAGCAGGTTTATTATACCTGTATATTGTTTCCAACTTATAAAAAATCTCTTGAGATAAGCTTCTCATATTAAAACATTTTCAGGTTGCTCCAAAGAAAGTAGAAGTATTGGAAAGATAAATGTCGTGTCAGCAGTGATGGAATACTCTGATGAAGTGATTGTTTTCGTTCCAGTACTTACCAACTTTGATGGGAGAGTGACATGCTGAATGCTCCCTAACACATTAACATGCTGATCTGCCTTCTAAACTGGTGAAAGCTGTGTTTTCATCAAGTATGCAAAATTCACATCTCTCTATAGAAGTAAGGATGCCACAGAATGGATAAATTTTGGGAAGTAATGCCTTTAATTTGAGTAAAAGAGTTTTAAAGTTTGCTTACAAATCAGCAGGGTCTTGTAATGAAATAGCATAGTTTTCATAATGAGGTGATTCTGAATCTTAAACGTTATCTTCTTGGGATTTGTAAACTCTTAGAGGGCAAAGTGTAAAGATAGAAATTTTCAAAGGAGAATTACATGCTCAATTTCTGTTAACTAATCCTTTAGGCAGTATTGAAAAATCTCTGCCTTACATCATAAATGCCACTGAGGAATCAGCTTGTTAACATAATGGGTTCTGAAATGAAGGGGAATGATTTTGGAAAAGAAGGGTAAGAGTGGATGATTCTATATACAAAACGCAGTGTTAATTTGGGATTTTATTTTCCTATTTCTATCTTATGTAATTCCTTTTCCTTAAGGTTTGTTTTTTTCTCATCATGGAAGACAGCAGTGGGGAGGAAAGGACATCCTCCTTCCTTTGCTCTTCCAGTGGGTGGCTGACACTATCCTGTGTTATCCCTCTGTCCTGGAAGCTGGGGAGCAGAGCTTCCTTCATTTTCTCTCTGCTTCTGCACACCTCTGTAGAAGAGGGGCACAGAGCTCATATGCCCTTGCAATTTAGATATGAAGAGCTAAGGGTAAGGATTCTGACAATTGTTACTAATAAATTAAGTTCATGTTGTTAAACTTGGCCCTAAATAACGCAGAATTCTTTCACCTCTAATTTAGAGGCAGAGATCTTAATCTTAAAGTCAAATAAAAAATGCAGGCACATCAGAAAGTGTGTGCCCTCAGGAAAGCAGGTATGAACTTTGGTAGTGATGAAGTAACTTAGTCTTGTCTAGGTCTCTTTGAGGTTTCTGAGTTTTATAAAAAATCATGCAAGGGATGTGGTCCTTGAAGGTATCTTAGTGCTCTCCTGGAAGCCATGTTCCAGGAGAATGGGAATAACAAATCTTTACTAACATGCTGGAAAGAGAATGTAGGAGTGGGTAGGAGAATAGATGCTTTCATCTCAGCATATTAAAATTATGCTATATATAGAAATTTATTCTAGTCTTCAATGCAAATCTCATGCCTAGTTTAGTGGAAATATTTTAAAAGAAATATTTAAAAATATTCAGATATCCATGTTTGAATTATTTTGGCCCCAGATTGACCTGAGAACACAAGATCTATTTAGGAAGTAGGTTAAGAGAAAATAAGAAAGAAAAAATAAAAATAGAACAACAAAATCAAACATATTAAGTTTTTCTTTTCTGAAAAACTCAGTATTTATTTACTGAAGCTGTATCATAGGAAAGAGAATAGAGCAGAAATTCTAAAAGATGAAAAAGGAGTTGTCATGTATTAATAGAAGTGCCAGTGCAAGAAATATTGACATTCAGAACTGATTGGTAATGAAATGAAGTCAAAAATGTAAGAAGAAAAATGTGCAGAATGAACAAAAGATAAGTATAGCAATGATGTGAGATGCGAATATCTAACATTATTGCTCTAATCTTATCTAGAAACCTTTTCATGGACAAATACAATTGCACAAGCAGAAATGAATCAAATGAAAATGACATTCAGGTCAACGAGGCAGCAGAGCCCTCAGCAGTTTAACCACGTGATGGTCCCACGATCCACTCTCGTACTGCCAACACAGCCGTCTACAGACCCTGCCAAGCAGCCAGATGCTGCTGGAAGAGGAGGACCTTCCACAGTTGGCTTTTAACTCTTGAGAGGGAAGTAATAATCATCAGGTTTTATTTTAATGGCTGAATTGCATCTTGCTTTAATAGATGAATTTAAATTCTCATGTGCTTCTACAATGGTTGTAGTAGTGATTTTGATTTTGACGTGTCATGCAGTGCATCCTATTCTAATAAGAACCTTGCTTTTTCCACTAGAATGTTAATACCAACATAACTCCATCCCAGATTCATCATATACTGCTTTAATTAAGATTAATTCATTTTGTAAGGAAAACCAGCAAAGGTTTGATTTTTTCTTAGGAAAAAATCATTAATAATAGATGTAACATCTAGTGGAAGCCTGACAGTACTCATCTCATATCATTAACTTCCCAAGCAGAGTTTCTCTATTGTCAGTGTTGTCCTTCTGACTTTTTTTGAAATGAGATTCTCTTTGTAGTAAGCATAAGAAACTGTTCTCATACAACCTATGTGATATTTTGTTTCAGAGCACTAGTGTATTAGATGTCTTTACATCAGCGACTTTCCAAGACATAGAAACACCCACACGTTATTGAATTAGATTTATTGAAAATACCTGTTAAAGACTTCAAGATTTTCTCTGAGGTTTGTAGAGAAGCCCTTTGGACTCAAGATGCACTGTGAGGACTCCAGCTAACACACTCATCACATTTCCACTGCAGATTGGTTTTTCATGTAATTGTAAATCTCTGTATTGTCACATTCCAAATTTGCCAGAAGTGATTACAAGAATAGTTATTCCTATTTAAAGAAAAAGGAAAAAAGAAAAAAGTAATGACAGGAAAATACCATAATTATTACATATTGGGAAACACCACACTTAAAGGTTTTGGTAGTTGATGTTGGCTACCTTGCCACAAAAAGGGAACTATAACTATCCTTGAAAACGAATGGCTATTTCAGTCTGGTGTGAACTGTAACAAAGATAGTCTACATAATACATGGTTGTCTTCCAACATCAGCCAAGGAATGTTGACACTTAAAAGTCACTCTCGATATCTATGACAACCTGCTTTAGAATATTTGTTCCTGGAAAATAAGAAATAGAACAACTAAGCATGATAAATAGGCAATATTCTGTTTCTAGGTTACTTGATAAATGCTATTGCAGGAAAGTTTACGGTTGGAGTAAGGAGCATGCAGGAAAAAAGGGGCAAATACATTGTTTGGTCTCTGACTCTAGTCATAGAAGCACTTGTGTTAGTTTTCTCTGCTGACTCTGACTAATGTAAGTCCACAAAGACCACAGAGAATAGGAAAAAGTATACACTTTGTTATGTAGTTTGGTAAGAGCTAGTGAAAAATCTGGTTTTTTTAAGTAAATAGGAGTAGACTCCTGTCGAAAAGCTTAACTGAATGAAAGATTTCCTTCCTGATCTTCAATCCTCTTCATATTTAGTACTTCAATCTCTTCACATTCTTTCTACATCAGTTGCATGTCTATGCAGAATTAACTGCATGTATAACGGCAGAATTTGTTGGCATCCATAGAGGAATGTTATGAGAGACACTAATAGGCAGATATTTTAAAAATGTCACTATTGCCTAAGAGTTGAAAATATGCAAAAGGTGACAGAGGTGATGCTTAGATTTTTCCTCTGTTTCTTCTGGTCCTTATGGGAACACGAGATACAATCAAGGGACTGAGAAGAAATGAAAACTTGCAATTATTTTGTAAATTTCAACTTTTCCCTTGTGGTATATACAAACCCAAATTGCTACCTTCCTTCACTGCATATGACCTAAATATTTTTCTGAAATTGCAGTGATGGGCAAAACCTTAATTAATCAAAATGTTATGAAGAAAGTATGCCTTGGGATAAATATTGGGTGAATTTTGTACTGGGTATCTGCTGTGTAAGTTTCAGAAGACTAGAAAGAAAAAAAAAATTAAATAAACAGAAGATTTTTTGCCCAGCTACAAAAGCCTCCCTACTGCCAGCTTATCAGAAGAACTTCTAACAGGTACACTAGAGAAACTTCTTGGGAATCATACCAATAATAATAAAACAGCTTAAGAATTCAAAATCCTGTTATGCAACATTAGTTTATCAGTCCCCAAGATGCTGACCTTGCAATGTTCAGGTAATGTTTCTCCAAACCCACTCTCATCCCAAAGCAAGCAAGTGAAGGTATTGGCAGTGGTGATAGCCATGACAGAAGCCTGAAAAACTGCACCCCCTAAAACCAAGCATTTTTCATCATGTCACAGAGTCACCACCTGTAAATACAGGTAGGATTTTGGTTTCCATTTTCAAAATATGGGCATGTCAGATACAGATAAGACCATGCAGAGGAACTCCAGGTTTCTGTCATCATGAATATTTTGGTGACTTCATTGGCTAGAAATTTTGTTTGGTTGATGGATTTGGGGATTTTTTGTGGAGCAGTTACATTACTTTGATTCATAAATATGTTCTTTTTTTAAATGAAGGGGAATTTTTCTCATTCTAATCTGAAAGCTACATATGATCTTTATGGCAATAACAGTGTCTATTGCAACTTAACAGTAGTCATATCACTACTCGGAAGTGACAGCTTATGACAATGTCAAAGGTAAATCCAAATGGAAATCGTGAAAAAATTTGACTGGCAAAACATGGTTCAAAGTCAGAAAATTGAAAACAATAACTGCTTGAAACACTAAATGCCCATGTACACTGAAGAGCTGTAACATTCACTACAGCTGAAGTTCCAACACAAATTACTGAATTTAACAAGTTTAGCACCTGTGCATCATTCCCAAGAATCCTGGAGCCCTAAAACTTGAAAAACTGTTGGGTCGATCTGCTTTGTAATATAGTTGCTTTGTACTGCCAGATGTCACTTTTTTAACAAGTTAAAATCACAAGGTGGCATGGAGCCGTTGTGGCAACAGGCTTTTGGTGTAGCTTAGGCCAAAGGGAAGAAGAGGAAGGATGGCCACTGTGAATTTAAACCCTGGAGATTTTTTATTTCTTTGATAGGGTTTAGACTGTGGAGACTCAACTAGTGCAAAGGTCTGGTGTTCATTTTCAGCTTTAGCACCGTTGTGGTGTGTTTGCATAGGATACTTTACATAAACCCCCCTTAAATTTCCTTTTTACTTCCCTGTCTCTTATTTGCAAGTAGCTTGAATTCAGAGCTTGATCCAGTAGCCCAGAATCTGGACTTTGTTGTATTTAAGAGCTCTACATTAAGGAGCTTGTGTGAACACATTAAAATGCAATCTAGAGCTGAAAATAATGAAATATTTATTTGCAACATGCACAAAGAGTTGCAGGAAGTGACTAGGAATAAAAAAACTGACCCTAGGAGACATGGTGATTTGCTTCTTAATTTATATAAGGTAGATTTTTAAAATACTGCTCTAAATTGTTATATAAAGTGCATGATTTTTAATGTTCTTATTTCACACTGAATGTAAGAATAGACATGATCTTCCACCAGAGTTTAATTCTGTGCTTTACCATATCATTCTCTTGTTTTGTTAAAAGTTAAGCCTTTGAATTGCCACCACCCTTAACTTGCAAAACTTCATGAAATTGCCATGTAATGAAGATTCTATTTTGCTTAAGGCATAGGGTGTTTTCCTTTGATGTTATAGAGTAGTGGATTTTTTTCCCCTATCCTTTACAAATAAAACTTCATCAGCTGATCGTTTGACTACAGAGTCAGCTTGACATTTATAGGAATGTGGGATCCTTGCTTCTAATTACCAATCTATTATTTAACTTATTAGAAACTTATGTATATACAATTGAAGAGAAACATGATGAAAAAATTCCCATGCAGAGAAACAAAACAAAAAATTCACTAGTTTTTTGGGTTTTTTTCTTAACTGTGGGATGGTTCTTTCATGTGTAGCATTAGCACATGTACCATACCATAATGGCTAGATGGGAAGAAGTAATTATCCCATACTTAATAAAAAAGTCTAATGCTTTTTCTTTTAATAGCATGCAGCCGTTTTTTTATGCTGTTCTGTTGCTATAGAGTCTATGTAAGATTCCACAGAACACTTATTTATTTTTTACTATGAGGAGTGGTCAAATGCTTTTTTACCCCAGCAAAATCAAAGCCTTAAGAAATTACATTGGTATTGCGTTCAGTTTGGTACCCCCTGGGAATTCACAGCATGAAAAATTTTAAGCATAAAGAATGCATTTCACTGTGAAGTCTTTCTCCCTGACTCTTTGTGACTGTTGGGGAGGCCACTGGAGAAACAGGAAAGCCATTCTGGATGTGATCCTGGTGGAGCTACTGCTCTCCTGCCTGTCCATGGATGGTTCACTCAGTGTCCCAGGCTGAAGAGAAATTTCAGACAAAGTTTATCAGGAGGATCCTACTGCTGAGTCATGACGTTCAAAAAGACCTCCCTTGATTTCTAAACTCCTTCTGAGAGAGGAGTCTAGGTGTGGCTGGATCCAATTCTATTCCCAGAATTCTATTGTTTTGGTCAACAATTTGTGTCTAAAGGGCCCTATAGGTGCAACTGAGCTTTTATACAACATTGTCCTGCAGGGTTAAGGATGACAACCTAAATATGTTTCTATTTATGCAATAAATTATTTATTTAACTTGATGATTATTGTGATAAAAATATTTTAATCAGAATTATTTACAAGATAGAATACATAATTAAAACTACTAGTAAAGTGTTTTATTTATTGAAGCAATATCTACACAATGGTAAATGTAGCAAAATAAATAGAGATTGATATTACTCACCCATACCAATGACTGTTGGCAAATCTCTTTTTCTGTGCCTGAAGGATTAAACTTGAAAAGCAACCCAGCTCAAGGGAGGAAGATCCACACACACTCCAAGAATCAGTGTGATAAAAGCCCCTGTCTTTAAAACGTAGGATTGCCCTTTCACAGTCTAAAGTGTTTGTCAGTCATGTTTGTAGGTGAGCCACACAGCCTTTAGCTCATCAACTTTAGGTAAGTTATCAGTACCATCACTTGCTAATTCTTTCATCAGGAATTTTGTCTGCCACGTGCTCACTGTCAGAAATTGTTCGGTCAGAAATTGTTCCTTACATGCTCAGAATGTTTAACTTTCGGGTTTATGAGTTAGGCTGGTCTTGGCATTCTTAACTCCAAAAGCAGCATAACCTCCCTTGTCCACCCACCACTGATATCTTCTACAAGTAGGTTAAAGTTCAAAGTAGTGTACTGCTTAAGCAGAAGTTCTGCTACAGGTGGCCAGCATGCCTGAGGCCAGGGAGGCATTTGTACCAGGAGAAGCAGTGATGAACTGTACACTAAATAAAATCAGGGCTATTACAAACACATTTTCAGTCTTTTGATGATTTCTCTTAGAAATAGGTGCTATGAAGGCACCACAACATGAGAGGTGGAGTGAGCTTTAAAGCGCCAAAAGTTTCAGAAAATGGGAGCTTAGAGTTGCAGTGTAGAACAACTAGATCTCAGCAACTCCTGTGAGCATCTATTGCTCAGTCTTGAGTTTGAATGAACACATATGCGCTTATTATTGGAAAGTGAGAAAACACAGATATCTGGGACCAAGTAAAAGAATAATATGTAAATGTTTATAACTTAAAAAAAAAAATCACCCCAACTGGATAGTTAGAAAAATCTTTTGTTTGTTTTATGGATACTTACTGTAACATTAAAAATTATAAATAATTACTCAAACCATCTAAGTGTAACAAATAAATGATTTTAGACCTGGCTGACCTGTTCAACTCAAATTCAATTTCACCTTTGAGGTTGAAACAGATGTCTGTACGGACTGGAAGCTAAAATTCTTTTTCTAATAATACTCAAAGCATTCTGTGTTCACGCCACAGAATTCATATTCCATTTGCTGTCTTAAAAGATTTTCTCTGCACTAGAATCAAGAGTAGTTTTACATTTCATCATAGCAAGATCCAATTCTACCTTTGGAATCCACTTATTTTTATGCAGAATATATAAGAAGTGCACCATAATAAATCAGATTTTTCTCCCTTTTATTCTTTTTTTTTTTCAGATTTCTATGTCTTTCAAGAAGTTCCTTGCCTTGCCTTGCCTCTTTTCCTTTTCTCATTAATAAGAAATCCAAATTATTTTCAAGCAAATATTGTTATAATGAATGCTTTACTTGTAAGGTGCCAGCTTTTGTACTAAATTATTCAGATAAAAATAAACATGGACAGTTTAAAAACAAGCTAATAAGATGAATTAGGCTGGATAAAGAATTAATGAAAAACAATGCAATATTTGTTGGTACATTTAACTGTGAGGAGTAAGTGAAAGGAAAGGGATAATTTTATTTTTTAAAAAGGCAAATTAAAGTAAGTATTCTTCCTCACATTTGCTTCACTGATAGATCTATTGAAGCTGTTCATACAGGGATTTTGTTATAGATTTATTTCTTATTCCTGATGTCTATATCATCATTTAACACGTGGTCCAAATTACTCCAGGAGGCTTTTATGTGAAGGCTGTTTTAACTTGGGCTATTCTATTAATTAACTGCACCCTAAGAAAATGCAGATCAAGTGTCACAGAGAAGGGAAATTCCTGTATCATCTCATTGCCACTTGGATCTCTGTCCTGTTGTTCACATATGGGTGTGCAGTGCTGTTTTAGATGGACTTATTTTTAATGGTGATTTAGTTCACATACTCCCCAGACACTGCCTGGGCACCAGGTGAGTCTCTAAGTCACAAGCGTGTGTTTCACCTGTGCAAAGGGCACCAGCAAATGAAATATTCAGGCTCTGCACCCTGTGTTCCCCTTGCCACACCTGCTGCCTGTCCAGTCAAGTATTGTGGGAATAGCTCACATGCCCAAGGGCAACTGCAGCTGGCAACTTCTCACCTCCACTGATGCTGCCGTGCAGCTATGCTGTGGTTAGATACACACACGTGGTGGCTGCCACATTGCCCATCACGGCTGGGCTTGGGATGCCAAGTCTGCTTCTGTGTCCCTGGAGTCAGTAGTCAGGGCAGAGAATTTTATTGAGGAGATTCAGATGTTCATAGAGGTGTATGCCTGCAGGAAAGGAAAGTGTCTTCCTGTGGATATTTGTGTTTGACTAGTTGGATGGGACCCAACAGTTCCCGTGTAAATATGTGTTAGATTATCCATTTTGCAAGTCCCAAGACAAAGACAGTGTCAATTCATTTAGGTGAGCAAGAATTCATGAAGAACAGTAGCTCATGAAGAAAAGCTAGGGTTTTTTTTAGTTGGATGAGCTGAGAAAACTGCCAGAGTAATCGCAGTTATGAATAAAAAGATACTTCTTAACAAAGTATCCATGACAAAGTGGTATGGTGCCAATCATACCACTCAATTCAGACTGGGCAAGTCAAAATATTAGGTTGTATTTTCTTTGTTTTGGCTTTTTTCGGTTTGTTTGTGTGATGTTGGGCTTTGATTTTTTTTTGGTTTTGCATTTGGTTGGGGTTTTTTTTTGTAAAGATATTGTTTATTTGTTGTTATGTTCCTGTAAAATATTCCAGAGTACTGAAAGGTAAATGATTTATACCTTGTTGTCACATCATATAGGTGCTTCTAAAGCAGAAATATGGATACCACATATTCTTTCATTTAACTGCTGCTGTGATTTGTGGGCACATATGGCAGTACATCATAGTGGTCATGAATTGAGATTCTGCTGTGCTGTACAAACACAAGACAAATGCCTCTAGCTCCAGAGGCTTCCCAAACTTACAGGCTTTCCAGATAGGGTGCTTTCTGTAGAACCAAAATTCTCACAGTTATTACTATTCTTTTATACTTTCAACACTCTTTGCAAAAATATGTTTCATTGTCTAGGAAAAGTGAAAAATGTATACAGTTCATAAAAAATGCAGTAGCATAAATAAATTTCAAAGTGTACCCAGTGTTTCACTGTGCCTTATGTTTTTGATTTAAAAAAACCCCACCATATTTAAAGAACCGTACTATTCTCCTTTATCTGAATTCAAAGATGCACAGAAGAGAGCTATGTGCAAGAATTAGCTTTTATTTTGTTTGTGACAGATTCATTGTTTGCTATTGCCAGGCTCCAAACCACCCACTGAACAACATGAATATTCAGGAGTTGTCAGCAGCTGCAGTGAGCTTGATTCTCCTCAAGAATTCTAGTATATATAATGACAATGAATTCACTTTTGTATGCAGAGGTTGTGCATGAGCTGTTCCCTGATATGATTATTTTGGAACTTTTTGAAAAAGTCTAAGTATTCATGGTTACCCCAAAACCTCATCAGCTCAAAAAACCTTGAAAAAGCCCATAAGTTACACATCTTTCTGTACAGACATGAATATCTGCTGCCTTATAAACAGATTTAGGAATGTATATACTTGAATAACTGTACTCTTGCAGTCAGGCACAGTGAGCCTGCAGGATACATGAATTAAGTTTCTTGGGTGTGATTTCATAACAGGATTTCAGTCTTTAGTGACTAAGTATGTGGTTTTGGATGGAACAGTTTGTGATTGTCCAAAGAAAGAGGTTACAATATAAGCATAGAATTCTGGGTCAATCTGTGAATGTTTTTTAATTGTATATATGAGAGCCATTTATTCTCTTCATGAAGATTTTGGAGAATGTAAGGGACACATATGCATGATGGTTGTGTTATAGTCAAGATAGCAATGGTGACTGTAGTGAATATTGAGGTCTATGGGTTTTGTGTTGACAAAAAAGCCATATCAGCATCATGGACTTTTGAGGATTGCTGGGAAAAAAATCTCCAATTAGGTGTGGTTTGATTAATGGGAAGACACTTTTTGGCATGCTTGAAAATGCTGTAGTCCTCTGGTATCCTAGGGATACTGCTACAAGAAAAAACCCAATTGCTTTCTAGCTTAAAAGGAGTCATATATTCAATCAGAGTCCAAAATAGTATTATTTTCTGTAACAGCTGCTTGGAATTTCACAAGTGGTGATTGAAATTTTGTTTTAAGAGGTTGTTTAATAAGGCTGCTGTTTAATACATGGTTGGATAAGAACCTATCTTGACTGTAGAATAAGGTCAATAAGAATGTACTCTTGTTTGTCCATGTGTACTCTTCTAAAGAGCATCACTATCTTTAAATAGTTAAAGTAGATTGTTACTCTTTGAAATAAAATAGTTAAGTTAGAGTGGAGAAGGTTTTATGTCATTTATATTTCAGAATATGTTCTGCTATTTATAGCACAATTCTGGTTTTGGTTACTCCTAACTTCCTGAAGCATGTAAATTTTCAGTTCTTGGTGAGAATTTATTTTAAAGGTGTTCTAACAACTTGGGTAACCTTTTCAGGAGCTTGAAATTACAGAGTAGTGTCTATTTTAAGAATGCTCGAATCTCATTTTCACAGTAAAAAGAATTGATGCAAAGAAAGACATTACCAGTAACAAGCAAGGCTTTTTCAAGGTCAGGATACAATATAAAGCCAATTGTAAAGGGCAGCATTCCCTCCTGTTTGACTGACCTTATTAATTTAGATCTCACAAATCCTAAAAGTCTTCTTGCCTCCCTTACAAGACCTAACTCTCCACATATCCTTACATGGGATCCTTGTATTTAGTTTGCTTTCAATTTAAAGTGGTATTATTAAACTGAAGCAAAACAAAAGATAATGAGGTAAAGACCTGACATATATTCATGAAAGGTCATATGTATATGAAAAAGCAATCAACAGATCAACCACTCCTTTCCTGGAGCATTCCATGAAGTTTGGATTGATGTCCTGCGGTGACTTTATGATGCTGAATTGTAACCCCATTCATCTGTTTAGCCCAGAAATAAGTTTTGTGCCTTTAAAACTAGATCCAAGAGTGAAGGGAGGAAAAGGAAAAGCGGTAGAAATTTTTTCGCGGCTGTATTCAAAAACATAGTGATAAGAGCTTTGGTTATACGGCAAGGGAAGTTTTTCTAAGGGTGTGTCTTTTTTTTCTGTCCTGGAGCTGTTCAAATCAGCTCTGGATGGAAAACCCAGAAGAACACCAGGATCCCACCAGGGCTGGGACACGGCATTTTCCAGTAGGAGGGATTGAAAAGAGACAGAGCGAGCCGAGCTACACCTGAAGAAAAGGCTTTTCTGAATTTGCCACCTCTTCAGAATGAAAGGTTTTATTGTTCAATATTATTCATTTTTTCCTGTTTGTGAGTACTTTGTTTGTTAAATAAACAGTTTTTTCCACTTCTCTTGAAGGAGGTTTATGTCACCCAAACTGGTGGGGTAAGGGGCTGCTTGAATTTGCTTTCTAGGGGGACCCATTGGAGGTTTCCTCCCGAGTTTACCCTAAACCAGGACAATTGAGTATGCTTTTCCCAAGAAGCCATATATTACCCAAAATATTACTGGACCTTCAGTTATTATCAATTTATTTTATTTGGTGTTATAACAAAGATGTAGCAGGGAAAGAGGGAATAATCAATTAACTTTTAAGAGATACGCAGCACAAGTAAAGTACTGGTGTAAAACAAGATGGTTAGAATTTTGTTTTTTATTTACTGATATAACTTCAGCCAGCTTTTTGGTTTTGCTTTCTTCCTTTTGTAATTAAATTGCTCCTTGTTCATAGGGTGTTGTGCCTTTCCAAAATTTCCAGCTGTCCTTTAAGCTGTGAAATACGAAGATAAAGGCCACCTGAAAGGTAAGCCTCCCACTTTGATTTTACAAATTTGGAGTACTACCTGTGCTGGGTTTGCCTCTGTAGACTAATTCCATTTCTCCGCTGCTGAGCTTTCACTCACTCTCCTCATATTTCTGCTCTGAGGGTTTTTATAAATGTAAAAGAAATTTCATTATAGCAAAAATTGATTCTAAGTTCCAGAAAGCTATAAACTCTTGTGGGAGAGAAGGTGAAGAAAAAAGAAATAAATATGGAGCAATAAAGCAATATGGTGTTTGCAAACAAAGCAGAAAAAAGTTTTAAACAATACATGTTACTAATGGAAGTTAATGACCCAGAAGCAACTGTGATCTTCCTCTCAAATTGCTTCTCTCTCTGGACCCTTTTTTGTCATCCAAATAGCTCCTTGATGGTGTTCTGCTGTTTCTTTTCCTCCCATATCAGTCATGTTGTAGCCCTTTGTCACCTGTGTATTAGTTTGCATGGCAAATGGATCTGGTTCAGCTTGAACCACAACAGTATTTAACAAGATGAAAAAAAAAATTGATTAAAGGAAGTGTTTTGAACAGGACTTGGCAGGGGTAAATAAAATACTTTTCATTTTTATTCTTGAACTATGGCTAATTTGCATTACAAATCATCCTCTTTTTTGTAGAAAAAAGCTGAAAAACTCATTTCAGAGGAGCACCATTTTTGCTGAATTTCCTCAAGTGGCCTCTGGCTTTCCTGTTTGCCTTGAAACCTAATCAGGGCAATGGCTGTCCACTGCTTGTGGTTCTATGGCAGTCTAGCAAGAGTCTAAAAATAACCCATCTGGAACCTGGACCGTTTTTCTTAGAACTGCACAAACCCGATATCATCTGAAGGACCTTCAGAGTTGTTTTATTTGAAAAGCCCAAGGCATCTGAAGTCATGCTCCTCTTGTATATCTCATCTCCTCAAGACTTGAATCATGATGGAAGTCAGTGGCAGCTAATGTTTTATTTAAAATACAAGTTTGATCCCTTTCTTGACAACTTTCTGTTTAATTTTCTACTTATGCTGTGATCTTTTTATGCCAGAGTCCTCATTGTATTTCAATGAAGGACTTTGGGTACTGCCAGAGTTCCTTGTTAAATACAGACATTTTATGACTAGCTTTTCTTAATTTTACAAATGGCTTTTCACAATAAGTGTACTTCTATAATGCTGTGATGGCAATTTTTGGCTCAATGTCACACAAGCTACATGCAGAGCAATTTATATCAGAGTTATTACATAATAATTATGTTACCTTAATGGGAAGTGGGCTAGTGGTCACACAGGTGAAAAACAAACATTGCTACTAGTGTTGATTTATAGACAGAGATTGATGTGGCTATAGTATATTGGCATAGATTTATAATTTCATTCACTATAACTTTCTCTATGTATTTTTTCATAGGTGTCTGAACATAGTATCCATTTGCAGGATGTTCATTACTCAGAGCGGCACACTATTGTAGGGCACAAAAAGAAAAACTGGTTTTTTTTAACATTTAATAAGCTGAACCTTGATCTCCTATGGACCATCTAGAGAATAAGAGGTTGCTTTTGTTTTACTCTGATGTGAATTTCATTTTTTATCTTGGTAAAACGAATAAATTTGCCACCTTAATTATACATATTTGTGCTACAGCATACACGGCAACTAAAAAATTATTTTCATTGTAGTCTTTCCAAGTCACTTAGGAGATTTATTTATAGTCTGCCATCCACCACTAACATGATGCCAAAATTTAGGTGATCTTTGAAACACCAATATTATGTTTTTGGGCAGGAGTGCGCTTTCATAGCATAATTTGCTTGCTTTAGCATGAGTATAGGAGAATCTAGATTACTCTTTCAATATTAAATCTTACCAATGTCTATTTTCTTATTTTTCCATCACTTTATATGCACTATCTTTTTTCTGCTAATAAAAGAGCCAGAGGAAAATAATTTATCAGAATCTGTATGTTCTTCATTGAAAAAGATACATTCTTTCATTAATTCATTCCTCTATCCCTCACAAAATACCTCAGCATGCTTAGGAAAGCTAGATCAGATCTCATGATCCTCTTCAGAGATACATTTATTTTAGTTTGAACTTGGATATTTTACTTATTTTAATTTCAAGGGTTTCATCTGAATGCATTGGCCACATGACACGTTGCTTTTTGCAAGTCAAAGATCTTCAGTTTGTAGGTAAAGAGGTTCTTTCCAACCAGGGCTGTATTCTGGTTCAGTGTTTTTCTTGCTCACAGAACCTCAATTTTAGATTCAGAAAAAATAATAAATAGGCATTTGAAGAAGGCTCAAAATTAATCTTTCCTTATATCTGCATAGCAATTAATTCAGTTATTTTTCCAGAAAATTGCTGCTTTGAAATATTTCTTCCCCTGTTTGAAATGGAATGGCTCTTCTGTTGTCTTCCACTTTACATGGTGTTGTACAAGCAAGGTCTGCAACCTATTTGTTTGTGTAACTAAGGCTTAGAAGCAAACCCCTTGTTCTTACCAGGCCTTCAGTCTCTGTCTCTCCCAATTTTTTCTTTGGAAGGTTTACATAAGATCTGGTATTTTGCTGGGATGGATTATGGTGATGATAAGCATATTCATGTCTTTTGTGAAGGTAGACTTTTTCTGTGTGGGTAAAACCTTGATAAAACCTCCACAATTCTTCTATCTTGCTATTTTGAATCATTAAAAGGGACTGCAATTGAACATGGACTTTTTCTTGGCCTTCTTCCACAGCCTGGCTTTTAACCATCATATCTGCCAGCTCCAGTTTTAAATTTAGGGCAGCGTGGTAGCATGGTATAGCACAGAATCATGAGTAATGGATGCATTTAGGAAATACAATTATCCTGCTCGTAACTGCAGTTTACAGCTAGGCACAGTTTGCAGTGAAATGAAGACATTTGGACTTCAGATGATTTTCCACAGTGTCAGCATAAAAATCCTCCTAGATTCAGTATAGGCAAAAATTTCACTCACTGTTTTGCTATTTAGCTTATCATATGCAAAAGAGAAAGTTAAAGAATTTTCTTGTTGACCCTTATATATGATGTCAAGAAATCAAACCATTCCAAAGGTTCTCCCTAATGGTTCTGGCAAAATTGCCCAGGAAAATGGATAGAACAGGACTAAGCAGAATAAAATTTCGAGGTGATGCTTGCAGTGCTTAATGTATAGTAAACAACAGTGCAGTGAAGTGCTTAAGATGGAAAGAAGTTATATCCAATGCATATAAAATATGATCATCATCAATGCAGAAGGAACTCAAACAGGTGTTAAGAGACATGAGAATCATGTTACTTTGTAACAAATAGCTGCAAAGAAAATGACTCATGTACCAGATAATGGAAATTACAATTATAGTATAGCATACAACGAAAAGGGAATGAGTCATAAACCACTTGAATCAGAGAAGAGAAACATAACTGACAGTTTTGTGGTGAGGAGAAATGCAAGGAGTGATAGTTCTAAAAAGCAAAAAAAAAACCCCTGAGCTGTGAAAAACAATTCCTTTGAAACATGAAAATAATCTGGCATTTGTTGTATAGTTCCAAGTGATACTTTGGTCATTCCATGTTAATGTTGCATGTGGCATTTGAATTTTTTCCTTACTGACCACAAAAGAAGGGTGATTCTTCATTTATGCTGTTTAACTCAAAATCACAAGAACTGAAATTCCGTCGTAATGACTAAATTAGTATCTCAAAGACTAGACAAGATGCATTTGACTGGACTTGGCTGAGTTCAGTGGAGCTTGGAAAATTGAATCACTGTGTGAACCCCAAATCCTGTTCCTACTTTCATCACTCCAAGACCAAAGCTGGTTATATAGTGAATGACGTGGCAGAAGGCAAGCACAGATTTTCTACCCTGTTTCATGATAGTACATGGTGTTGACAGTCCCCAGACATGACACAACTCACCTTTTGACTTGACTCTCGTGTTTCTGTACGTCAAAACAAACATGAAGAGAAGTGAGGCCTGTTTGGCATCCATTTCTGCTGCATCAGATTCTTTAAAATTTGGCAGAATTGCCAGAGAAGTAGTTCTTGAGGCTAACTTTTATTGATATTGTCAAGCATTTCCTCATATTTCTAACTACACAGCATTTGAAATTCGTGGTTCTTAGGCATTTAAGTTCATTTGGGTTTGAACTTCAGTGATATCAAATATTTGAAGAACTTGCAACGCAGTGGTTTCCTGGAGTGAGTTAGCACTCTCCCCATGCATTCAGACACCAGTGATGTAAAGCATGTTTACATCGAGAGCTTGGGTTACCATAAGACAGTCCTCAAAACTTCACTTACTGTCATATGCCTAAAAAAAACCAGGTTGATTTCCAGATTTCCAGCCTATTTCTGAAACCTATGTTTCCGGATAAGAGACCAAGATATTTCCGTTTTTTTTTTTTTTTGGTTTTTTTTTTGTTGTTTTTTTTTTTTTTTTTTTGTCCTGGTTTTGACTAAGACAGCATTTATTTATTTTTTTCTTAGTAGCTAGTAAGTACAGGGCTGTGTTTGGGATTTATTATGAAGATCATACTGATAGCACACAGATGTTCTGGCTGTTTTAGGTATTGCTTACATAAGTCAAGGACTTTTCCGTGTCTCCTGCTCTGCTAATGAGGAGCTGCACAAAAAGCTGGGAAAAAGCATAGCCAGGATGGGTGATCCAAACTGTTCAAAAGGATATTCCATCCCAGAGTATGCCACACCCAGCATATAAACTGGGGGAGTTACCTGGAACTGGGGCCTATCACAGTTCTGGAACAAGCTTGGTATTGGTCAGCGGATGGTGAGCAACTTGTTTTTCTTGGGTTCTATTACTCTCTCCCCCTCTCCTTACTACTAAAAGCATTATTATATTTTGTTTCAGTAATTAAATTGTTCTAATCTCAACCCAGGAGGTTTGCCTTTTCTTTCTGATTCTCCTCTCCATCAGGGGAGCCAGCATTTGAATTGTACTTAGCTGCCAACTGGACTTAAACTGCATCAGCTTTTCTCTTTTGTCTCCAAGTCTAACTGGACGTGGCACCCAATCCCTCTGTACTCTGGTTTCTATCTGTTCTGCTTCCATGACACAGAAAGAATCAGGATGTCTCCAGACCAGACCCTGAAAAATAGCATCACATTGCTTAAAACAAGAAAATCTGGAATACTCCCCACTTACAGCAAAAAGAAGGGGAATGTAGGAACTCTGCAATGTGGACCGAGGTGTAAATGAAGAAACAGTAACTTACCTGACTCTGGTAAACTTTGATGAGCTTCAAGTTGAGAGACCTAAAACCTTCCTGTCCTTTTTCATAACATTCCGAATTTTTTTTATTGTTATTTTCTTATAGTTCACACCAGTTTAGAAAAAATGCTGTAGCTTTTTTCATTTATACTTTTTGAATTTATATTAGACTGCTGGTTTAAGTCTTTTGATAAAACAAATAATGCTTGGAGCTTGGCCAAGACATAATTCCAGAAAAGACTAACCATATTAGCCAGTAATATTGAAATAAAGGTTGAGAAATGCTGATCCAAAAGTCTTTCAGCCAATGACTAGACCTGAAAGAGTTTCCTTGGAACCCTTCAACCCTTTCAGAATATATTCTGCTTCTGTTATCCAAAATTCTATAAAACTCAGGACAACTTGTGGGTGCATATGGAAAATGAAAGTAGTGTGAGTTTTTGTGCAACCTAAGAAATTGGCCAAATTTCTCCTAACGGAGTGTACAATTCTGGAATACCTGTTTTCTTTCAGCAGTGATTTTTTTTTTCAGTGAACATCTACAGCAGCTGAAGATGATTGAACTTACTTTTTACCTGCTTCTTTATTATAAAATATTATCATCACACCAGGACTATCAGAGAAAAGATAGGAAATGTGTCAGAACTAAACTGGTAATTGATAGTTGTAATTTTTTCTCTGATGATATTTTCTGGCTTTCTGGTTGATTCCCACTGTGCTTATGGTATTTTATAGCATCAAACCAGAGGAAGTTAATGCAAATCAGTTTTTTTTATGCAATAAGAATGAAAAACTGTATGAAAAAGGGGAAAATATAGCATATAATTTTCAATTTCATAAAGCATCATGGGCAATACAGGTAAAGCTAGGAAAAACCTTTTCAGACAAAACCAATGCAAGAGAACATGATGAAATTTTCTTCATTTGTCTTGGCAAAACAGAAGATAAGCGAAGTTAAACATGATGGTTTGGGGGTTTTTTATCCCCCAAATAAAGTACAAAATTTTGTTTATTTAGTTTGGGAAAAAATACAACATCCAAAGTGAAATCAGGGGAAAGAATATTCATCAAATTAAAAAAAAAAAATTGCTCTTTCCTAATTATAGATCTCACGTAAATTTTCAAATCAAGTGTATTCACCTTTGGTATTTGTCACTAGATGGATTACACTGTGTAGGTTATATTACACTGCCTGCAAATGTCAGGATGTAAAATCTGTTGGAAATACAAGTGTTAGTCTGAAGACTCAAAAATTATCTTTTATACCAAGCTCAGTGTTAATTTTTTTCAGGACCTCATATCAAAAGGTTGAGGTATTAGCTGAAAAAATAACTAACCAAACAGAAGAAGTTAATGAAGTTTGGTGTTACAGGAGAGGGAAAATGGCATGGCAAACTTCTATTGTGAACATGGGTTTCAATGTTCACACTCACTACAGGAAATAAAAAGAAACACTGTGATGCTCTTGTCCTCTGCAACCTACTTAAAGGATTTTACTGGGGAAGAATCAGTACTTTCTTTTAGTCAGTTGTATGGGAGAATCCAGAATTACAGAAATGTGTCTGATGGGAGAAATACCAGGGACTACAGATCTATAAATTTTATCAGGTTTAAACTTCTCCCCCTCACTAAGTGCATATCAGCAGAACAACTTGAGAGTGTGAGAACATGCTAGTACTAACATGCACTGCTCTCTTCAAATATAAAAAGGAAGCTGAAGCAGGAAAGTAAAGTCTCAAAACTCTAAGAGAAACCTAAAGACAAGGTAGAGTGGAAGGCCACCGTGGCTCAGCTGACAATGAACTACTGAAAAAACTCCACACAGATTTCATGATTCTTTTTAATGTTAGAATTTTGAACAGAAAACAGATTTTTCCATACTTGTCCTTTAGTCAGTGTTCTGTGAATGACACCAAATTACATGGAACAGCAAAGACAATGGAGTTAATGGAGGAAGCACAGCTGAATTAATAAGGAATGCGAGTACAAGTGAGAGGTAGTTTCTAGGCACAGTAGGAAGTCTGAGACATATCTTGTTTTTCCTAATTGAATGAAAAATAGATCACTCGTGCATGCTCCATGCTGGTTTTCAAAACACTTGTACTGAAGCCCAATTTACCTTTATGGACTAATCAGGAGAAAAGAGCTTGTAGGAAACTCCCTCCAAAATGCAGCTGAGAGAGAGCAAGATTTCAGTATATGGAAAAAGCAAAGTGCCTATTGCAGGCAGTGGAACTCTGCTAGGCAATGTGGCTGATAAAATTAGCTTGTATTTCTGGTTATCCTAGTTGCCAGCTTTCCTCTGAACCAGAGTATTTTCCTATAAGACTTGGGGACGCTCAAGGCCAGACTGGATGGTGCTTTGAGCAACCAGGTCTAGTAGAAGGTGTCCCTACCCACAGCAGAGAGTTGGAACGAGATGATCTTTGAAGTCCCTTTCATCCCAAACCATTGTAATTCTCTTACCTTCTTGAATGCAACTTCTCTAATATTTTTTCCTGCAAATGTCAATATTCTGTCACCTATCAAGTGAAAAAGAATTCCTTACTTAGTTTTACAGCAAAAGATCAAAACTTAGAGTTTTGTTGACCTGGGAGTAGTGTAGGAAGGGTAAACCAGGGAAATAGAAAGAATTTTGGTTTAGTTTGGGGTTTTTTTCACCTACATTTTATAATGATATTTATTAATGAACATGCTACAAAACTCAAATGTGTTCATAG
>WBND01000583.1:241112-253853 GCA_013398595.1 Tychaedon coryphoeus | reverse complement strand
AAAAAAAAAAAAAAAAAAAAAAAAAAAAAAGAAGTATTAGAATTCTAGTTTTCATTTTAATTCATGGAAGATTTCTCTACCAATGTTGATGTCAAAAACACCAGGCTTATAGTGTACTCACAATGAACATTTAAGGGGAGATAAGTCAGTGAGAATTTTTTTCCCAGTACACTTAAGATTATTAACCATGGCCAACTCCTTGCTTTGAAACTGATTTGACAGCTTCAAAATTATATAAAGTATGGAAAGAAAACATCCAAAAAATTAGATTTGTTTCTGTCTCATGAAAAATAGCAGAATTTGATCAGAAATCTTCAATCAAAATGAATTCTCAACAGAAAATGTGTTCTCCATGGAACTGGCTGTACTTCAATTTTATCCATCTTTTATTGCTTTGTCTTTTTTTACATGAAAAAATATTCTTCATGTAAAAAAAAAAAGTTTTGGTACAAGCCTAAGCAAAACAATGTGAAGGATTTATTTTAATTCATTTTGTAAAATCACATAGTCGGTTGGAAAATGCATATTAAGACACAATTGGACAGTGTTATGGAAAAACTTATTCCATGTCACCCTTGCTGACAGCACTAATAGAAATGCTTGGCTGTATATACAAATTCTTTACTTGGTTAGTCATGCCTGAATCTGAAAATCAGAGTTCAGGAACAAATATATGTGAATTCAACCTTTACAAATAACTGTACTTAGACTGATATCCAAAATTCAATGAAATTATTTTAAATCCTCTATTATCTTACTATGTAATAATCTGCAAATACATTTTAGAAAGAAGAAAAGGGAGGTGTTGTTTTATTTTTTGTGAAATTCCAAACCCAGAAGTTACTTTTAAAATAAATTGTGCAGAATAGTATTTCCCTGAAACATTGAATTCAAACAATTCTTGGGTTTGATGAACAAAAAGCAATACATATTTGTGTGCATAATATCTGGCTACCTCTAAAGAATGCTGCTATTATAAACAGGAATGTGTGCATGAACTTGTGTATGTGCAAAGCAATTTGTGCCCTTCTGAAATCAATATAAAACAGGTTATACTCAGTATGCTAGTACCAGCAAAGCAAGACTTATATTCAAGACAGCTTTCAAAATAATAAACCATTCAGTGGAGCAGGAGAGAAGGATCATATTTGTCTGCTCTGAGCACTGTATTAATGAGAAACTGTAATGGTTGCAGCCAGCAGACCTGTGTAGCTCCTTGATGCTGTCTAGCCCCACTAGACTCCATCAGCTATCAAAAGATGCAGGCTTTGTTAGAAAGGCCAGCTGTTGTCCATGTGACCCTGCTGTGGAAAGATGAATTCTCTGTGAAATAAACCTCTTCTTTCACTTTTTGAGATTAGCTTTTGGTGGCCTTTTTCTGTGGTAAACAATTAGTTACATGAGAACATGAGCCATCTCTGCAGTCAGTGGCAGAAGGGAGCTGCAGCATCTCCTGATGCATTTTCTGCTAGGGACTATCAGTGGATCATGAGGCTTTTAGTGATATGCACCACAGAGAGAATTGCCAGTGAGGTAGGAATGGCCAATTGATTAAATTAATTATCCTAGGGAGATTATTTATAATGAAAAATATGGTGGCCTTAAGTCTTCTCATAGTTTTGCATTGTAAAATAGTGATCTTTCAGGAGCTATGCAGACAATTGTCTATCTTCATAGAGACACAAACTTTCTTATTCACTGTCCTCTCTCATCCTACCACTCCTTCCTGCACTGGGACTCTCACATGGTGAATAAAATTTTTAAGAATTTGATTGCAAAACCTCATTTCTCCTTAGAGCTAATAAAACCTAATGCAATTCTGCAAAATTATTTCTCATGCCTTTTTGCATTCTTTGGTAAGACTCCCCACTGAATTCTGACTGTCTTTCTGCTAATTTGAGCAGAAGAAATAGTATCATATATCATCAAGGAACATCTTCCAATGGAAAACATATTTCATTAATGAACAGATTCATCCATAAGGTAAGAGGAATATACTTTTGTGGTTATTTCTGTTGAAAAAAATGTAATTTTTGCTCCAAAAGGATGGTATAGCTGTCTTCTATTGTTACATATCAGACATATCAGACATACTGTGACATATCAGACCAGAATCTAATCTATTTCGTTTGTGACTTTATCTTTAGATTGCTACAATATTACAGTACAATTTGTTGATTCTTCCTTAAGTATCAAGATTCTAGATATCTTTAAGGATATCTAGAATGTCATTAATGTGTTAAATAAACTAATGCCATCCAAACCCATTAAGCTTTTATAGACATATCATTTTTGTCAAATTTTTTATTCCACTGAAACAAAAGACTGTTGCCAAGTTGCTTGAGAAAGAGAACTAAATTTATCAAAGCCTAAACGAAGTCTTTTAATTGTTGGAACCTCTGTTCCCCTATGTATACAAATAACAGTTTGGAAGTATTTCTATCTTTTCAAGTTAGATGTTTTCAAACATGAACAGCATGGCTATTTCTTCTGTCAGGGAATCAATCTTCTTCAAAGTGATCAAATCAAAACACTCAGAAGCTTTTGAATTTCTGTTCTGGCACAGTTTAGGCAAATATGAACATTTAACATTCAAAACCACATTAGAATTCAATATGCCACTTCCTGCTCATGTGTCCACGTTTCTATGACAGATATTCTCTCAAATACAAGCTTTTTCAGAGTTTTCTGACTTGCTTAGTTTCAGAGAAGTCTTAATAATACAGTGTGTGCAATTTCTTCCATCTTCCATTGCTTTATCTCCTGTGCAAAAAGATCAGAGATAAGACATACCAGACAGTATTATGAAAGAAAAATGTATTTGTATTCAAATGTGCCTATAAATGTAAAGTTATGGAATTCTATCAAGTAAATCAAGTAACAAACATAAATATTCTATTGACATCTCTTATACGTGTGTGGGATACGAAAATAAATATAAAAGTTCAGAGTAGAAGAAATTTGGGTGACAAAAGGTTCTGTAAAATCTTACATAGTTTTCTAAACATCTATTACTTTTAATATTCAGTTCATAACTGAGGGCTGCAGGTGATCAGGAATGCTTTAAAAAGCCTATTTGTCTAGCTATATGGAAGTTAGGAAACCTGGCAGTTCTCCTAAATCCTTATGTGACTGTCTTTTCATTTTACAGTGTGAATTATTCTTACAGTTGCCCGGACTTTTTTTTTTTTTTTTGAGACCCTTGTATGTTTTTTGCAATATTTTCCTTCACAGCACAGTTTGGCCCTCTGGATTTCCTGTGGATGTAGGTGTTTGGAATTACCTGTCAGCCAGGCACAGATAAGAAGAGTCAGCTTGTCTGACTCTTTTTTAAGAGGACATCAAGCATCAACTCTTTCTCTTCTCCTGGAAAGCAGTATAGGTGTTTACTTTGCAAAAGTTACTCTCTACTCCCACTTGGATAGAATCCAAAAGGTGAGTGAATCAACAGCAGAAAATGCCAACATCAGTATCAGCCATATCTCAAAATGTCTAATTTCTACCTGAAATTATTCTGATATGTTTGTTGACATCTTTCTGATTCTTATGTGCATATTTTGAAAGCCTGAAAACCTAGAAAAATGTTTCAGCACTTTACTTGCCAAAGTAGTGATGAGTCATAGTGATGAGTATTGATAAAACAGTGAAAGCTTTTATACAGGCTTAGTGTCAGACACTTTGAAAACTGTAGTTTAAAATCTTCCCAGATCACAGTATTCCATTGATAAGTTAGAAATTAGATCAGGGCGAGATTGGAGTGGAACATGAAAGAAACCAGGACCTATGGAGTGGAGAGGACTTTATCACTCTTCTGACTGTTAGAGAAGGTTAGGAAGAAGTACAGACTTAAATGTTGCTCCTTTCCCTAAAAGAGGGTAGCAACCTTTGGTGGCAGCCTTACCACTGGATCCCTTGAACTTCCTCCTCTCTTCTCAGCAGCTGGGTGTTTTTTACTGATTTCCAGGCCTAATTTTTATTTCCTTTTGTTCTATTTTGGAAGCTTAAAAATGACCCATTATTTTAAATGATGAGGAGTTTGAGGTGGCATTATTTGAGATAGGTCTTATCCCAGAAACCTTATAGTTCACAGAGCAGACCCTCCTTTTTCACAACACATTTTTTTCAAACTTTGCCTTTTAGATGACCCTGAAAGAGCAGCCATTCCTACTTGAGCAGTCACATATGTAAATATGCATGCTGGATTTTCAGACACTTCCAGAAAAAGAATTGAAATTTTTGCTAAAATACTGGGCTGTGAATTTTTTTTCTTTCCAATTAAAAACCCCCTCACAAATCAATAAATTAGCCCACCAAACAACCAAACCCCCACTCCCAAAAAACAAACAAAATCACACCAGAAAAGTTCTCTCCTTTCCTGTCATGATCACCTTTCTGCATGAAAATCCTAAAACCACAAATTTCCTTTCCTAGAAAAGAAAAACTAATTTTATTTTGTTGTGCTTCTATATTGTTTCAGTTCCCACAGTCATTTTTGTGTTCTTCTGCACTATGGCTCAGTCTCTGTGTTCATTTTTTTTCCTAACTCTCTGCCTTCTCAATAGATGCTAAAAGCAGACTTATTTATCATTCCAATAAGTGAATCAGTTACTCTGAACACTGACTTTCAGAATACTAATCAGAGAATGCTTATTTACAGGCACCAAGTAGGACTTTTAGAAACTATATGGGCCATGTCCAGATGAGTTAAGGAACTTTTAAGGCATCTTTTAAGGAACTAAAGGTTGAGTGAGAGCTGGCAGCATTTTTCACCTCCTGAATCTGGGTGTTGACCCCATTCAGCTGAATCCTAATGCAGCAGTGGAATGATATCCACATGTGTTCTTTCCTCCAACCCCACCATCTTGGTTTCCATGGGACAGAAACCCAAGGGCTTGGTCCTGAAAGGAGTCATGGATTGGCACAAATAGGTCCCTGATGGGTACAAACAGTGAGCAGGGCTGAAGGTGCTAAGGACTTCTGTTCTTCCATGAAAAAGCAAAGACTTCAGATAGAATAAAACATCTAAGCCTGGTGGCAGTGCAGACCAATGACCTGGGCTGTGTTTGCCTAATGCCAGTGTCTTGTAAGAGCCAAAACAGCACTACATGTGCATTTAAAGTTTCCCATGCACCCCAGGATTTGTTTCTGCACAGATGCAGAAGTGCCTAAGCTTCACAGGACTGAGCAGCTTGTGCTGTCTCTTGCCAAAGCCCTGCTTTCAGTAACTATGACATCTTCTGCATAGATCTCTGTTGTATACTGCAGATGATGAAATAGGTGTTGTCTATCAGGCATCAAACACCTTCTGGCAAGATTTTTTTCCTGTGTGATCTCCCATTCTTTGGTCATATAGCATTAGATCATGTAAGTATCTGAACACCACAGTTCACACTGCATTACAGCAAGGCTTTCTCTGTGAAAGTATGTGGGAGAGAAGATTAAAATAAGGACACACAACGGTGTGGGGGGATGCAGGGCAAATAGAAATGAAAATCTTGATTCCAGCCTTCCCTGTGTGCTCTAATAAAAGATGGCATTCAATTGGATTAGGGTGATAGTAGCTATTGAAATTGATCCCTGCAGGCAGGAGAAAATGCTTTTTGAGAGAATGGTTTGACTGCAAGAGTAAGGACCTGCACTGCCTTCTACCATAGTACAGACAGGAACTCTTGCTCTGGCATCAAGCAAAACTCCAAACTATTAAAGAAAAGCTGAAGCTTAGAAACCAGCTCTGTCCAGTTTGGGCTTTTTTCCCCCTACCTTAATGTTTTCAACCGATTATGCTTAAATAAGTATATGATTCCTATTTTGATCTGTCTGAAGTCTTTTAGAAACTTGGGTCTCATTCCAATGTCTAAAGGAATAGAAACTGTTCCTTAAGTGTTTTAGTATTTTTATTCTAATGACTTAATGGTGACATGAATATAAGAGAAAGTATTAAAAGAAAATCACATTTGCTCATTTTCAAAATTAAAAATTTCTGATTAAATCATTGTTCACTTAGGAAAGTCTTTTTTACTTTGGTGTAAAATTAAATTAAATTTAATAAAGAAGTAAATTTTGAATTCTGAAAAATTAAACCAGCTCTTTCTAGCATATAAATGACGAGGGACACTTTCTTAAGTGCTCTGTGATGACCTGGAATTGTCCTATTTTAATCTTACTGAGCATTTGGGAATGTTTAGGTATGCTTTGGGTTTTATTTTTAGGGGAAGAAGAGAGCTATTTATTGCCCATTCTTAAAAGGGACAGGTGAAAAACAGTAGCCCTACTTGTTTATTTTTGGATCTGTAAATGCAAGTGCACAGCTTCTATAGATACCACTGGGTATTCCAGCAAAAATGTAGGCTGTTCTGTACGGAGAGCTCAAACACAAGACAGGCCAACCTGCTCAGGGAGGGCTGCAAATGTCCCTTTTATGCTACCTTTATGGTTCATGCTTTGAGAAGTACATTTGTTACTATGAAATTTTCGGATTTTTATTCCAAATATCCTCCCTAGATTAATTAATTTAAATTTACAAATTTCAGCATACTGAAACATATCACCATCCTTTGCTTCAAAAATGAACAGAGGATTCAAAGCAATTTTATGACTACTTCAGAGCGCCCAGGTTTGGAAGAGACCATAGGAATGAGACTTTTGTATTGATTAAAATGTGTTGTCTTCTCTTTCTTCTCCTTAATGTCACAATGTGGCCTTTGAAGTCTAAGTTAAAAACTTATGAAAAGTGGGTGATGTCTGGGAAACAACATGAGACAACTTTGAGATTAAACTGCCCCCAGCTCAAAATATTTCTCTGTTTATTGCAGAAGAAGTCCATGCTTCATCCTAGTATATAAAAGTGTTCATACAGCAGCAACCAAGAGGAATGCAGAGAACACTTCTGAGCTTCCACTCAGGCATAGCTCTATTGAGACACAAGTTTTCTGCAAAGACTGAATTTGATTTTCTGGGCAAGATAAAGTCCAGAGATGGTTATAGTCAGCATTGAGATGTATGGAATGACATTATTAGGATGCTGTTCTTTTTTGTTCTTTTCTTGTTCAGTTTTCTCTATGTTCATCTTGAAAATATATCTCTAGCTTTAGAGAGTCAATTACATCTGAGAATTGGGTCAAATTCCTGCCATTAACAAGAATAAAACAGGAAAGAAAACCTTGGCAAGTACCAATTTCTAATTTTTGCAATCAGGTTTTACTTTATAGAGGACAAATGCAAGCAAATACAGTCAAGTCCTCCATTAATCCATTTGCCTTAGAAGTGTAGCAGTTAAAATATTTTTCTGACAATATGGCCACCATTAATTGCAGTTAAAGGACACTCAATAAAGAGACCATGGCACATTGTCATTTATAGGCATGTCCTTTTACTGGTAAGTTTTTTAATATGTAAACTCAGTTTTAGAGCTGGGACTTCATTTAAAAAAAAAATCTATAATCCTTTTAAAACATTTGCTGGTATTGTTAGATCTACCATCTTAGGTACCCAGTTAAAGCATCAGAGATTCATTTGGTGTACCAAGAAAAAACTTGTAGATATATTTTTCTAGTTACACCGAACTAGAAATATTCATTCCTTTACATAATGAGACTGTGAGGCTGACAATGATTACTTCAAGTTTAATTAGCTAATTTATCTTCATTACCTTTTTCTTCTGTCTTCCTTACTGCTTTTGCACCTTTCATGTGCAAATTTATCTTTGGCATAAATACACTGGCCTTCAGCCAAAATATCTCATAGTTTTCTATTGGATCTTTCAATTTTAAGCAGCCTGTAAGCAGTCAGGAATTGTATGGGATCCTCCAAGAATTAATCAGATGTGGTACTCAAAAAAGTTGATGTTGCAATAGTATTTTATTTTCTCCATAACAGGTTAAGAAATGGGGGTGCAGCTGGTTCTCTGCTCAATTCTTTCAGTAGCAGAGATGAATGATGAAAGGAATAGGAGTCATGTTATCAATAAGTGGCTTAAGGACTCCTGCCACCAGCAGAATTTTAGGGTTTTTGATCATGGGGCAACTTTTTGGTACCAGGTCCTCTAGGGTCAGATGGGCTTCATCTATCTAGCAAGGGCAGAAGGATTTTAGCCATGAGTTGGCAGGGCTGATTAAAGAGGTTTAAACCTGGTTCAAAGTAGGAAAAGGGATGAAATCAGGCTCTCCAGAGATGAGCCTAGGGGTAGTAAGCCAGAGTCAGGGTCGGTCTCTTCTCCCAGGTGATTAGCAATTGGACAAGAAGACACAGTCTTAAGCTGCACCAGCAGAGGTTGAAGCTGGAATTTCTTCACAGGAAGAGTGGCTGGGCATTGGAACAGGCTGCCAAGGAAGGTGGTGGAGTTGCCATCCCTGGAGGTGTTTGAGAAATGACTGTGTATGGCACTTGATGATGTGGTCTAGTTGACAAGGTGGTATTAGGTCACAGGTTGGACTTGATCTCAAAGTTCTTTTCCAACCTAGCTGATTCTGTGATTCAGTGATCCTCAGTAGTTTTTTGACTCAGTCATATTTTCCTTCAGAAGAATCTTAAATTCTCCCTTATTTTCCAAGGCTGAAGGATACCTACATGATATTCAGAGCTCATCCACCAAAAAAACCAATGTTTTCTATCCTGAATGTATTATTATTATAATTACTACTATGATATACAGACCACTTAGTATAAATTTCACCCTGAGATGAGCAACCTAGGGATGCAAAATAAATGCAAATAAGGACAGTAGAAAGAAATTGCTCTGTAGCAGAGAACAACCCAGAGTACCTCCTAATCTGGTGGTGGCAGTAGGAGGTCTCCTCATGGCCAAGCAATCTTTCTGAAGTTTCTGCACAGTTAGAGCAAAATGACAGAGCAGCAGTCCTTGCCTAATTGCTACAGAGCACTTTAGTAGTGATTTACAGTGGCATATTTAAAACTGTACATTAATTTGTACAGATAAAATACTTGGCTACCACAGAGATATTTTTATTGTGGATCAGGATAATAGCCCTGACTCATCCATATCAGTGACATTTCCAAGCTTGTGTATTGTTGAGGAGTTAACATCCCATTCAACATTTGACAACCAGGGAGTCAAGGCTGACAGTTACCATCTCTTCTACGTGGCGCCTAAGGCTAGGATTTGTCTCTGGTTTCATTTATTAGTTATATAACTCACATGCTATTTTTGAGTTATTAAAAAAAATAAAAGAAAAAAAAAATAAGAAGAAGAAGAAAGAAAGAAAGAAAAGAAAAAAGCCAATGTAGAGAAAAAGAAATTCCCATCTGAGAATTACCCACCAGGTAGCTACATACAGTGGACTGATCTACATATGCATGTATTAATTTTCATTTAAAACGTTCGTGCCAGTGAAAACAGAGCCAATGAAACATTTTTAGGGTTATATAACAATGATAAATGTACTGCAACAGTTACAGACAAACACATGGCCCCTGAGATTTATAGGTTCTTTGTCTCTTTTTTTTTAAAAAAAAAGTCTTAACTAGAAAAGCTCAATTGCAGTGCAGCATCTATATTTTGCAATAAGATTTCTCTTATTTTTATCTAATGCCTTAGTTTGTATGACCTGAGCCATGTTGAAATCATAAGCTGAATCTGAATCTTATGTACTACCTGATTCCCAATTTTTCTTACATTAGTAAAGTGGGGAAAACAATGCAGTGCCATAAGCTGTGACAGTGAAATGCACACTCTCACTGTTATCATTTCATCTGTGGCTGGTTTTGGGGAGAGCAGTGAGGACAGCAGCAGGGGGCATGGAAGAATGAAACTGAGCTAAATAACAGCAAGTCAAATCAAGGCAAGTGTGGGTAAGAAGGTCCCCTGTGCACACTTCTGCCAGCTGCTCCCTGTGCTGCCAGCCAGAAAAGCAGCCCTCTTAGCCACGATCCTGCTTCTGGTGGGGTGCATCCTTCAGTCCCCCTTTCCTCCACAGACAGATTTGCTCATCAGTGCTGTGAGAGATACCATGGCATCATTTTGAAACTTCTGCACAGGCAGCTCTGTTTATGCCAAAGGGTAGCAGAGACACAGGCAGCAGCGTGAAGGAAGGGGTGGGGGGGAATATAGCTATAAAATAAATGAAATAGGGAAACAGAAAAGGTTGTGAATCAATGTTTGGTTTAAATAGGTAAATGGAGTCTTCTTCCTCCTGATGCAGCTGCCAGGTGTCTCTCTCCTGTGGGATCAGAGAGGGATTCAGTGTGTCAGCAGGTGCTGCAGCTCATCCCTTCTCACAGTTTGGAGCCCTTTGTTGTCACAGGCACTGTCCCACCAGTGGCTGTAAATTTGTCATTGTAGTGGAGACTGAAAAGACTTTCACCTTTTGAAAGTTTTGTGGAAGTAAACACAAGTTCAGTTAGGTTTTGCTATTTAAATTGAAAACTTGAGAGATGAGTTAAATTTAGTTTCCCAGCTGTTTATCAGTTCTCTGGCTGAAGACACTCTAGGGAGTATTTAAGTCAGGCTATCCAGGTAAATTTCTTTCTTTTGTTGTAAAAAATATATGATATAAAAACCAGAGCCAGCAGAGCAAATCACCTTGCCTTAAAACTGCCTGTCACAGCAAGATACAGCTGAAAACCAGAAACACTTCAGCTTTGTCAGCAGAAGAACCTATGCATTATCTCTTCCTGAAACTAACACTTTTTCACTCTACCTAATGATTAAACAAAGATGATAGCAGTAATAGAGCACTATCAGCTGAAAATAGTCTAAAAACGTAGCTTCTGCAAAACTCTGTCTCAGTCATCAATATAGACATACCTGTTTCACTGAAGAAAATAACATTTCACCATGATGAAAATATGAATCAGGTTTTCAGGTTCAATTGCTTCATTATTTTGCTTTCTTTTCATTACTTCTGCCTATAGATCACAGCTTAGATTTTCATTCAGGCATTTTTGTGTGTTCAATGTAATACTGCTGCCTTCAAATTGACAAATGGGTTTTCTGCATCCTTTCATGCGGTAAGTTAACTATCCTGCTGCAGGCTTAATGAAATCATCAGTTTTGCTTTGTTATATTTTGCTTTATTTTGTCATATTGAACACAAGTCTGATTCCACAGAAACATTTAGGCTGTAAAATACTTCCAAGATCATCGAATCCAAGCTGTGACCCATAACGACCTTGTCAACGACCACAGCACTGAGTGCCACACCCAGTCTTTTCTTGAGCACCTCTGAGGACAGCACCACCTCCCTGGGCCCCCCATTCCAATGCTTGACAGCCCTTTCTGTGAAAAAATTCTTCATGATGTCCAACCTGAACGTCTCTTGGCACAGTTTGAGGACATGTCCTCTCATTCTGTCACTAGTTACCTGGGAGACCAATCCCCACCTGGCCCCTACCTTCTTTCAGACAGGTGTGGAGAGTGATAAGGTCTCCCCTGAGTTTCCTCTTGTCCAAGCTAAACAACTTCAACTCCCTCAGCTGCTCCATACAAAGTTTACTCTCTAGATCCTTCCCCATGCTCCAGCCCTTTAAAGTCTCTCATTGTAAGGGGTCCAGAACTGGACACAGGATTCGAGCTGCAGCCTCACCAGTGCCAGGTACAGGGGACAGTCCCTGCCTGGTCCTGCTGGCCACACTTACTGACACAGGCCAGCAGGCCATTGGCCTTCTTGGCCACCTGGGCACAGTTGGCTCATGGTCAGCCAGCACCCCCAGGACCTCTTCTGCTGGGCACTTTCCAGACTCCACCCCTGCAGTGTAGTGCTCTGAGCCTGTAGTGTTGTTGTTGTGACCCAAGTGCAAAACCTGGCACTTGGCCTTGATGAACCTCACAGCACTGTCCTTGACCCAGCCTGAAAGCTGAATCTTACCTGAGATGCTAAAGCTTACACTGCAGTATCAGAGTGATTGCTTTTGTACAGGTAGAGATAGATAGAGGTGGTATAGATGTAGTTCTAGATCACAGATCATATAGATTTATTTAGTCCACAAAAACTTCCGAACTGGGATTGTATGATTTATGGCATAAATAAATTCAATTATAAGCACAATTTTTGCAGCACCTTTTCCCAAATATTGTGAAATATTTGCTGTGAAATATCACTAGAGAACATTTCTATAGATTTTTTTTTTTTTTGCATGGGAAGACTGCTCTTTTCTACTGCTGCCCAGCACACAGATTGAGACCCACTGGCATATTCTCCTGCTTATTTTCAGACCTGTCTTCCCTGCGCAGTAAAGAGGATGTCAAACTAAAATTGCCAAAATCAGGTCTCTGGGGAATTATAATTATGATGTGATTGATTCTATTATCTAATATTTCAATATATCTAATTTTCCTTAAAGCTATGAGATACATGTATCCCCACTCTTTCAAAAACATGAAGAGACTTTGAAATAGAAGAGATCAGTGTAAGTTAAATAGCAGGGGATTTTTTGGATGCAACATAAGAATTAGATTACCCTGAGCTTATATTCCCTTATTTGAAGGGAAATAATATTATTTAATACAGCTCTCTTAAATAGCTTGTCTGGTTATTTTGATTCACTAACAATTTTGCCTGAAATACATGCTGGTGATAGGCCACATGTTGTGACAAATATTTGGCAGCCCATCTGTGCCATGACCTGCAGCTCAGTCTGAAAATTTTAATGATACAATGCTTCTAGTTAATTTAGATTGTTTTTCATGCTCTTGCGTGCAAGTCTAAACACTGCATACCATATGTAGACAAAAGAAAAGAAAAAAAAAACCAAAAAACCCCACAACAAACCAAAACCAATAAAGCC
>WBND01000583.1:179193-219655 GCA_013398595.1 Tychaedon coryphoeus | reverse complement strand
GCAGGGCTGCTCTGGATCTGTAAATCTCCCAGCCTTTGTTTCCCTAGTGTTTCCCTGATGTTAACACTTAGCCTTGCTGAACCTCCTGAAGTTCATCCCCTGATGTAATCACTCCATCATAGCAGGTCATTAGGTTGGTCAGATAAGGCTTGCCCTGCTTGGTGAAGCCTCATGATTTAAAAAGTATCAAATGCTTTATAACTCCTTTCAGTGAAGTAACAGCTACAAATTTAAGTGAGGTCTAGGTTTTACAGGATACTAACAAAATAAGGAATGAATGTTACAATTATTGTACTTACATCTTTCTAGAAGGCAAAAGCATACTTAATGTCAGAAGCTGATATGTGAAATTCTTTAGTGCTATATAATCTACATCTCTGGGCATCCAACAAGAAATCAGTGATGGTTTTAGAAGTCACAAATAGAATTTCTCCCATTAGATACGAAATAAGGACTTTGCTGGGTTTATACGATACTTTCTTCTGTCAGAGTCCCAGGGATCAATATTTGCATGTAACTTCTATCATAGCTACCTGTTAAATTGTCTCGTTATTTTCCCATTCTTCTCTTGGAATAAGCAGGGAAGTATTGGAATCTATTGCACTACCTACTGTTTGCAATAAGCAGTAGTTCCAAACCTTATGAAATTAAAGTTGGATATGCATATCAAAGTTGATTGTCCTAAGGTTGAAAAGTCATGATAAAGTTATTCCTCAATCTCTAGACTATGCTGCAGTACAATTTTCTTTCCTGTCAGCCCGAGAGCTCAGAGCTCCTGCCTGCCTCAAACCTACAGAGACTTCTCACCAGGATGCTAGAGGCTGATACTGTAGCTGGATTCCAATTAATGCTATGAGCTCAGTACAGGGAAAAATATAAAACAAAAAACAAAAAACAAACAAACAAACAAACAAAAAACAACAAAAAAACCACAAAAAACCCCAAACACTTTTATCACAAATCTGAAGCTGTCAAGAATGTTTTGAAAAATTTGGATCACATTTCTGATATCTGAGTTTCATCCAAAATTTATTGTGTTTTTTTGTAAAGAACAGAGAATTGGCAACACAAGCACCCTAGTGGGGAAAGGATATTCACTTGGACTGTCAGAAATATCAAGTTTGTTCATGCTTTTTAGAGTTCTTATGTCACTGATGCTCTTATAATGCAACATACTAACACAACAATGAAACTTAACTTTTAATTTAATGAACAAAAAATATTCATGTGAACAAAATAAAGCATTATTGTGACTTTAGATCAAGTTTAAATGAAGCATAGGTTTTATTGAACCATGCAATCCATTAAATAATGGCCCTACTTACCATCACAAGTCAAAGTCTGCCTTTGCCCAAGAGTGACATGCAATTAATATTATCCTGTTGCATCAGTGAGCTGCATATTTTCCTCATCCATTAACTCCTCCATATGTACCTTGGCAGACCTTCTCAATGATACACACACCTCCTTCATGATGCTTAAATCTCAAAAATGTTTGATTTATTTCGTTTGAAATGGTATTTATTCTGTATCTTGCCACGTGTTATAATTTGGAATGCAAAAGACAATGAAGAGGAAGGAGAAGAGAAAACACGTGTAAGGAGGCAAATAAATAGTCTGTTAAATTTTCCAGGGCACAAATTTGTGTAAGATCAGCTGTGAGTGTTAGTCACTCAGCTGAATCATAGGAGATCCAGAAAAGAGGACCCTAAGCACCTTCTTCAGCTATAATTTAGATACATTTACCTTTTTTTAAACATAATTATTTCTTACAATTGGCCTGTGAGTTTGACCTTCTGACACAGCTGGACTCCAGGAGTCATATCAGAGGTATTGTGAAATGAAATATAACTATGTGTCAGTAAGTGACTCCAGGGGAGACTCACTGTAGCTAAATGAGTAATTGAGGCTGAGCAAGCTGGAGCAAGGGTGATGTGCATCCAAAATGCTCCAAAAAGAGATTTTTACCATTTCCAGTCACTTCTGCCCATAGCAGACCATGGTATGCACAAGATATTTTTTTCTGTATATTAGGTGAAATACTGTTTTGCTTCTAAAAGCTAGACTTCAAACTGCATTTGAATACCAAATGCAAAACCATCCATTTGATGAAATACTACAGAGGAGACAAACTCAAATTTAAAGCCAAGAGTTGACCAGTTTAGGTTTTAAAAAATATTTTTTTTCTACAGAGTACATGGAACTGACCGGAAAGGATGGAAAAATATTTGAGAAATAAGAAATGGTTTAGGTAAGTTAGTATTCAAACTCTGAAAATTCTCAGGACCTGTGCTAAACTGGATTAACATATTATAAATAAAACAATGAGAATTATTATATTTGAGATATAATCTCAAAGTTCTTCTGGATGAAAAAAATTCTATAATTCCATCATTTTGGAATCCCTCCACAATACAGTATAATCCTGCACAAGTGCTGTGTTACAGTACAAGATGCATAATTTCCTCATTGTATTTGGTCATAGAGCAGACCATTTGTTAGGTGTAGTTACAGTATTACTTTAAGTACGTACACATATACGTATGTAGAGAATCTAAAAGTTGTTTATTTTGATGGTAAACGAATCAAACAGTGATTAGTAATGAACAAGTAAAGACAGAGCAGAAGAAAAATCATGAGTTTCAGACGTTTTGGAATTTATGATGTATCTCAAAAAGAATGAAAATAGTCATTTCCACCAGATAATGTTTTAATCTAGATAAGGAAATATTATATCCAGGAGGTCTCACTGCAGAGTCTGACTTCAGAAAAAAAAAAAAAAAAAAAGGATTTTTTTTTAATGTGAAAAGAAAAATTTCAAGGCCTCAGAAACTTTGGGAGTAAAATTAACTGTGATTTTCATGGCTTACTCAAACTGAATTAACACTTACTTAGCTCTTTGGTATTAACTGCACCTAGATAATCAAACAATAAAGATAATTACGCAACATTTTCACTTATTATTTTTATGTCAGGTTTGCTGATTGCATTCCCAATAATTAGGGCACAATATTACTCCATGGTACTTACCCTGTTAGAATATAGTGCATGTTGGTGGAGCAATTTGCCTCCACAAAATGCTGGAAATGTTAAGCCTGTGGTCCATATACATTTGGTACATTATTTGCAGACCAAAAATTGAAATTCATATCTGTAATGGAAAGTAGAATGTATTCACAAACTCAAGTAGCTGTTTTCAGGTGTAGACAGATACTTGTGTGCATCGTTAACTGACTGGTGTAAGCATGCATAATTGATCATAAAATGTGTACATGACAATTTACAGGGAAGTTCTCAGCTACTTCACTGTTCTTATTCTAGCAAATAATAAAGTTGAGAAGATAATGATGACTGCAACCCAATATTCAATTAAACAGTGCTGGAACTTAAGAGTGTAACAGACCAAGAATGAATGGTCAATCCTCCAATGTGGCAGTTGTAAATAAGCCAAGAATCCATGAAGCAAAATGCATGATTTTGATAGGTGGCAAATAATTGATATTTGGTCTGTAGACAGCTAGCAGACACATAGAGATGTTTGCCAGAAAGCAATATTCTGTGTCCAGGAGGCTGTAGCTGGGGTCTTTGGATTCCAGAAAATGGACAGGTAGTGTTTACTGTTTGTTGAGCAATGTCTCTTTTCTCTGCCTTGCTGCCTGCTTAACTGCCCCAGGACAGGTAGAAAAGTTAATTGATGAATTTGGTTTTAATCTGAGTTTGTGTTTAGGGAGATCAGGAATCCCCAGCTTACAGCAATGACAAGACTTCAAGGAAGAGTGACTGATTAACCCTAATTTGAGTCATGGTGTCAAAGCTGGTCAAAATCCCATAAGGATTTTGAATAGATACTAAGAATAGAAGTTATTCATTTGACTTCAGTGATGCCAAACTTGTGCACCATGGTGCTACCTGCACAAAGGCAGTCATGTTAATTTTGAGTGGTATTTGGCTATTTCTGCATTCTTGTGTATAACATTCTGTAATATTTCTTTCAATCATGTATAATGCCTGTTTGCAGAAACTAAAATTTCTCAATGGAACAGTAGCTATAATTCTAATCACAGATTTATCTCTTGGGTTTAGTTTAGTATTTACCAGTTAATTTCAGTTTCTTTTAAGAGGACAGTGAAATGTTATTACCTTTATCAGTCTCTGTTCTTCCATCAGTGATTATGCTGTAACTCATTTGGTGATTCATTCTCACTGTTATTTTTCCTTGCCTTTTTTGAATTTTATTTTTTCTTTAAGGCAGAGAGTTAAGGCAAAATAATCATAAGATAAAACAAAGACTTTTCTCTCCTGTCTTCTTTCAGTAGAGTTTAACAAATCTGCATTGACTGATAGAATGGATTTTTCATTGAGTACAATGTTCTGTTTCTTGAGACTATATTTATACATTGAATATTTTTATGTTATCAGAATAATGATGACAACTGCAAGCAAGCTTCAGAATTTTGCAACAAAAGGAATACATTTAATGAGTTTACTCTCTCAAAAATACATAAAATAGTGCAATAGATTTCTTAATATGCACATTTTGAGCCAATATACTATTCCCCTAAATGTTCCCCAGATTTTAAATTTATAGTTTTCCATATTTAAATTAATAAATGAGTAATACTTTGCCTAGATATGTAGTAAATAATACTTAGCCTAGATATATATTTTGTTATAATCATAACAATTTTCTACTGTGCATTCATATGAAAGATGTTGGCCCATATTCCATTTTTTCTGAAAGTAAGAAACACTTCTAGCTTCTACAGTGTATCAGCAAAAAGGCTTCCTGGAAATCTAACACAGTGCGTATGTTATTTATTAAAAAATAAATAAATAAATAAAAATCCCATTAATTTATTATGGATTCACTTTTAGATCCAGATACTCAAACAAAATGGGAGTCCCAGTAGAGTTTCATCATTATAACGGCCGTGGATTAAGTCTACAATAAGACCAATGGAAAACTGTGCATTTAAATGGAGTAATCAACTGTGTAAACAGAGAGGATAGAACTAGATAAATCATTATTCCTAAGAAGAAAACCTGAGTGTCATTGATTCTAGTCCCTTCATAAATACAAAATGACATCCATTTTCTGATAAAGATGAAAGGTTCTTTCTTTTCCCTCTGATTAGTAGAATTACCAAGACAATATATGTGAAAATATATTCTACTTAGCTTTGATAAAACTTCAGGGGAGATTTTGTCGAGGTTCTGATACTGCACAGCAGAAAAGGTATGGCCTAATGATAAAACCATGGGACAAATCATGAGACTGTTTTGAAAGAGATGATGCATGAGAAGAGGGTATGGACTTTGTTTAGCTGTAGAACAGAAACTCCAAAGGTGATACAGAAGCCATGTTTAAATTGCAAAATATAACTGTGAAGACACAGAAAATAAATTCTTGACCACATGAAAAATGATAGAATGAACAGAAGATTCAAACTATGCAAATAATAATCAGACAAGATACTAAGAGAAATACCCAATATCATAGATGCATCCAAACAGGTTGCTGGACAGGGACATGGAGTCTGTATTGTTGGAAGTCTTAGGAATTGCATATAATAAACTGAAAATAAATAAAAAATAGCATTCTATTTTCCTTTGTACATATGCACTGATGCCATACTGAGGAAAGAATATTGACTAAATAAACTTTGTATGGTCCTTTAATCAACATTTTTTGGTTGTACTGAAACATGTTGTTTCAGACCAAACTTTTGGTAGCTGTGTCCATAGGCGACCATCAATAAATCATTGGAATGACAAGAAATAAGAATCAAGGGAATTTTTTATTGCCATTTATCCACAAATACTTGCAAATTTTTAAGGAAACATAATCCTGTGAAGTATCAGACTATAATAGTAATGGCATATGATGCAGAATTTTTAATAGCAAAGATTTTTCAAAGAACCTGTCAACATTTTTTCTGCCTGTAGAATAGATGAAGAAAAAAAAGGAGATAATCCTAATTAGTTAACCTCACTATAACTCAAGATTTTAGAACAGATTCTGAAGGAAAGCTCAGTGAAGGGAAGCTCAGTGAAGGATGAGGTCAGAAGAGGAGAATGGGATAAAATGCTACAAAGATCTATTACAGGCAGATTTTGTCAGAACAAGTCTAAAGACTACAAATTTACTGTAGTCTACCTTTGAAAGTATCTGATATGGTGATCTTGGACAAAATATTTCAAGTGAATTAGGTATAGAAGAAATGTAAGATGAATTCAGTTTGCCCATATTTTTTTTAAATTATATTGGCATAGGAATTATCAGTCTTTTAATTCTCCTCTGCCAAAAAAGAAAAAAAAAAACAAAAAAACAAGGATAAATGCTGAGTCTCAGTGTACTACATTGGCTAAGAATGGAAGCTTTTCTTATGTCCCGTTCATTAAAAAAAAAAAATTAAGTTTGAAACAAATTCATGAAAATTTTGCATCAAGGTCCTGTTGAAGATCACACCATCTCATTAAATAATTTCATTGTCAAAACTAGATAAACAGAATAAAATTTCAACCCTTCCAGTTCCCAATAATTTAAAGTTAGTGCGGTTCTGTATTCAATAAATTGCCTGTGTGGGGCAAGACTCTTCAGAGTACTTGAATTGGGAAAAGAGATAAAGTAACATTTAGGCATTAGAGACAAATGGCATAAAAAATGGCTGTAGAACTAATAAATTAAGCTTATACTCTGAAGATAACATGTGGAAGTGCTTATTTTTCTCGTATTTAGGGATGCTAACCAAGTGAGTTGACTTATATGATTTTCCTACTGCATTTCACATCCATAGAAACTTCCAAAAATGTTCTGGAGAGATGGTAGAGCTGTTCTTAAGAAAGAAATAAATGTGTCTTTCTAAATACCAGACTTACACATGGGGGAAAGAATACATACTTCTCTGATTGGCTTTCTAACCCTAAAGAAATATTTGAGGATGAGGTCAGGGATAGGATGTGTGAATAAAAGTTGAATAGAAAAAGAAATTAAGTGCCTTAGTGCTTCTGATTTCCATATGGATAGTATATAATATATAGTAAGCTTAGTTTGCGATATGCTTTCTAAGAAAATTTTTGTTCTAAATGAAAAATTTTGTTTTGTGAAAAGTCACTGGCCATGATTCAATCTATCTATGAGATTAAAAAAATGGCCCATGAGATGAACTGAGTTCAGACTTCCAGAGGTTCATTATAATGAAAAACCAGCACTGGAAAACCTTAGAATGCAATAAAGCCATACCAAGACACAGAAAATGATAAAACAGTCAAGTAAAGTAAATGCTTTTCTGCTTTGTAGTAACTTCACAGTCTATAAAGTTTTGGATAAAGTTTGAGTTTTCAGGATGTTAGACTCCCTGATGTCTTCCCAGCAGCCTAAGTGAGATCAGATCAGGTTAAAGTGGCTTCTGGAGTCTCACTTGCTGTAAGCTGAAGAGATATCCTGCACAGGAGCTGCTTTTGCTCTCAGCTTCCTTCACCCAGCAGGTGGCTGGTGCCAGAAGATCACAATTTATTTCTCTTTCAGAAACATTTTCTGTAGGCTTATGTGTGTCTTCATGGAGAAGGTACTGAAGAAGCACCTTAGATTTCCTGGTTTCTAATATGTAAGTCCTGAAGTTCCCAGAAATTTAAGTCTTTCAGGTTCCAAAATGCCACCAAGCCAGAAAGCATACCAAGGGAGTAGGTAGCTACCATTCTCAGCTCCACAGTTTTTCAGCATATCTTCTGGGAACTGCTGGGTTGACTATACCAGTTCTGTTAAGATGATCCTGTCCTCCCCATGAGACTTTCACATCAAGCTATCAAATGCTTGTGAAGTAAAATATTCCAATATTTTGCTCTTTCTGGAAGCAAAACTCAATTACAACAAAAAGGTCCATCTAGGTTTATTTAAATAACTGAGAAATCTATTTGTCTGGGAAAGGGAGACCTTGCTCTGTGCAGAACTTCCATTTCGTTTCCTGAACAAAGCAAAGCCATTCCACCTCACCCAAACATTCAGTATCATCAGGTGGGAGATGCTCAAAAAGAGACCTAAATGTATCAGTCTTCCACTGTGGGGACCAGGGGAAAGCACAGAAATGGATCTTAGAGACTACAGGATCAATAATAGTTTTTTGGTCTGAGCCAGGGTGGACACATCATAACTGGGATACAGACAAATGAGAAAACTTTCAGATGCTGTAGCATTGGGATGGGGAAAAGAAACAAACCTATTGCTGTAAATTCACACTTCTCAAAGAAAAAAGAGGGGGAGAAGATAGATATGGGAGAGTAGGGACAAGACATTTTTAGAAACACACTTTGTAATAATGCATTTCATTTCCCCGGGCTGTAGACAGAATAAATATCGATAAATACTGTACCTGTTTATGAGCATATCCAAGGGTCACAGTTCTGAAGAGTTTGTTTTGGCTGGTTTGATATATGATTGAATATAATTTCTAGTTCAGTTTTATTCTTGGTCTGAAAAGGATCTTGTAAAAGCCAATCAAATGTTTAGCTCTAATGTGCTGTCAAGTAGAATATAAATTCCTCAGTTAGCACTTCATACAGTATACACATACTTTAGCACATTTCAGAGAGTAAAGCACATAGAAATTGCTTGATTTACAAATTTGCACTCAGGCTCAAATACAGTGTATATTACATCATATGCATCCTGTGCAGGTTGGTAGTAAGCAAGTAAGAGAAAAGAAAAGCTGACAAGAAAATGAAGACTGGAATGGCATTCCACTATTCATCCCATTTCCCCTTTTTATATTCGAATTCTAGAAGCAAGCCTTGACAAGTTACCCCAGCACTCTTGCTGATCCTATTTTATACCTTTCTTTTTATCAATCTTAGTCTTCGCAGTGGTAACTGAATTTGTCACTTTTCAATTCTGAAAAATATTGCAACATTTGAACAATGTTACTGGTTTCTGTTGGTATATTACTAGGAATTTTAAAGCAATACATAAAATTTCAGTTTTGATAAGTGTAACATAAATGAAGAGTTTATCAAACTCAGAATGTATTCATCATCCTTTTCTTCTCTTTATTTCCATGTTGATATCATGACCAAATCACCAAAGATGTTTTAAGTCCATGTTTTCCTCTAGGAAACAAAACCAATTGTTCTTCCTGAAGATTGTGAGCCTGTATGTCCTCTGGGGGATGTTCAGCTCCACAGGTTGAGCTGCCATGAATGCAGGCCCTGCCATGGCTCTCTTCACCCCTTCACTGCCTGGGCACCTGAGCATCTGCTTCAAGACACCATTTCTAAGCTCTGCAGACACCATTCCTGTCTGTAGCCCTTAGCTACCTCCCATTTCATTTTGCACAGTCTTCTCCATCAGTTTCAACTCTTTCTATTCCACAGGTATCTCTTCGCTTTAATCCAGGATGCCCCTTCCAATCCGACCACCTCATTAACCAGTTAGATTTTGATCTCACTTAATACTCATTTATGTTTTAAGGTCCAGATAATACAGGTAATCTCAGCATTTTCCAAAAAAAAATAGGAAAGAGGTAAGTTGAAGCCACCCTTTACTATGTTTTAACTCTCATTTGTGTATGTAGTATTAGAACACTTTTGATTTATATACTATTTTGTGCAGCCAATGTCTTTCCAGAACAAGCCAGGCTTACTCTAAGTTAATTGACAGAGAGCACCTATAGGAAGAATATTCCAGAGAACTAAGCTGTCCTAAAATAGAGGTATTTTTTGGCACAATTGCTGGGTCACTGTTGCTAAAATCTGGTGTGACTCACAGCTGGCATAACACATTAAGTCTTTTATGTTCCTGAAAGCGTTCTGCGTATCAAGCCAAAGTTATCCTGTATTTTCTTTCACATTTAGGAAGCAAAAATAAAATTAGATTTGGGCAGTTCAGATGTTTCAGACGGAAAAGCACTTACACTGTTTAAAGACATTGGTTGTCTTACTATTTGCCAAAATGGCCATTAAAGCCACATCAAAACCTAACATGTGATTCACTTTTGGAATCCATGTTCTGAAAATCTGCAATCTACAAGTGTGTTTTATTTGTCACAATGTCTGAATAACATAATTTTAAAAAAAAATCAACAGATACTTATTTCAGTAATGCTTATATCAGAATGCTTTTGTGCTATGACATTAGCTTTAGAAAAATAGACACAATAATTTAATTTTAAAATTGAAATGCTAAGAGACTGAGGTTAATAAAGAGCAAGTATTATGCATGAACATTTTTCTATTCACACTTAATATTCATTATCATTATGACTAGAAAGCCTTTTAAAACATTCTGATTTTTTAAATATTCAAATTCATAATGAGCTGTATAAAATGCATCCCCTTATACCATTAATAGTCTAATTCCCATTGACACAGTAGACCTTTCCAATCATATCCATTTTTAAATACTCAGACTGAGATGAGAGATTTCTGCAGGTCAGTCTGTCATATGTGTCTGGAATAAAAATCTGCAACCATGTACTTCTGTATATTAAGAAAGATGGAAATACTGTCTGCCAAAAACTAGGCAAGAATCTTTGGTACACCTCTCAGATGCCTTCTGCCTTTTAAAGTAATATAAGAAGAAAAAAAAGTACATAGTTTTTAAGAAAAAGTTTGAATTTCCATCTCTATTAGCTTTCCCCATCATTCTCTAGATTTAAAAGCCAACAGTTAGCAATATGCCTCTTCCATATCATCGCACAAAACCATATTGGATCCTTTCCAGTTTCCTAATGCAATTTTTCTTTCTAAACCGCTGGTCTAGGGAGAGACTTTTCATCCATTCAAATAAGATAGATCTGAAAAAAAGGATTTCTAGTTTCTTAATCTCTCTCTGTATAACTGCAGTTATCACAACTATACTGCTATTGACCGTATTTATACAGAAGCTCTATAAAGCTCTCTATCCTTTCTCTTCTCTGTTGAGTGAAATTTGACTTACTGAGAGAAAAAGTACAATCACTCTTTAAAACTCGTCTTCAAAATTCCATTTGTCAGAGGAGTCAATAGTTTCAAAGAAGATTTGAAATAGTTTCGTCTCCTACAGGCTAGCCTTTGGGAAACAGCAATGTACTGCATGGTTTGCCTTGGATTGTTTGACAGCACAGTAAGCTCTAAGTGTTCAGGAACAGAAAATATTAAGGATTGGTTCTAAATTTATCTGGGCAGCAATGTTTTCCGTAGCAGTGATGACTTATTAAATAAAATTGAAAGGGTATTTTTCTTTTTCAAATGTCATTGTTTTTCAGCACCAGGTTGCCAGTGATTTTTTAATTTTCATTCAGTGTTCTATGTGTTGGAAACAATGTAAGTGCAAACTGAATGTTCTCAAAGAGAATAATGATGATGATGATGATGATAATAATAATAATAATAATTATTATTATTATTATTATAAAGATTTAATGCTACCCATAGCTTTAGTCAAATGTTTTAAAAATAAAATAAAAACAAAGTAATTGCAAAATAGGAAAATTATTGAAGGTTTAAAATGTTTAGAGAAAACTTTCTGTTCCCTGAATTATCTTGAAACAACTTTATTTTTACACATAGGATCAGTTCAATGTAGAGCAAGAGGAATACCTACACGACTGGGAAGATCCGGATTTGGCCCCATATAAAAGTTCTTTGATGAAAAAGCTAAAGGCTTTTTTGCAACATTAGTAGCAAACTTGTTATAAACTTGCAACTGTACATGCACATTTTTAACAAGAAGCTTACCTTGATTGAGTCAAGATGTTAAAATACATGAAAGAATTGGCATGGTAGGAGAGAAGAGTTTGTGAGTATAAACACAGAGAACTATAATGATGTTAAAACTTAATGATGAAACATCAGATCCTTCTAATGAATGACCTGGGAAAAATCCTTCCACCTGAAGTGACCTGTGTAACCCTTTGTGTTGTGTAGTAATAATGAATACAGCAGGCCACATATCAGAGGAAGGATACAAAATTCACAAAAAAAAAAAAAGTGCTGAATATTAAAGTACATAATATTTTCACGTCTCAGCACAGTTTCTCTAGAGATTATCACTTTTCTCTATATGGTACTGCACTCTAAGCTTAACTTAAATGCCTGGCAACAAAAGTACAAATTGCTTGACTGAATCTCAATGGGATATTGCTAAAATAATTTTTATAATGAGAAAAAATTGCTTTCCTTAATATTAGGGAGACTCAAAGAAGAAACAGTCAAATATTTTCTGTGTGCAGTTAAACTAATAAATTAATATTTAGCCACTTGAATTCAAATGCCTTTATTTATAAAAATTCTGAGTACCTGCTCCTCCGTGGGCATCACTGAAATCACTTAATGATTGACATGTCTGGAAATCAAGCCCTCTATTTAAATGCCAGGAGTGCACAGGTTTCCCAAGAGTGCATACAAGATATAAGGGTATTTATTTGATATCTGAAGCTTGTGACTAAGCTTGAGCTCAGAGACTCATGATCAGAATAGTCAGTGCCAGGCTGTAATTATGGCCGGGTTTGGATCATACAGTTGAATATCTGAACTGACAGCACCATCAGGTCATGATGTGGATGGGAACAGCTACTGTCCTCTCCTAGCCACACCTCCCTCCCAGCAAAACAAACCTTGTCTTGTGGTAATATCATCTGGTTCAGATTATTCACCAAGCAGAGCCCTTCCTAAAGCACCTTAGGCCACATAAAGCAAGAGAGAGCCATGTAAAACAACACCCTGTCCAGGCTGACATATTGCTGTCGCTGCGGATGAATGCGGAGGCGATAGAGATCACTGCTTCACTAGGCTCCAGCCCACCCCTTGATTCAAGCAATTTGTGACTGTATTGACATAACCTGGCAGTTAATTTAAGGTCCTGCACGTGGGATGTCACTTTTCATTTTAGCTCCTGATTTTAATTGTAGTCTGGTAGCTCAGACTAGCAAGGGTTAGAAACATGTGTCAGATCCTTAGAAGTCAACCTGATTTAAATAATCACCTCGAATGGCCATTGTCTTATGTAACTACAGTAGGCAAAACAAAAGTCTAGACTTAGAAGGAGAGAAGCTGAATAACATTTTCTACTTTTTGTGCATACCAATCATGAATGAAACCTGAGGAAAAATAAATAAGATTTAATAATAATGTCTGGTTTAAGTGGGGGAAGTTATTCCTGTGTGGGTATTCTTAAAACAGCCAGCTAGAGGATTGATTTTAAGCCCTTTAAATATACCAGCAAAAACTACTTATGTAATCCTTCAAGCAGAAGGAAAAAGGATATATTCTGTTTATAACACACTAAGTAGGCAGATGTCTCTAAAGTAGATTCCACTTCAATGCAAGACTGTGATGCCAATTAGAAAGCATATGCCATATTGCCTTGACATCTTGTTACTAAATGCTGATGAAAGTTTATGATCATAAGTGAAATATGTAAAGTAGGACTGAAAATAATCTTTCCAATTAAAACTGCTAGAATATATACTGTGCAGAATGTATACCAGGTGTTTTGCAATGCAGGCTCCAGGGATGTATTTCTGTGGGGTTTGTGCAGTACAGTAACAGATTTCAATGCTGCCTCAAGTACTGAGACACATCAGCTTCCATACTTTTCTTGTGAAGACTAACACCGACAGCAGGTGACCAAGTTACAGTAAAAGATACTGACAGGTGTGGTGGAGTTTGATAGCAAAGCTGTGGTGGCATGGTGATAAGGAAATTATTTGAAACCAGAACCTCCCACCTAGCTTTGAGTTCAGGCATGCTTTGTAGCACCCACTGCTACCTTGATCCATGATTATCCAGATTTCTGCTGATGCTGCAGCTTTCTGCCTGCCTCTGTCAAAGGTGGGAGCCATGGGGACCTGAGGCTATTCAGGACACATGATCACCCTGTGGCATGGATAGCAATGGCAAATACTGAAACCTAATCTAAGGCTACCATTAAACTTCTGACTTCCCCAGGAATGGGATGATCACACTCTATGCTGTATTTCAAATGCAGGTCTTTGGACTTGGTGCAGGGCTCATTGGGCCCAAACTGCAGTCTCATGTTCCCTATTATGCTGCTTTGAATAACAATGAGGATATAATTTCTTTATTTTCCTTTGTTTACTATGTTCTGAATTTCATATCTAAGACCAAAAGTGTTTATCAGAACTTGTTCATGTGCACTTCATACCATGGACCATCCAATTCAGACCATCCAATTCCTTCACTGAGAGCAAAAACTCATGTGTTTAGAAGGTCTAAGAGTCTGACCTGAAGATAGTCAAAGAAAAAAAAATCCATCTCACATGTTCTGTTTATTCATATTCAGTCATAAAGAAAATAATGCTATTCCATTTTCAGCATGTTTCATTAAATCCCAACCATCTTTGTTGTTGTCTTTAAACATGGAATGATTAATGCTTTATCCAGCAAAGCTAAGTGTATGGTATGATCAAATCAACTCATAGTCTTAATTTTAGTATTCTAATTAGGTAGAACACATAAACCTACATTTCTTTAGGCCTTAAAGTGTTCTTAGGGCTTTTTCATGCACATTTCCTCTTTCCATTTCATTATTTTCAAATCCAGCTTTTTGAAGTACATATATACAGGACGTGGTCTTCGTATTTTAGTATCTCTTTAACAATGCTGAATTCAGAGCTGTGTCTTTCATCACATTCATTTTTAAATCAGCTTTGGTCAATTTATGTTGTTCTGTCACTGCTAGCCACTCCTAATTCAGTTCAGTGTGTTTCCTCACTTTGAGAAATCAGTTGACTACTTATTAATCCATTTGCCTGAGTTTTGTTTGTCTTGTATGTGGGGTTTTTTAAATTAAGACATCATGGAGCAGTAAGCTAAATGCATTAGACAGAATGATGTTGATGTATCAAGAGTTTCTGTCCTTTCATGTCATTTATTATTGTCACTCATTATCAGCTTCCCAGTTAATCCACTTGGTATTGCTACCATAATAACCATTTGTAACCAGCTTTGTAAGCCCACTTCCAGTTTTGATAATGGAAAGAAAATTTTCAGTCTAATAGGAATTGTGGTGAGAACTTCTTTCCCTTCCTTTCTTCTTCCTCTCTTTGTGCTCTCTGAAAAAAGTCCAAACAAAATATTAAGAGATAAATATTTCATAATTGTCCTGATTTCAGCCAAGGACAGGGTTAATTTTTCACAGTAAGCATGAGGGGGCAGAGCCTGGAGCTGTGTGGGCATGGCCAAAATATTGTGTTATTCAGTAATATCTTCCAGTTTCCAGTAAATTTTTCTCATCTCAGTCCATAATCTCTGCCTTTTGTATTTCTCAACAGAGGGGAGCAGGAGTGCTGGTCCTAAACTACAATTGTTAGTTTTCAAAAATCTTAATTTACTACACAAAACAAAGACAGCATGTAAGAACTTCGAACATATTCATGCATCTCAGAAAACATCTTGATTTCAATGAATCACACAAAGTGATTAAATTCCCCACCTTTATCAGATGAAAACATAAATTCTCACTCTTTGAATATACTGAAGTATTCATTGAATTAATTTTCCTTTTCATCATCATTACAAATTTGATCCCATCTATCTTATAATTGGGACAATATAATTTTAGGTTTTACTACATCTATAATATGTTTGAACTCATGGATCCTGCCAGAAAACATACTCCTGATGCTTCTATTTCCTTATTAATTTCTCCAAATTTGTTCTCATTTATACAGTCTTTTGCTTCCTCCCAACACTTCACATTCCCTGTACTTATTTTGCTGTTATTACTTTTTCCCTTTTTTCTCCAAGTTCCTGTTAAATACACTTATTCTAAGTATTTTCTGCAATTTTTTTTCATAATTTTCTCCTTAATTATAGTGGAATTTCTTTGGTATTCACAAAAAAACCTAACAAAACAAGTTTTTTTTCTATACATTCTTTTTCCTTTACTGTTGAATTGAACAAGAAATGTACATAGAAGTTGTTGTATACTTTTAAAAAATTGTGGGTTGAGACAGACATAGTAGATTAAAGAGAAAGAACAGGAAAGAAACCTAAAATACAGAAACAGCATCTTATCTCATGACAATTGCAATACAATCTAATCTTAGTCTGTATATACTGTTATTGTCTTCCATCATTCTGTGCTTACTTTCCCAAACCTAGCTTCCTCAAGCCTCTTGATTTGTAGATTAAAATCTAAAGAGAAAAAAATTGTTTTCTCTCAAAAACATATGTAGTATTGGAAATATATGTGAAGTTTTATAAAAAGTTTTTAAGTCTCCTCGATTTTATGCAAGGCTGAGGCCACTGAAGGGTACAGAAGTTAAAGATTGACTTGATATTACACTGTTTGAGGAGGGATGACAAGAAGCCAAGATCCATGAGGTCTGGCATATGCCTTCCCTCATTTGTTTCTCTTCTACCACGGTCTGGTGGCACAGATGCAGGGAGCCAGTTCTGTTGAGGCTGCAGGAAAGATTTTCCTCTCATGGAGCAAAGTCTACTGGTACCTGCTAATGGTCTGATGACAGGGTACAAATAACTTATGTTAGGCTGCTCTAAGTTTCAATGAGAATAAAACTTTAGAATACTCCCAACTCGTAGAACAACAGGTAGAACAAAAAAAAAACAAAAATACAGAATCCTACTTGAAGTTTTGAAAGGATATCAAATCACCTAATCTAATCGACCTGTTCAGTACTTAAATAGCACCATTTTAAGCAGCTGAAAAGGTGCAAAACATGTTATTAGAAAAAATAACCATGTGGCAGACTCTGCTGTAACACAAACTTAGATTTTCCTAATTCTATTCAGGTAACAAAGACTTCAGGAAGCCACAGAATACTTCAGTTAGCAAAACATAAATTATATACCAATACATTATCAACTATTGTATCTTAAAATTTCTGGACCATACTCCTGCCTATAAACTTCTTTCATAGTAAGTTATGGCAGTGGGGTCATATGCAGTTTGCCAATAAATCTCTAGAATTTACTCACAGTTAGTAGTCACTGCTGAGTTAATTCTGCACATTTTTCAAGTCTTAAACTATGAAGCTACGCTGGTAGGCAATGGAAGAAAAATTTTTAGGGTATTGCTGATAAAGGCAATCAAGGAAGTTCCAAGTAGCACAGGAGTGCTTCCTTGCTTTCCTTTATACTTCTCCTTTCTAGGTCCTGCCTGATTGTGCACAGAATGCTGAATACCTTGAGCCTGACAAAGCAAAACTATTTACCATTTATCTAGGGAATGCGAACCATCTTATCTAAATAATTTTGCTGGAATAAAAGAGGATTTGCTGACTGAGAGCAGAGGACTGATGGAATCTTGGTGAGGTAGGTTGCTAAGACATTTGCTCTCTGCTCCTACTTTTAACATTGCTCTTATGGGAACATATGCATCCTCAAATGCAGTTACACAGCAGTGCTTTGCACGGACCTGTTTGGATTTGTGTCACTTATGTGCTCTGGTGGCCACTGCTACTTCAGGGCAGTCCGGTGGGAAGACCACAAAGCATTATGGCAGAGAAAGTGCACAGTATCTCAGTATGATACAGGGAGGAGGCTACAAGGGGAGGACAGACTCTTGGGGACACAATTTCGGCATTGAGAAGCCTAAATAATCTCTAAGGTGAAAGAGACAGCTTCTAATTTTTAAGATCTGAGATGGAGTGCTGAATTATGATCCTTCTATGGGTCCAGGTCACTGAAATAATTTGCTGCCTATTCCTGCTCCCTACTTCTCAAAGAGTGATAGATGTAACCATACCATTCAAGGAGCTCTTAGTCACCCAGGTTTCTTGGTATTTCTTCCCTGAAGGTACAATACATAACTGATTGACCGCAACATGCATTTTCGACCTTTTTCAAAGTAATGAAGTAGCACCATCATTTCTTTTTGTCAGCAAAATAAGCCACATAGAAAATGTGGACTAAGTCAACATAATAGTTGGTCAACATAAGGTCAGCAAAATAATATCAGTGGAAAAATCCAAGCCTTTCTGTTACTTACATTTTTTTAAACTAAATTCCAGTCTCATCTCTTTTTTCATAACAGTGCTCAAGAAAACAGCAGTTGTTAATCCAAAACTCTGTCAATCATTCTACCAAATGGAACAAAACTCACAGGATATTGAGTTGCAAAACCAAAACATGGAAAATTTACAGATACACCTCTTCAAATAAATGTTTAAAAAATCCCATGAAGAATACTGTCGAACAAGTCTTGCCTATAAAATAAGTCTTGTGAAATGGTGAGGCAAAGGTTATTATGATTTCTGGTATAAGTTATTTACCCTTACAGAACTGATTTACCCCCAGTCTAAAAAAAAAAAATAAAAAAAATAATAATTTAAGTGCTGGCTCCCTGTGTTAATATGCTTAGTTCTACTGCTTTTTTTTCTTGTGTCTTTGTAGTCAAAAACTTTTGTCAAAGTCCTCTGTGAGAGAAGAACTAGAAAAAACATGGAATCACAGAACTAAAAATAAGCAAATATTTTTGGGCATCACCAGGAGACAAATACCTATAAAGTCAGATGTACAAACAAATGCATTAGTGAGTCATCATCCGGAGGGCAGAGCACATATTGGGCTCGCTTTCAGGGGAAAGGTAGACGCTGTGTGCATTGGATGCTACTGCAGTAACCTAGCCAGAAAGAGCTATCATTTAACATTAATTCTGTTTCATAAAACAGCTGGGGAGAAAAGCAAAATGATAGAGAAGAGTAACAAGGACTGTAATGCACTAATTAATCACTTTTGCAAGCAACATCCTTCCCTCTCTAGCCCCACTTCCAACCCCACTTCCAGCCCAGTGTAGCAGACCAGCCTGACTCCCATCTGAAGGGCAGGCACCACTTTAATTTCTGTATTTGTTTTGTCACATATTGTTGGGCTGGAAATTCTCAAATCCAGTTGCTCCTAAATTGGAGTCTCCATGGCAACATTCACAGAGGTGCACACTGGAGCCAGCTGCCAGAAGAAGACAGTTACATAACAAAAACAGGAGGCTTTCTGCTTTTCACTTTTACTGCCCTGAGATACACAGACAGGCAGACAGATAGAATTCAAATAATAATGTAAAACTCTGGTAGAGAAGTTAATGATACCTCAAAGATCTTTAAAATAATTTCAAGATTTCAAAAGGTGAAAATTTAGGTTGTATAAATGATTTAAATTCAACCTTTGTGTTGTTTTTAGTGCTTAAAAGTAGTGACTTGCACCAAGGATCTGAAGCTGAAAAGGTAAAGTGGTGGCAACACCAGCTGTATATTAACTTACTGCCAGCCAAATCCAATCTCTGTGTCAGTCAGGTAATGCTGGAGTTAGATCAGGACTCTCATGTCAACTATGCAGTGCAAAACACTCATAAAAAAGAGATTTTAGAGAATGACATGTTGGTTTTCCCAGAGTGACTGCAAGGAAATTAGCCTGAAGGGTGAGAATGGAGACTAGGTTTGGTTATGGAACAGAGGAGTAATTAAATACAGAGAGACTAGAGGGACCATACTTGCCATCGTATTTGGAAAGCCAATATTATGTTCAAAATTAAAACAAGAAAATTAGCAGAAAGACCATTTAAGCAGCAGAAAATGCTCAAGTCTCCAGTGAAACTTTCCTTTCATGTACTATGATACAAGAGAATAAGTCTTTTCCTGGACTTAGAGCAGATATTTGTATTGCAGTCATTAGCTATTTACTTCTCCAGGAATAATTTTGACAATTCTTTGACCACAACTGTGTATCTCCGTACAGAAACACCATTCATCTTGATGTCAGCAGAATCCCACAAAAATTTAAAAAGTCTTCAAGGTCTTTTCAGGAAAGAGTGACTGAGAACATTTAGGTAATTTTATAATTAAAATAAGGACAAATTTCCCCCTCAGAAATGACTGACAAATGCAAAAGTTTACCTATGTATTATCTAAGACTTCAGACTTTATATTCTACCTAGCTTTATGTGCAAAACATGTACATTTATTTTTCACACAAAACCCCAGCCTCAAGAAAGGTTCTGATAGACAGTAATATTTTTTGGGACAATTGCACAAGCAGTTGTCCACTCTGGAATTTTGTCATTCATATAATGCTCATACTCAACAGCTGGATCTCAACAGTCATCCATTCAGACAAATTCGTGATTCCTCCTCATGTCAAAAGTAATGAGAAAGCAGCTCAAGAAAAACATCTTAAAAGAAAATTAATCTTCTTTCTTTAGCTAGCCCTGTTTCCTCTGTTAATTCTCAGAAGGGATATTTTGGTGCAATCTCACTTTACACAACAGTTTGAAGCTTAATTTCTTCTGTGCTTTAAAAAGAAAAATTATAAAAAATAAAAACAAAAATAAAAATAAAAATAATTAAAATAAAAATAATTAAAATAAAAATTTTTAAAAAATAAAGAGAAAAGGTGGAAAGCTGGTACTGAGTAAGTCTCTGCATCTGAGCTAAAACATGGAGTTCAGATAACATCAGTTCCAGCAAAGCATGGCTAGTTTAGGGTTTGCCTGGCTGACAAAGTTTACCATGGGTATCCTCCTGGTACAACCTTGAAAAAATCTAATTTTTTCAGTTTCTCCTGACAGGTTTTCTTTGACTTCATGCCATGCCCTGTGCAGGAACAGTATTTTGTAAAAACAATGAAAATGTGAAATTCAGAATCTGCCTTATGAACAGTTACAACCTTTAACTGCAACCCCATAGGCATTACCACTTTCCTTAATTTTTTTTTTCAAGTAGAAAATGTACAAGGGCAATGATTGACATTCGACTTCTTAATTACCTGATTATGCACTACATGAAATTTAAAAAAAATTCTGAGGGAGAGAATTCAGACAGAAAATAAGGAGGCAAAAATACAGGCCTGAAATTCAGTTGGCTCACTAAAATTCTGAAATTCTGACATTTCAGTTAAATTCTTTTTCAAATTCAGTCAATAAAGAAAGCAAGCATACGTACCAGAAGTGGATAGTAATGGAGCAAACACGAATTGCAGAAATATTTGGAAATAAATAACCAACTTACAAGTAAAATCAACATAAATAAGGATCTATAAATAAAATGTGAATAAAATCAGTGTTTATTAAATTCAAATTTACATAAACAATTATTTAAACATGTTGTGCTCAATACTCGAGTAAAAAATGTTCGCCATTAAATCATTTTGCAAATCTGGAAAAAGGAGTGTCCAGAAGAGCAATATTATTCTAAGTTGAAACTGAGTCTAGTACCAACAGTCAAAAAGAACAGAAAATTTTAGAATTATTTTTTCTAACATCTTTATTAATAAAATACTTTCACTTGCTACATTTTTTCACTTACAAACATGTTTAAAAAAATTTTTTAAAACAGGGATAGGATCCAGGAAAATGGTTTCACCTTTCTCTCCTTCCCTGTTTTGAAAAACGAACTCCTAAAAACTGGATAAATCCAAAACCTTTCTGTTGTCCCTAATTAACTTTTTTATATAATTTCTTCATTTTATCTGCTAAACTGAAAAAATCCTCTATTCCTTGTTTCCTCTGGCAACATTTATAAGTAAAACACCAGAGAATAACTGTAGGCACTTCTCCACTGCCCGAGCAGCTTTGCAATCCTTTGTGGTATTGTTCTGGAAAGGATTTCTCCTCCAAGTTAAATTTTGACATTTGAGACCCCAAGCAGCAAATCCCATGGCTGGTCAGGAAGACAAAGGTATTGGAGGTGATTCCCAGCCATGTGCTGCCCTCAGGGTGCATGAACAGCTGTAGAGCCTTGTTCTTCCCATGGCACCACAGACCAACAGGGGGACACCCTCAGTCAGGGCACAGAGCCCTGCCAGGTTCTGGTGCTTTGCCCAGTCCCAACCTTTACACCCCAAGTGGATATTGAAGCCATAGGCAGATCTTTTTTCTTTTTCTGCACATATGAGTTGTGTTCTTACCATAGTGAACAAAGAGCAGGGAGAAGGGGAATAGGAGCCTGAGAATGGCAAGATGAAGGCTTGCACTGGTGGTATGAACTCACACATTTCCACGGGGCTTCAGTGAAGTTGGCTAAGGTATCACAAGCTCTTACTGCTTTTGTTTAGTGCTAATTCATACAGAATATGCTGCTAGCTTTCCTCTACAATGAATTACAGCCACTCCTGCTTGTGTCAGCTCAGCTGACCAGTGCAGGAAGTACAGAGCATGCAGAGAAAGTATCTGCCCCAGACAGCTCTTCAAGGAACATTTTATTTTCACACCCTTATACTCCCATGCTCATACAGTAGAACCACAGCATAACTAAATTTGTGTCTGAATGACAATGTTCAAGCACCTTGCTGGAAATCTGAGAGTAAAATTTATGGGCCTTATGTTAATTTGGTAAAATCACAATAAACATCTCACACTGGGATAAAGATACTTAGTGAGACATCTGTCAAAGTCAGAAATGGATGCAGGGCTTCAGGGTGCCATTTTTGCCTTTGGCTCTTTCCTGCACTGAAATTCAGCACATTAAAAATTCTTTGCCTTGCATCAAAAGCACTTGATCTTTGTACTGATTTTCTTTCCAAAGGCTACAGCTTGTACCTTCCTAAGCACCAATCCTCAAAAAGTCTCAAGTGAAGCTTTCCTTGTGAAAGTGATTTAATTTTATCTAATACAAAGCAGGAACAATTTATTTTGCCTTTAGCTCTTCAGTTGCCTCTCTTTCTGTCAGTGTTGAAACCAAACTCAAGATTGACATACAGAGAGCAATTTTGCCAATAGCAAGCCCCAGAATTCTGCACACCAGCATCCCTGTACCTGCATTTTTATCTTACTGGATGGATTATCAATGCTGCAGAAAGTGCAGATCCTCAATGAGCATTCTGTTTCATCCTTATAAAAACAAAACCTTCTATTTCTTATTCCTGTATCTTGGGTGCAGATACCATTTACAACCTTACCTTACAACTATGTGCAGATATTTCCAATATATTTTTTCTATATTTAGTTCATTTGAGCAGTTCCACTTTCTGGCAAGTTAAAAAAAAAAAAAAATCCTGTATGGTAAGACCCCTGTTCCAGTTCTGGATTGGAATTGATCCTCCTACTTTGTCTTGTTTGTAGTGAGCAAAGCACCTCTCTCTGGAGTACCATCCTTCCACATACTGCTTTAAACAAAAAAACACTCTGTTCAAGTGGAATAAACATCCTAGAAATTTTGAAAAAAAACATTCTGTCATACAAGGAAAAGTAGACATTAAGATCTTAATGTCTTTTCATCTATGAAAATATTTATTTATGTATTAACTTGCATTTGCTAGTATAACCATGGAACAATAAGCATGCAACTCCAAGCAAATTCCTGAAATATCCTTGGTTTTGGTCTTGACACACATCCTTTCTTAAAATCCCTCTCTTGAGCAAACTTGAAATTAATTTGAATCCTTCTGTTTGCTTCACCTCCAAACATCGTTTACCATAAGTCTCAAAGGCAATATCTACTTTTAGGTAAACCTTTATGGATAGCTGCCAGGGACAGAAGGGGAAACATCCACACTATCTGTAAAGAAATTGACTTCATATTTTTCTATTTATATATTTTTCATTATATTGAAAAATTTCAATATGCCAGGAATAAATCCCTTATCAAAATGTCACTAAATAAATAAATAAATAATACCCCAACATACAGAAAAAAAATCTCCCTTTCAGGAATAAGTGATTCACCTTATGTTTATCAGGGAAATTCTCTGTAGATGTATTTCATGAAAATTTATCAGAGTAAACACAAATATGAGCCACATAATGTCATACTGCTGTAAATGTAAAGTCCAACGATGTTGTTGCTTGTAGTTCAAACTAGGAGATCAGGCAGAGGCCTGGATTTTTTTTTCCCTAAGGTTTATCCAAGAGGAGCAAGGTGCAAGTCATAAATTATTTACTAGTGTCTGAACTTCTCCCATGAAGAGAAACTAAGCAAATCCATACTGAAGAAACAGTGCAAGTATTTGAACAGATCTGTTCTAATTATCCAGACAGAGTAGTAGCTCTCTTATTCCAATATATACCACCATGTAACTGCTTCAATTAATGTAATTTAGTTGCATAATTCCACAGGCCATGGCAAAAATGTGCATTATATCAATTTTCTTTATCAATTCCAAAATCAATTCTATCAAGTATGTAGCTGGCAATGTTATGATCAGTTCTCCAGAAAAAAGAAAACACTTTCCAGTTCATGTTGATGTTCTCTTAGTTTCTTGTTTCCTGAAGAAAATGGGCCCTACTATATATTCTCAGTGTAGTCTTGAATGTATTATACATTTGAGGATGGGCAAGCTGAATTGGGTCATTTCCTAATTGCTCTTTGGGTCTGCTTTCACATCTTGGTGGCTAAAAGAGTCACAGAGTATTTTGGATAACAGCCAAAAAGAACTTAAATAGTAGGAGATATACAATTTGATGGCTACTAACACTTGCTATAGTTTGGGGTTATAGCAACATAAGTATCCAGTAACTGACACAAAGTGATTGCTAATTGTTGTAATTAATCAAATGCCATACAGCACTGAGAAGCTATTGGCATCACACACACACATACACACACATAAAAAAGCACACAGAGAAATCCCTCACCCAAGAGGGTCACAAGTTCATAAAATTGTTATTTATTTTTATTAGTTTCTCCTTCATTTGCTATAAAGACAAGGTTCCATGTGCTCTGAGAACAGTAACAGGACAGTGGGAAAATTTCACTTTGGCCTCCATCAGCGTTGTCTAATTCAAAATGCTTCCAGGGTCTTCAGCAATGCTGAGATGCAGTAACTGCCCAACCAAACGGGGGATACAGCAGTCAGATATTTTTCTGCTTGACGTAATTATTGCAAATACATACAAGATCCATGATAAGGCTTTATGCAAGGATGCAACCTGATAGCTGGGCAAAAAACTTCAGTTAATATAGAGAATGTAAGTGAAAGTTTCATGTAAGGTTAAATCACTAATACTGTAAGTATCACAAAGAACATGAATATATGAATAATGTCAAGAAATTCTTCCTGTACTTATTCACTTGCTTTCAAGGTTGTGGATGTGTGAAATCTGTACTGAAACTAAATGCATCTTTGGTTATAAGGAGAAGATTTTTGCGGCAAGTGCAGGAAGGTCTTAACAATATTTGCTGATTTTTTTTCTATTTTTGCTAAGTGTATGCTGCTTTTGGACTTGCTGTGTGCAATCATTCAAGAGCTACCAGGAGTTTTTGAAGAATATTTTAAATTATTTCTGGATACTACCAGGACTGTTGCTATACAGTGGAATAAAAATGTCCAAACAGGAACATCTTAGATGTATTAAGGGACCAAAACCCATTCCATATGACAGATGGATACCCCTCTGATCCAAAAAGTCTTAAGATTCCCTCCAGAAGTAAATTGTTGCTGTCCAGCCTGCAAATACCACAGCACTGATGCTGGTGGTAGGGTCTGGAACACTGAGGAGACAAATATTTGTATCAATTGATTCCATGAATTCAGCAGCCACCTTTGGGATTCTGTGAATGAACAGCTATAATCAGTGTGTAAGGCAGGCATGCTCTGACTGTGAATAGAAACAGTAAGGCAACTATGCATTTAAGTGATGCTAATCACTGGCTCAGGTGGAAGGAACAAGTACAAGAGAAGCAGAACAGATGTGTTGGGAACAAGCAGCGTGCACCTGGGTGCTTTTCATTCGATCTATGCAAGCCTTTGGCGGCCAAGTCCAACTAATGTCTCCTTAGATGTATATCTTTAGTTTTTATTTCATGTGACACATGAAATACCTATACCTTTCCTCAGGAGCTGGACTCTGATGATTCTTTTGGGTTGCTTTCATCTCAGGATATTCTGTGATCCTATGAGATGGGCCCTTTCCAAAACACATCTACACAGCTCTGGAAAAAAATGCCTAGTCCTCTGAATAGCTCCATCTTGTTTCTCTGGAAGCTTCTTTTCGTCTTAGTGTCATTATCAGGTTAGTTGCACTATCCCTTTGCAGGAAGTAAATTCATATAAAAACTGCTGGGGCAGATCAGAGCTGACCAGTTTGCATTTTGTTTGGTTTGTTTTTAAACATTGCCCAGAGCAAACATCTAATGTCAGTTTAATGGCAAACTGGCAAGAGCCTTTTTTTTTCTTTCTCAGCCAAAAGCAGAAAAAAACTAGCATATTTTGTATAAAAAATCCCCAACAGACATTATAAAAATTATTTCTCATTATTATGGATTTTGAAAGATTGATATAAAGAATTACACTATGCTCTTCTATATTATCTTACATAACTAAGCACATGGGTGGAAAACAAATTTTTGTAAACACTATTTAGTAAATATTTTCAATTATTTAGTATTACATGTCAATAAATTGTTCCATCTTATAAATTAGTTCAAAAATANTGGAAAACAAATTTTTGTAAACACTATTTAATAAATATTTTCAATTATTTAGTATTACATGTCAATAAATTGTTCCATCTTATAAATTAGTTCAAAAATACGTGATAAGGGAGATGACATACAATGTATGCCACTCACTATAGAGTGTCACTTGGACTCTGAGAAGTTTCTTGTTTGAAGATGCTGTAAAACAGTAGAAGCCATTTCATTTTGCCACTGGAATTCAACCTATAATCCACTTAATATACTTGCAACATCTTAATTTCCCTATGCTGTCCCTAGTGAAAATGTTATCTGTAACACATGTTAACAATATATTGCTCCAGGGAGCATCTTCAGATGCAAGATTTTAAAGCTGTTTTCAGTTATTTCCATCTTGTCAAGAGATGGAATTTAAAAAATCATTGTTAAAAGCATTTTTAATTTTGAGAGCAAATGGTAAATAGAGATGGGCAAAGAAGATATTTAAGTGCATCATATTTGGACACAGAGACACATAGCAATGACATTTAATATGACTGCATCAGTTTTTGGGCACAGGCAATGTACTGCCAAATAGTTCTGTGTATGAGCACAATCTCCTCCAGGCTTTTCATGTGCTATGTTCTTTCATCACACATTTCAGGTACAGTGTTTTCAAACTACCAGCTAAGTACCGTAGCTTTCAAGTAAATCTGACCACTGAACTTGGAAATAGTGTATTTTGGGGCATGATTTTCTTTGTAATTATCAGAAATTGAGTCAATAACATGCAATTGTTTTTTTCTTTGAAACAGATCCAAAGCAAGGGTGTGCTAATCCATTCAGTTGTTGTAGTTACCACGCAGGACATGAAGGAAAGACCACTTAAGTCAGTCTCCATATTTTTATCTCACTCTTATGTTTTCTGACTTTGGTAGCAATTCAAGGCTAACCTCTGCCCAAAACCTCAATATTTGCTTCTGATCTGTGCTATTGAAAAGTCTTTTTTGTTGCTGTGATGGGACAAAACCCCACTTCTGACTCACATGTTAATCTCTGGCTATCACCAACCTGTTTCTTCACTGTCATCACAAGTATCCTACTGCAGAGCTCTTGTAGTCATAGTTCCTCTCTCCATGGAAGATTTTACCTGACCAGCACAGAAACTAGAAAAAACAGACAGATAAACATCCTTAAATTCAGGCACGTCTCCTAAACAAAACCCCACAGTGCATTGAGTAAACTTAGAGTAACATATGGACAAACAATTAAAACAGGTGCTCTTTCTGCCACTGAGTACCTGTCTACCCTGTGTGATCCATAAAAAATAGGACATATTCTTGAAGATCTCATAAAACATCTACTTATTTGCAGATCTATGCAAGGATGAGAATATGTTAAAAACACTGAACATGATAGTAAATAATATGGAAGAACTGGATGATGATGAATGACATGTAGTTCTGTTTTGCTCAGACCCAAGGAACCTGGTAAAACACTACAGCTCACATGTCTTCTATGGAAATCCATCATTCCCTAGGCTTCAGTAAGTTATCCATCCATACTTTCATGCTCAGCAGGATGTTCAGGTTCATTGGCTAAAGCAACATTCACGAAGAGCATGGTGCCATAGGGGAAGAAACATGGGAAGGTTGGCATGGAGGACTTGATATTCATTCCCTCCACATGGGTTTCAGCAGTTCTGTCTTACCATAAGGTACCTCCTGTGGATGGTAGACCTTGAAGGGGCTAACTGCTGCTTTTGGGTTTTTTTTTGTCCAAATGGCATGCGGTTTGTGCTCTTGCAAACTGCTGCATGTCATGATTCAAAATTCAAAATGTGGTAACTGTGGAGGCTGAGATTTGATTAATGATCTCACTAATAAAACGAAACACTACTGTAATTTAATCCACTATTTTCCTTCATGATGTTCAGCAGATCTGTGTCTTCCCTGTATCTTGTAGTCAACTGAGAGTGTTAATTTTCTCTCAGTAGCCACGAGGGTACAGAGCCTGGAGCTGTGTGGGCACACATAGGCTCTTGGTCTATATCAAGCACATCACTGCTGGGAGGCAGAAGTAAGGGATTCTTACTTCCATTAAGGAAACCTTTTGTGCTCAGGAGGAAAAGGTGGCAGTGGCCACACAGGGTCCGTTTGTTCTCTGTCCCAGGGACCGAGGGGCACTGTGTCCAGCTGGTCAGACATCGAGTGTTTCTGTGTGTGTCAATCACCCTCTCTTGGTATGTGTTTGCTTTTTATATTGCTGCTGTTACTGTTGCTGCTGTTCTTTTTCTTACCTCATTGCTGTTTCCAGTGAATTGTTCATATCTCAACTCAGGATCTCTACCTTTTGTCCCTCTCACCACAGGTGGGCAGAGAAGGGAGCAGCTCCTGGTCTTTCTGTTTCTTCTGAGCATCAATACCATTCCTAAACCATCACACTTGTATAAGAGAGAGATCTTCCAACTCTACAAAATGAAGGTTGTATTTTGTCACGTTGCATATGCATACCAAGGCCTGAAGTATATACAGATACCCATGTTAACCATGATGTTTCTAAAATATTTATCTTCTTTTTAAAATTAGAAATGTCAGATAAAATCCTTGCTAAAAAAACTAAAGCCCTTCATTTTACATTTTATAGTATTCCAATATTTACATACTAATTTCAAAGATTTCTTTAAATGTTTATTTGGTGCACTTGTATCTGTCTATCTATGCAGCAAGAGACAGAGGGGGATGACTGAGAGACAGGGAGATAGATAATTGGATAGATAAAGGGACAATTGAATCTTGATTACTACTGATGTAAATGTGAATCACATTTACTGAAACCAGCATGATATCTCTTGTCTGATACCTGGGGAAATGAGAGCAGAATGGTACTCTTAATGTTTTTTATAAAACCATTATTGGAGTTACTGCATCAATTACATTCTCAAATATAGTATTTTTCTCCACAAACTTATGAGTTCTGCTGTCTAGTGAACTGGTCAACTGTCATTTTAAACATTAGCCACTTAATAACTCTTTAAATTAACAGAAGTAATAGGATTGTCATTAAAATGTGAAATCCCCAAATAATTTTGTATTTATTACCAGACTTGGAGAAAACTTTGTATATGATATATGATATATGATGATATATGATATGTGATATATGATGATAGATGTATATGATTAGCCACAGCCTGAAAGACATATTAACTATTTTTGATAGTGTATTTAAACAAAGAATTTTGTTTAAAGAATTTAAGGAAATTTTTTATATGCATGTCCAAAATGTGCATATTTCAGTGCATATTCTCTTTTTCTGGCACCCTAGTAGCTTATGAAGGCATGGATTCTGCAACACATTCTTAATTTTATTTAAAATACCACAGATGCCACAAATACCATAGATATACAAATACACTCTTTTTGAAAATTCTTTCATTTCATCTAGTGTAATACAGACACAAGACTGATTGAAATATTGCTTAGCCTATTGTACTAGCTGTAATAATAATAAAAATAATATTATAAATATATTCAATAATAGTTTGTACTGCCTTATTTATGTGTATGTACATGTATATATCAAGTAATAACACTAGAAAAAGGATTGTAATCAACAATCTGCAATAAATTATGATATTTAAAATACTGTAATCATACTAGGAAAATCCAGAGCAGGACATTATTTTCTTCTAATTGCATTTCATAAGTGCAAGAGTTGTAACAAAACAACAGATGCTAGGCATCTCTAGAGATATGAATCTTTGATTTGTTTTTATAACTGCTCTGACATTTAGGCTGTGGGCTTTAAGAGGAGATTCCAAGGCAAATGTTTTCATCATCATCTGACTCATTTTTGCCAGAAGGAAATACCAATTAAAAAAAAAAAAGAAGAGATAAATAAGCAGCAGCAGATTATTGTTAGGCAAAATTTCCTACTGTGGTTCTGCTGTGTTTATCATGAAATGTCTGAACACTAAATTTCACTAAGCATTACAGACTTTCTTACTCTCACACACCACATTTATCTTGATTTGTGTTTGTGGCTGTACACGAAGGTTCAAACAGTCCTTATAAATAATTTCACTTGTCTAATATTGCCCTTATGGGGAAATTACATGTTCACTTGAAGACAGTAGCAACTAATAGAAGAAGCCAGCAAAGAAAACCTGCAAAAAACTCTCCAACAAATCACAAGCCAAATGTCATTGCGTTTAATTATGCTCCCCAGCAATATAAGCACATGATGGTGCCTGCATGTGGTGATGAATATAGCATGTGATTAGCACTGAATGTAAAGGCATGCTCTGCCAGGGGGAAACTGCTCATCTTCCATAATAAATTCTCTACTAGATTTTGAGAGATATTATAGACCCTATGCACATAGGGCCCCAAAGTAAGTTCAGGACCAATCTTTATTATTTTTTAATAATTGTTGATGAGGGATCTTCAATACTCTCCTATGTCTGTGCTTTTTAGATCAGTTTACCGAAGAGTATGAAGTACAAAATTTTTCTTGGACATAGATCTTAATAGATTATTATTATTCCATGCTCAATGGTAGTAGTTTATTAAATATAGCTGTGTTTTGTAAATCAGTTTTGAATTGGAAAAATATTTGTAGTGCCTCACAAATAGTTAGAAATTTTCCTCTGCTTAGAGGAAGAAAGATCTGAAATGGTCTTTCTATAGAAACTGAAGTCTGTTCAAATCTAGCCCATTGACTGGGCCCAACAATTTGTGTGCTATGGGGTGCTCATACATTCCTCCCTGACTGTGGCAGGAGTCTTCAGATCTCCACAATCTGAACATAATTATTTAAGAGAGACAAAAATGCAGTCTCTTAGATGAAGAAACTGCTTCATTTAGTGATCTGCAGGGAGTCTTTAAGGGGAGAAGTGAATGTGATAACTGGTAGATCAGCTGGGCTTAATTTTTGAATTAATATCAATGATTTTTCAAGTATTATAAAACAAAAGAATACTAAAGCGGGAAGGGTGGTTGAGTTTTGAGAAAAACGGAATACAGAATAGTCCCATGAGATGGAGAACAAGAATTGTGGTCAGTTTATTGCACATTGTCTCTGCCACTCATTCTTCTCAGGAAAAAGACTCCTCAAACCTTTGCTCCAGTGTGGGGTCCTTCCTGTGGAACACAATCCCCCATGGACTTCTCCAGTGTGAGTCCTTCCCATGAGCTGCAGGTCTTCATGAACTGCTCCAGTGTGAGTCTCCATGGGGTCACAAGTTCTGCCAGCAAACCTGCTCCAGTGTGGGCTCCTGTCTCCACAAATCCATAGGTCCTGCTGGAGTGCAGGTTTCCCACAGACAGGCTCCAGGTGGACCTCTGCTTCCCCCATGGCTCTCCATGGGCTGCAGGGGCACAGCTGCCTCACCATGGGCTGCACCACAGTTTTTTCCCCCCCTTATTAAATACATTATCTCAGAGATGCTACCACCACCCCTGGTGGGCTTGGCTTTGGCCAGTGGTGAGTCCCCCTTGGAGCTGGCTGGCACTGGATCTGCCAGACATGGGGGAAGCTTCTGGAAGGTTGTGACAGAAGCCACCCCTGTAGCTCCCAAAGCCTCCCCATGCAAACCCAACACACAGGTATGTAAAATATTGGCCAACTTTCTCTCCTGCTTACTTCAAGAGTGAAAAGCCAATAAGTGGTAGCTAAGACTTTGAGAGTCTGTATTGGTAAGAACACCTTGCAGTTAAGATTGCATGTACCAAAATACCTATTTCATATCCTTTGGGAATTTTGACAGTACCTTTCTGCAGAGCCATGCCTTCAGTCTCTTTGAGGGCTTGAAGGAGAAGCCAGAGAGGTCTATAGACCGCCTTGAGCCCTTTCTCTTGTGTGTGACCTGCAAGAATGGACGTCTTAGGTATTTGTTTGGAGTTTAGATTAATATTTTTTTTGCAAATGAAGATCTTCTAAAAACAGAGCAAAAATTAGTTCATTATCCACACTGTTGAATAAACAAAAGCTTAATAAAGCAGACTTCAAATGTTATCCGTTTCTTAAAATGAAAGACACATCTGAATGGTTTTCCACATATAAGGTAGTAGATATTTTGGCTGATTCAGACAAAAAAGTGGTCTAGATATTAATAGAGGAAATGGTCTTTCGTGTTGATTTTTTAAGGGATTTTGTTTTCTTCACTCTTTTAACATGTTTTGTAAAGAATTTCAATATAAAACTAAGAAGAAAATTCTGTATCACACAAGGATATATAGAGGTCTTTATCTGACAATGACATGGATTAACTTGCAGAATGAAATCTGGCAGTATATATTCAAAATAAATGGAGTTCTATGGTAAAGTTCTTTTATGAAACTGTCGATATCTGAGGGCACAAGCTCCTGCAGCTCTGCTGAAGAGCTTCAAGAAGGAATCATAACTTCAAATTCCTGTTCCTAACATTTAAGATCTAACTTACAAGCTGAAAATAATAACTGATTTCTAATTTTTTTTGGACATTTTTTTGAAAAAAAAAAAATTCTCACATCTATTTGAAGTGTTTGCAAAACAAGTATGAGCTCTGGTTCTCCAGAGCTGTACAAGATCTATTGCTAATAAGGAAATGAAAACACTTCAGAAGCTTCCTATTTCTCTTTTAAAAGTTTTCTTTTATTTTAGGATTAAAATACTAATAATATGCATGTGCATCCTGTTTGCTGTCCTGGAACTTTGACCTGTGAAATTACATTCTTATCCAAATTTGGAAAGTAACTATATTTACATAGATTAGAAATGTACCCAGACAGATAAAAAAGTAAAATTACTGATAGGTATTTTAAAAATATGAAAAAAAAAAAAAGTGCTTATGAATTCTGTACAAAAAAAAAAAGGAAATGCATTTAAGTCTAATACTCTTTTGGAGCACCAGCAATAATAGAGGTTTTCTTATTCAAATTCTTGAGTTTAGTGAGATTTTACTTATTCTCTCCAGATCGTTTTAATATCATGTCTCATTCTTTGTTCATTTGTTATTTCAGTGGTTTACAGTTGTGAAAAAGAGCCACATATTTTCCAGAAAAATGAATGTCTGAAATAGTGTGATGACAGCAGGGCACACTATAGGGCTTCATTTTCCATTGCTGAGCATTTTGTGGAGTCATTTACAAAGTGAGTTCAAATTATATATCATATATATATTATATATAATCAATTTGGATTTGCTAACAATTTATGCCTGTTTGCACAGCTGTAAGTAACTTCTCAACACATTAACCAGTGAAGAAGCAAGCTCAGTACCTTCGATAGAGCCATTCATTCCTTGCTTTTATATGCATATCTATTGCCTGTTCTTCAAATCATTTTTTTTCTCTCAATTTTTAAGGTTATATTTTTGTCGATATTTCCCAGAAAAATAATTGGAGGGGTGCAGGAGGTCAGACAAGATTAATTCCTTGACATGAGTGGAGATTTAGAAGTTTCCAGGCAGTTGTGGGGGACAGCTAGCAGGCATATGCCTACTAATGTTGAAATGATAGCTGTTAAAGCAAGTGACCTTTAGAGCAGTGAGAGAAACAGCACAATTACATCGAGGTGGGTGGATATGCACAGACCAAAGAGTTGGTGCTGCAGACATCATATCCTCATGCACATTCTGAACGGATTTTATTTCAGACTAGCCCTAGTTTGGTCCCTTAGGCGGAGTGACAGCAGCAGGAGAATATTAGATACATTCCTGGTGCATGTTTAGGTTCACCTTAAAGAAATCCAGTGCCTTGAGACCACTCCACAATACAAACCAACCATCTTTGCTCTAAATAGGAGCATCTGGGGGATTCTCTGCAAAAGCATGAGCTGACCACACTGAAGAGCTAACACAGCTACAGCTACAATACAGCACATATCCTGCAGAGCTTTGCTGCAAAAACTCACAAACTCACTAGTTTTCAGTATAACTACCCCATCAAGCAACATATAAGCAAAAATTTACATTTACATTCTGAGGCTATGACCACCAGCAATATGTTCCAGAGGCCATAAATCAGTGTCATCTCTTCTTCTGTTTGCCCTGAAATAATAACTGCACCCTTCAACCTCCTCAAACTTGTCACTTTCAAAAAAACAGAGAACATTTTCCTGGAAAATTAGTACCCAACACTGCCAATTTTTTTCAATTTTTTTTAAGGTATATTTTCTGTGAGGAAAGAATTGCAATAATGAAAGTATCAAATATAATTCTGCGTAGCTCAGCATTAAAACATCACAAGTCATATCTCTGGAGACTGTATTAAAGTTCAGATGATTAAAAAATAATTAGGGAGTGTGGAATGACAGAGATGTCACTGATCTTATTGTAATTAATTCTGTAGGGTTCATGTTATGAACTTTCTCTTATTGATCTCAGAGCTAAAAAATATAAAAATCTGGAAATCTCATGTGGTTTAAATCTCCGGCTTTGAAGCAGATGGAGATTTAAAAAAAAAACAAAACAAAACAAAAACCACCAAATACCATTATTTTGATTATTATCTTGTGAAAAATTGACTTTTGTTTTGCTGGTGACTTATAATACTAAACTGATGAATTTTTTAGTCTAGTCCTTAGAATAATAGTGAAGACATTAAATAGTTAACACTCTACTGTCATATATGGCTTTTAAATATTCAGCTACTTGAAGTATTGAACTGTATATGTAAAATTTCAGGTGAAAATTAGTAGCTATTTCTATTTGTGTGAGAAAAAATTCATTTTTGTGAAGAGGGAAAAAAGAGGGCAGTCTGTTGTGGTTAAGGGGCCAGAATTATTTGAAAAGCAATGCTTGGAACACTGTAGTTACTGTTGCTACATGAGTTGAAAACAGAACATGGATGTCTATTTCCAAGTATTTAATAAGAAAGCACAGTAAATAATTTATCACTGTCTCTTTTCAAATCCTTTGGAACTATATTTAGAAAAAATCTTTACAGCTTGCACAGTACCATTCAATGGCTCAGCTGTGCCTTCATGTAGACATCCATATTTATCCATCCTACATGGTGGTGTATCAAGTTGTTTTCTGTCATTTTCTTGGACTGTTTGATTCCAGGGTAACAAAATGTCATTGAGTCAGAAGTACAGCTGTTGATTCCTGCAAATAACATGCCTCAGACAACCCATGTCATGCCATGTAGACTTTCCCTGGAAGTCCTTGATAGTGTCTAGACAAATCAAGAAAATAAATTCTAGTGTAAGACCTCTTCTGTTAGATCAATTGTCACTTTATTCTATTTCTTTTGATTTCTCAACTGCACACTGGATGTACCACTCTTACGGCTGGCTGACAACTGGATATCTTATGTTTTGAATACAATCTTTTCAAATCCATGGGGTAAAACAACAATGGCAACAAAAGTAGATGTAACCAGCCTATATTATTATCTTTTTTCTGTTCCACTCCATTCCAAGAAACAAGTTTTACAACAGCTAGTCTAGATCACCCAATCTTCTTGTTTAACCCCAGCTGACAGCTAAGTCCCAGACAGCTGCTCACTCACTATACCCTGATGGGATGGTGGAGAGAATCAAAAGGGCTGAAGTGAGAAAGCTAGTGTGTTGAGTTAAAAACAGGTTAATAGGAGAAGCATGCAAGCATGGCAAAGTAAGGAGTTCATTCACCACTTCTCTTGGGCAGACATCTCTAGGAAAAGCGAAGCTCCATCACATGTAACAGTGGCTTGGGTAGACAAATGCCAGCATTTTAAATGTCCTCTCATTCCTTCTTTTTTGGCCAGGTCTACACACTGAGCACAACACCATAAGGTATGGAATATCTCTTGGCCAGTTGGGGTCAGCTGCCTTGGCTGTGTCCCCCCGCAACTTCTTGTGCATCCTCAGTCTCCTTGCTGGTGGTGTAGGGTGAGGAGCAGGGAAGCTCTTGGTTCTGTGTAAGCACATCTCAGAAGGAATTAAAAACATCCTAACAACACTCAAGAAATCCTAGAATATAGCTCCATACCAGGTACCATGAAGAAAGTTAACTATTCCAGCCAAAACCATCCCATGCAACACAGTTTCTACAAACTTTGCTTCTGTCTTCAATTCCTAAATATATTTTGGGATTTTATGCTAAATCAGCCTGTAAGGGGTTTTTCCCTCAAATACTTGCTCATTTTGGAATGCAGAACAATGGTATCACTTCCTGAGTCATTACCAGTAATAAATTACCAACACATTACCTTTTGTCTTTCAGCTCACCGCAGCTGGCCAGCTCTAGGCACATGGGGTGACTCTTGGGGCTGTCCTATACAGATCCAGGAGTTGGACTTCAATGATCCTTGTTGGATCCTTCCAACTCAGGATATTCTATGATTCTACTGCCTCTCTGTCCAGAAGTTTAAAACTAATTTCCTCTAGTTTCTTTCAAAACACCCAGAATGTTGTCAGTGCTCTTTATCAAAACTAAAAAATTTAAATCTTGAGTCAAAACTATATGGCCACAAGAAATTGAGAATGAAATCAAAATTTTCAGTGAACTCACTGGAGCTAGACAAGATGTAAGTACCTGAATGTGTGGAATCCTGACTATATCAGTTTTATGTTCCCAGAAATTGAGCAGATTAGGGATTAATTATTTGCATGTATGAACAATAAGTATGACGAGTTCTAGAGGGAAGCATAATATTTATTCCTAATTTTAATATTTAATATATGAGATGATCAGCATTAGTTTACAAAAATTTAGAATTATTTTAATTTACTTATTTTATTTTTCATGCCCAGATTAGAAGTGTGAGATAGAGAAAGGAAAAATTGCAGACTTGCTATGGGTTAGAACCCTCTGCCACATGTTTTCTGGGTGTTGCTGTAGATATGCAACCTGATTATAATGAGATATCAATTTAAAGAATTAACATATACATTTTCAAATCTATTTATAGGAACACGGATAAATCCTGGAGGTATTTATGATGATTTTCATGCCCACTATTCTAATGAATGTCATGCTTTAAATCCAGCTGAAAACTAAACACTACATAGCTGCTCAGTCAACCCTCCTCTCCAAGTCAAAACCCCATGGAATAAGAAGGAGAATCAAAGTAAAGCCTTTAGGTTGAGACAGAAAGAGTTTAATAATCAAAAATAAAGTAAAAAATACAGTAGTAAAGGTAAATTATAATAACAATTAATAAGCAGAAAAAATCAACTGATGCACAATATGATTGCTCACTACCCACTGACCAATGACACACCTTCCTTCCAAACTCAGATTCACTCCCCTTATAGGTAACTCCTCCCATTTTATTTACTTGACATGGAATTCTGTGGTGTGGAATATCCCTTTGGTCAGTTCTGGCTGTCCCAGCTCTGCTCCTTCCCAGTGTCTTTGGTTTACCTGTTCACTGGCAGAGCATGAGAGACAAAAATAAGTCGCCAACTTAGAATAAATATAACTTAGCAAAAGCCCAAATCATCACTGTGTTAGCAATACCATTCTCATTCTGAGTCCAAAACCACAACATTGTAGCAGCCACTCAAATTAACTCTAAATTAGCTGAAACCAGGACAAAGCATTATGGTCTGGTGCCCAGCGGAATTATACTCAATTACCGTGAAGAAAGTATGAAATAGAAGCTTAAAATATTGTCCCACAATAAATATGGTAACAAATAAAATGTTGCAAAGTTTGTGAATACCCAGGTCAGCAGTGTTAAGTACAATATATCACCTTAACACAAAGACTTTTAAATTCAGTACTCTCCAATTTCTTCACTAAACAGAGTGTTTATCCTTAGTCCAGTGGGAATAAGTGGTTGATTTAGGACAAGAAGTGGGATTTGATAGTATGTTCATCTATCTATGATAGATGTTCATCTCCTTATCTTCAAAATTAAATTGTACATAATCCAAATGATGTTTTCTGTTATTATTGTGCAACTATTTGCTCTAAATAGTTGAAAAAAAACTACATGGGAAAACACGGTGGTAAGGAAAACCAGCAAAAAACAAAGCTGGTTTGCTGCTTTTCTCTTCTAATCCATTCATGGATGCTAACAATTAGAGCATCATGAAAGTTCCTCTTTTGGTATCCCTTCTGCTATTCTGAACACAACCTAGCTAATACATAATTTTTTTTTTTATTGTATGTTATTGTATTGATGAACATGCACATATCTTAATCTACTGAAATGCCAAACTTCCTGAATCTTTCAATTAATAAATAAATTAGTCTGAGATGTAACAGAAAAATTCTTCGTTACTAAATTTTCATCATCCAACATGTAAGACCAGCCTCTTCAATTCTGTATTTATGTGCATACTTTATTGTTTGTGAGTGCTAACAAATTCAAAGGCTGATATTGCTACTTTCACCAACTCATTTCTCCAGCAGGACAAATAGGAGAACAAGCAGAAAATTATATACATTTTTCTACTTCACACTTGTTAGCATACTGATGATGTGAAGTTGTCAGAGCTACCAGCATCTCAACTTACTAACGATTTCTTGTACCTTAGTCGGGACAAAAGGGATAAGGAGACAAGCTGAAACTCCAGTTTCCAAGGAGACCATTCTGGAAACATGTAAGAAATATTTAAGTAGGTAAAACCTGTCTTCAAGAACTTGAAATTTTTTCCCCTCACACAGTGACATGTATAAGCTATGTTGAAGAGGAATCTGCGCCCTCCAGACTCCACTCTGAAGCTGAGGTCTTGTGAGTTAGTGTGGCTTGCCATCCAAATGGCTTGCACAGGAGAATAACAAGTTCCCTGGATTCCAGTAATGTTTCAGGTGGTTATCAGTCATGGGCATTGAGCAGAACTGTGTTTTCTGCATACTTACCTATCTGTCCAACTCTCTGTCTAGCTGTCTTTGTGTTCATTTCTCTGTTTTTATTTATGGCCACAAGAAAGCACCTCTTCTTCATTTAAATTTCACTAAGACATTCTTGTGCTAAGATATACTGTGCATGAAAGTAGAACCTAACTCTAGAGGGATGCTGGAAAAATGGTTGATGTTACTTGAGGAAAACAGCCCTTAGGATTATCTTTCCTCAACTCAAAATGTTGCACACAAGGATTTTTTTTTTAGAGTACTAGATCCTGCTTTTCCATTCCCATGTTGTCATGAACATCTGTTGTTTCCTGCTAGACTACTTTGCAGCTGATGTTGCAAAACATGTAGCTCTGTAATGAGAACTTCCTCAACTATCCCATACAAATGCTTTTTCCAAGTTTTCAATGGAGACATAAAAAGGAGGAGAGAAAATTTCCTTCCCATTATTCAGTGAATATGAAGAAAATAAATGGTGAAGAAGTGATACCTCCAATTCAATTTTAAACAGCTGCATTGGTATCAGTGAGCTAGGGATCTTTGCACATCAGAACTCTGTTCTCACATAGTTCATATAAACAATGTTACTGTATTTACTTTTCCAATATGTAAATATTACAAGAATTAAAGAGATGAAGCCTGTCACTACTAGACCCCTCCAGAATTTTTTCATTTTTCATTCCAGATGCTGAAAACAACTGAGGTTAAACCACAACAGCTGGCAACAAAGGACAAAACAGCCACTCACTCACTGCTTCCAGGTGGGATGGAGAGAGAATTGAAAAAAAGGGTAAAACCTAACGATCTGTGATAAAAATAGTTTATTAATTGCAATGAAGCAAAATCTACTAATACCACTACTACTACTACTACTACTACTACTACTACCACCACTAATAGCAGTAATAATAATAATAATAATTAATAACAGTATTAGTAATGAAAATGAAAGAAAGAATACCAAACCCCAAGAAAATCAAGTGATACACAATGCAATTGTTCATCACCTGCCAACTGATGTCCAGCCTCTCCTTGAGAAGTGACTGCATCTTCCTGCCAATGCCCTCCAAATTATATACTGCGTGTGATGTTATGTGTTATGGAATATCTCTTTGGACTGTTTGAGTCAGCTGTCCTGGCCACTCTACCAATGATTCTTCTGCACCTCCTCACTGGCAGAGCATGGGTAACTAAAAGATCCTTGACTTGGACTAAGCACTCTTTAGCAAAACCTAAAACATTAGTGTTAAAGTAATTATTCTCTTATTGAATCCAAAACACAACCTTTTCCTGGTTACTAATAAGAAAATAAAATCTGTCAGCTGAGATCAGGACAAAAATAAAAAAGTTCTGACAACAGAAAAAAATCAACACAAGAATTGAACCCAGAAAATGTCACTGATCAAAGAAA
>WBND01000583.1:120867-178526 GCA_013398595.1 Tychaedon coryphoeus | reverse complement strand
TATGTTCCCTGTAGTCACTGGACATCAAAAGCTTCATTTAGCTGTTTGCCTACCTGCTTTTCACCACATTTGGAGAAGTCTTGCCCTTCAGCTGAGGTTCCAGAAGGGCAGATGTCTCCCAGAGATTGTGTCCTACCTGCCAGTGCCATAGAAATGTCTTATATACCTTTTAGATGACCCTAGACCTTAACTGCATGGAGTCAAGGAGCACTGCATGGAGCAACCACTTGGGGACAGGATTCAGTTGTTTAAGCATAGGTATCACTTGAAGTGCCCTAGAATGCATCAAAAGTATGCACAGGGATGGCAGTTGTGATGTATGATATATGATATGTAGAAAAAAAATTGTGTCCTGGTCTAGCCATGGCAGGCCAAAGTGGATAGTGTAAGATATCTAAAATGGTATCTAAACAGCTGAATTCTTCTCCATGTTAGGTGAATAGCTCTTCTCGCTCTCCCAAATGTTTTGCTTATATATAATTTGACTATCACAAGAACCTGGACTCAAATGTAATTTTGATTTAATCCCTCCTTCAATCTGAATCTCACTTTAAGATATTAATCAAGACTTGCTAAGATATTGACAGTCATTCTTCAGCTTGTATTACTTCCCAAAAAAACTTTGGAAAAGGAAAAATTTAAAAAGAGGCTTTTCTAATGCTTAAAATAAACATGACTGATTGGAAACATCAGTTTAGTGTAGAAAAGTTCAAAGAAAAAGTAGGACTTGTTTGTGGACTCCAAAACCAGAATTCTGAAACACTAAGGTACTTATGGTGAGTAGTAGTCCAAAGCTTATATGAAAATAATAACAATTATAATTATTATAATTAAAAAATAACAACAAAAACAATAATAATAATAATAATAATAGTAATAATAATAGTAGGTAGGGAAACTAAATAAGACTACATGTTAAGTAGTAGATAGGGTGAAAGCTCTAAGAAATTTCAAACATGAATATTGAGGTCAGGTAGACAGCTACAGCTAAATGCTGATTAAATAAATTGTAAAAAGTGACTAAGTATAAAGGTTTGAGAGATAGTTGTCTGTGTTTAGAAGAATGTAGGAAGACACATTCACTCCACCTAATGTAGACAGAATTAAGCAGTTTTGGCAAAGGAGAAAGTGAGGGAAAGTATGTTAAAAATAAACATATTTCAGATCATTGAGCTCACAGTTCTTCCAAATCATAACATTAAATAAACTAGCTGCACTAGCAACACCAAGAATTGTGTTAATGTTTAGCAAACATTGAAAAAATATTCAAGGGCAGAAAGACTAAAATGGAAACAAAGAATGACACAAAAAGGAGTCATCTAAGAGTGAAAAAATAATTACTCAATTGTGTAAATAAAGCAGTGAATATAAAGCTGCAGGAAAGTTTTATGAAAGTAGGGCCCTGTCCAACATGATAGTTTTCTTCATTTAAATGAGATTACATATTTATATAAAGCATATTTGTGCATCCTGACGTAGCACTTAGATTTCTCCGAGACATTTTGCTTTAGGGATATACAGCATGCATTCTTAACTAGACTGTGTTTTATATGAGGAATTAAGTGGTAATTTAAGCCTTTTCTTGTTAACCTTGCATATTTCAAAGGCTGATTTTTTTATAAAGGCAAAGGCAAGAGATTATTATAAAATGGGCAAAATTACCTTCCTAAATGGTCTCAATTCACTAAAAAGTGTTTTCATACATTCGGAGGCAAGGTAATAGTTGAGAGTTTCAGTGATAAAAATTATATCAGCAGGAGGCAAATTCTGTCTTTGAAAATAAAGATTTGAAAAAACTTCATATCAACATTTATGACTAGCAGAAGAAAAGTTCTGTAATGGCAAAAATATTTCTGTTACAATTCAGTATAGATGAAGTTAACAGAATAGGCAGATCCTTACTTTATACAGGATTAATAAAGTATACTTGTATGCCTATTTCAAACACAGATACAGGAGAAAAAAACTCTAGGAAAGTTAATAAATGAACCAGGAGGCAGAAATAAATAAAAAAACAAACAAAAAAACACATGAAATGAGAAGGTTGGGACATTACTTGATCTCTTTACTTTTAAAGGCAGTTAAACATGGTAGAGATACACTACTAAAAGCCTTACAAATGCATAAAATTAAAAAAAAAAAAAGTAGCTAGAGAATGAAGGTAAGTAAGCGCAGTTTTAAAAACAAGTGCAGTTGCCTGGCAGTGATGACAATTACTGTGGGGATAGGGAAAGAACTATTCACCTTGGAGTGATTGCTTTTAAAATGAAGTATGGTATTGGTAAAAAAAGATCTGTTTAAACACAGTTTCAAAAGAAAAGTTAGTGCCCTGTGCATGTGGTTTGAGCTGGATAAACATGGAGATGCCAGAAAACCTCAAAATTTGTGAATTTTGGAATTTGCTGTTCAGTGTTTTCCTCCTTTGTCATGGGATGAAGAGAATTACCTGTATTGAAATCCTTACAGTAATGAACCCTAAGTCTCCTGATCAAGGTATTCACTGCAAGTGAATATCATCTCTCAGGATCTCAGCTGATCAATTTCAATAATTAAGTAGATTTTTTTTCCCTAGGCACAGCTAGTCATACATGTTGCTGCTCCTTCAGGGTTTTTATTTCTACTGAGCATCAAAAATAATTTGACCATAACTGGTGCTGATAGAGGGAACAGTGAGGCCAGGTATCTGTCTTGTCCATATTGTTGAGGGTTTAAGAGCTGTCACATTCAGGCTTGGGGCATTTTCCTGCTAAGTAGGCTGACTTTCTTTCCTTATGCATTCACCTATTGAATAGGACATAAATCCTTTGCAAGAATTATCATAGCAGCTCTTTATCATTGCAGGAATTAAGACAGTGACATCTTAGTCATTCCTGTTCCCTGCCAAATCAGTTAGGTCACCTAAGGACTGGTACAGTTTGCTGTAAGTGCAGTCATTTGCTATCCATAGGGGAATCTCCATCAAATTTGATATCCTATGAAAAATCAGAACAAATGGTCTAATCAACATTTGTGGTCTTCTCTTTCAGTAGAAAAGAGTATACACATAAGAGAATACATAAAAATTGAAATATTTGGTATAAGAATCATTTATGTGTAGGATGAATACTATTTGTTTACTTTGCAACAATGCTCAAACAACTGTGATAAACACTTTCCAGCTTTAATATTTATGGGGTTTCCTATACATAGAAGAGATATGCAGTACCAAAACATATTTAATTCTTGCTAATAACAAAGGCATAGCAAGATCTAGTGACTGGAAACTAAAATGTGTCATTTTCAATCTTGAAATTAAGGGGAAGTTCCTAGCAGTAAAGTTAATTAATCATTGAACTAATTTACAAAGATAGGTAGTAGAGTTGTTGATGTTTGCTATTGTTCAAAAATGAGATTAGATAAATTCCTAAATGGCACATTTTTTTTTAAATTTAACTCTGCTGGGGAGGTCTGTGGTCATGTTTTTTCTTCTCTGGCCCAGGTATCTCTGAGGTTTTTGCCTTGCCTCATTCATTTCCCACTTTCAAAAGCAGGTGAAGGCAGAGATGGAGAGGGTGGAAGAGCCAACAGTATTGTCAATCCTGCTATTTGTGAAGAGGCAAAAGATACATTGCAAATGTGTTCATGACTGAGTACTGATACAATATTAAGATCCCATTGTATCAGGTATATTTTAGCTATAGGGTAGGATTTTCTCCAGTTGAGCTTGGAATTTAAATAGAAGGGCAAAGACTTGGAAGGGTTTACAGATCAGTGAAGTGAATATCTGAATGCACCATTTTAAAGCCACCAATTACTGATTGAGAGCCTTGATATTTCATTTCAGAATTCTGTAGTCAGGGGATTTGCTAAGACAAGAAAAGAAAATATCAGACTTGATCACAGAAACCCAAAATCAGAATGAGAATGTGAAGAGGATGTTAGACTAAAATATGGAAGACTTTTAAACGAATGCTGCAGAAAGGAAGTTGAGTGCAGACTTGCTAGGTGTAGTGTCAGTGGTTTTATTGGTTTAAACCTCGGTCATCCTGAATTATGATCCTGTCTGAGCTCATACAGTGGTGCTGATTAGGCCTTGAGCCCCTGAAGTGGGTAAAACTCTGCAGTGTGAGGAAAGGTGATGTGATCCTCTTCAGCTCCCTGTTTGCTTTCTCCAGCCACAGGGAAGCTTGAAGGTCTTTCTAAAATTGTCCTCTCTCTTTGAATTGGAAAAATTGTTAAGTTCTGAAGACATGCAGCTTGCAACTGAAAGTGACTTCACTTATTCAATACCATGAACTGTGTTCAAGACGTTTTACCTTTGTTTGCAGCAGAGTTTCTGGAAACTGTGTTGCCATGGAAATGTGATTTGCTAGTCTCTGCTAAGAGTGTGTGCTTGGGGAGAGCTAGTGAGCTGTGACTTTACCTCTGACTAACAAATAGAGTTCCAAACATAGTATAGTATATATAGTATAGATTAAACTACCAGAAAGTCCTAATTGTTTTTCTGAAATCTGTATGACTGAGAAAAGTGGTTGGAGTCATGATGGTCGGTTTCCAGACCATGACTGGAATCCTCTACATCACTTGGGAATCCAGCAAGAACTGAAGGTCCCTATTCCCTTTCAAAGATAATTACTCAGATACAGGAGTAGCACAAGCTCATCATTAGAAGCCTGAGTCTCTTTTCACCACTGCAGCAAACAAACAATTTTGAGGAAATCTGTGTACACAGGCAGGCACATTCGAGCATAAACTAAATGACCAATACTGATGACACTTTCTTTGAAAGCCTGTGTAGAGGCATCCTTTGGGGTCTGTGAAAAAGGGAAAGGTTTGATGTTTGATCCTGTTTTGAAAAAACAGACCTCTATTCAGAAATTATGTGGGAGTATTTTAATATGGGGCATGTTGAATTCTTCCACAAATAATTTTCCTTCTTCCATTAACCCAGCTAACGAAATCATCTAAGATGCTAAGGCAAAACTATAAAATGGTTCTAAATCATCTCTGCAAACTCTTCCAAAAACACTTCAGTCTTTTGTCAGGGATGCAAACTTTCATTTTGCAGAAGAATTTTTTTCATTCTTTCAGATAACTGCTCAGTAGACACTGTGAAATATATACTGCAGAATGCAATAGTTATCAGGGCTTTTGGTGCCTTTAGACACCTGAGCTTGTGCTTGGGGCTTCTTTCCTCAGCTTTTGGTTCCTCTAAAATCTCTCATTTTAAATCTTTGACCTTTCCAATTTGCAGGAGTTCATCTTTTATTTAGCTTTAAATCATTTTTCCTGCAGTGTGAGTGGAACATCACAGTATACTTCCTTACTGGGAATCTCAGACCCTTTCTAAAAGGCTGAATTTAAATGGTGTGACTCTTGGGGATATCCTGTGCAGGACACGGAGCTGGACTCAATTGTCCTTGTGGGTCCATTCCATCTCATCACATTCTTTGATTCTATGAAATTACTAATTTTTGTCTCCTTCACAGCATTTGGGAGTTTTCTTGGCAGACATAGAACACAGCCTGATGCACAGCCGTGTTAAATAAAAAATCCATGTTTTCCATAAGTATTTTGCTTATGTTTTTTTCTTGTTTCTTAAATTGATTTGTACTTTTACAAAATTCAATTATTATATGTCATGATTCATGCTGGCTTATGAATGCCTTTTTATAATAAAGGTCTTTAAAGATGTAAAATAATTTTCTTCAGTCTGCAGTACTTCTCTTCCTTTTTTTTTTAACAGAAGGACTACTTCTGTTTTTCAAACAACTGTATTAATGTTATTGTCATTATCTCACCTATATCTCTAGGTTAAAACTACAGAGTGTTAAATCAGCTGGTGGGCAGCTGATTTAGTAATTCAGGGATATAAGCCTCATGCATGAAGAAACCGACAAGCAGTGCACTCAGCTTCTCACATATTCTGCAGATCATAGACCTCAAGGTACAGTTTCACTTGGCAAACTGTGACTAAAAATTAGTGGGAAAATTTCCATGCTGGTTGCGTTTTTCTTCGACCAGTAACTCCTGCAGATCACGCCAGATTTCTCCATATTCTGATCAATAGTGCATGCACCATATGGCACTTGCAGTGATCAGGGAAAGCCCTCTCTGTTGTGTGAGATATGTGCATTCACAGATGCTCCTCATTTCTTCCATCTCGATTGATGACAGAGCCAAAGGTTTATCTGAGTTGGGTGAAGCAAATGAGCAATTAATATGACTTTAGGCACTGAGCCTACAATAAGCCATTCTGCTGTGCATCAGCACAAAAATGAAAGAAAGGTGTGAATTTGATAACCATTTTTTCTCTGTCTTTTCTGAGAAAAAGGTGACATCTTGAATGCGCCTCGTATAAGACACAGAACAAGATTAGAGGTGCAGTTTATTCAAAAGTTTATACTTATTTCTATACTCTGTATCTAGAGGCATGGACATGTTACTAAAACTGTAACAGTTGCTTGAGTGAAAGCCCACACTAGTTCTATGCCAACTTGAAAGCGTCTATAAAGATTCAGAGATTCAGAAATGTCAGTCAGCTTGCCCACTGTACACTGTCAGACAAGCTCATCTGCTCAAACAGAGGCATTGCCTTAAGAGTATGGTAAAAATTGGATCAGAACACTGACCAGTGCTGCTTATTCTTTCCAATCTGATGCTTTCCCCCAACTTTTTTGGGGCCAGACCATCAAGTTTCATCATTTCTACTTCTTGAGGTGCCCTGTTTTTGGCTCACCAGAGGAATCAATATTCCATACCATATAACAAAAAGCTCAGGGAGAACTTGAGCATAAAGTACCAGAGAGAACATTGGTGGGAGCTACACTGCCAAGGGACTGACTGGGCATTTGTAGGTTGCTGTTGATCAATTCCTTTCATTTGCATCACTTGCCTTTCTTGGGTTTTATTTCTCTGTCTTCTTTACCTTTTAATTACAAGTTAGATTTGCTGTGTTTGTTATTGTTATCATTATATTATTTTTATTTAATTTCAAATTTTAAGCTTTTTATCTCAGTCCATGAACTTTCTCCAATTCTCTTCACCCAGCCTGCTGGGCAGGGAATGACTGAGTGTTTGTGTGGTGCTTAGCTGCTAACTAGGTTGAAAACACAGCAGGAGGAGAAAAAGATTAACTTGAAGAGAGCAGGGAAGTTCTCCAAGAAAGTATGTTAAGTGTAGTAGCTGATAACACATTATTTGATTATGGACCAAAGCTAATTCTGGCACTGGTCCTAGCATTCCTATACCCAAAGCTTCCAGCTTATGCCAATGCATTGTTTAGCAGCTGTATGAAATGACAGGGATGTAAAAGAGTGCACCATGTTGACTCAAAATTATTTGGAGTGTGAGAAAATTCCTCAGTCAGCTCTAAGGCACTCCAAAGGCAAACAGAAAGGATGCCAGAGGAATATGAAAGATGACTTGCATTCTAGGGCTTCCCCAGCATACAAAAAGTAGATTATAGCTGACATTTCTACACTTTTCTGCAAGTCCATTTACAATAAATATTTTAAAGCAAGAAAAAAGTATTCAAGAAACAAACCCTGAAGGAAAGAGGTAGATTCATAATTCATCATAGGACTGTATCTTGCACACACAAGATGTGTGCTCTGAATGTGAATTGACAGTAGTATCTTGCCAAATACAATGCACATTTGAAGAAGGGTGATACTGAAAAACATTTTGTGTTGTGTTTAAAAGACAAGCATTGTTTCTTTTAATGATCAATAAAATTCACTCTGTTTCTTTAGTCTTTTTCGTTTTTACTTTCTGGGTACACAAAAATGGTTTCCTCTCTTCAAAAACATCAGAGTATTCTAAGACTGAGTAGCCTGTCCTATTCAAAATAAACATAAAGAAAATGCTTTACTGGTAGGCAAGTTACACAACATGTGATCAAAACAATACTTCTTCAAATATTTACTAATTCGCATGGTAATTCCTCTTCCATTTCCTTTCAAATAGGATTTTGTTTTCTTACTTAAGAGATTGTGCTTTGCAATTTAGCAATCCATAACTGCCAGACACCAGCTTTCAAATTAAAGCTAATTTCTATGATTGGCAACTTGGGGTGGTTTTTTGCTTGGTTAAGTACAGAATCTAATGTAACCTGTAGTCTAAACGAAACCATCAAAATCAGCAAGAAGAAAAAAGCCCTGAGATAGTCTTTGGACTTATGCTCATTAGTGATGATATATTCAGGGATAGCACCAGCACTTTAGAGGAGATATAGAGTTCTTACTATCAGTGTTCAGAGCAGGAAAACATGGGGAGATTCCTATGCAGTATTTTGGGATTGATGAAGGATCAAATTGATTAATGAAGGATCAACTGAAACGATGTTATAAGCAGAAGGTGATCACGATAAATAGAAGCAGAATAAAACTAGCAAAGGACCAGTGCTAGATGGTATTCACCCACAAGTCTCACCAGTATTCAAGGATGAAATAGTACAAGTATAGATCTAGCATGCATCTCATCTACTCCTGCCATCTGAAAATTTGACAGTGGCAAATAATGTGACAGTCTTTGAAAATAAAATTTTTAGAAGAACCAAAGGAAGTGTAGACCTGTAAGCCTGCAGGCAAATGAATAAACTGTTAGCACTGACTGAGATCTGCATAAAAGGAAGCTACCTGAGAAGAACCCATGTAATTTCCACAAATGGAAGTCCGTTATTACAAACCTTTCAAATTTTTTAAGCGCCGAAGGCCCTTGTGGGTAAGGATCGTATACTTGCCATGTACTGCTTGGATTTTCAGACTTAGCTTTTCATAAGGTCTTGTGCAAAGTACTTGAGAAAACAAACAGAAAAGGCAGGTCCCACAGCAGTAAATAGTTAAAATTAGGAAAAAATGGTTAAAAGAAATAATTAAATGTTACTTACAGGAAGGTTCCCAGTGGTTTTCCATGATCATGTTTGCACACAATAAAGGAATTCACAGGTCAAAGCATGAGGACTTAGAGAGCACAATTTCCTGTCTCACTGTTACCACAGAAGGACTTCGCCATGAGATAAGGACAGGATAGAATGACAGGATGATGCTGACTCCAGGCTTTGTGGAGGAAGATCTGCTTAGTACATCCTGGGTCATGCATCTGGAAAAGAATTCCCACTGTGGCAAACTCTGTAAAGATGCAACTTCTCATGGGCATATCACTGGTGAAACAAAGATCACCCCAAGTTATGGGACAGATGGAATCTGCAAATACCAAAGCCCCTCCCCTGAATATCTTCCGTGGATACCTGGAGCTTGGACCGTAAGTCAAGGCGCCACAGAGGTAACTTGAGGTAAAATAAAGGTGGTACTCTTGTCCAGGTGTTATCTCAGACCCAGGGGGAGGTAAACAAATCTGGAGGAGAAGAATGTATCAATGATAATGGACAAGGAAAACCAACACAGCAACTTTGCTAAAATCAGCTCAGACTGAGTAAAAGGTAATTTTGGCAGAGGGAAGGTCACAACCCATCTACTCAAGGAATCCACTGACTTGAAAGAAAAGAAAGACTGAGCAGGGAAATAATTAGCAATAGAAGTTAGGTAATCATTTAACCAATAGGATATGAACATTAATTCTTTTGTTTGCAACAATATATAGTGAAAAGTTTTGAATGACCTCAGGAATTTGAACCACCTAGGGTGAAGAAAGACTAGTGAGAGATGGCTGGATCCAAGGGTGGTGACTATCTTCTGCTTGATCTTTCTCACTGTGTCTCTCCCCCCGACCCTCTTAGTATTCTTTCTATCTCTCTACCTCACATTTACTGTTAAATAAAAGCTGTATTACTGATTTGGCATGTGGTCTCATCCGCACCTTAATTTGGGAGGAGGCATCTCTCACTAGTAGGATCTTTACACAAGGCAGTAAATATGAGGGCTGACTGAAGAAATGCAGCCCGTTCTGAAAAATACTGACTGATAAAATAGTAGATGAAGTTTTGAAAAATAGTTTGTTCTTTTTGTGTGTAGGGTAAAACAAACCTAGCTTCACACATAAAATTATAGGGTTTGTGCCGTCTGTTGCCATTGGAGTAAGCCTTTTTGTTTGTGAGAGATGAAAATATCAGCTCAGTGCTTGCCAGGAGTGGAAACATGAATCATATATTTGACTTTATGAGGAAATGAATAAAGAAAAAAAAAGAGCATCATTATGCCATTGTGTAAAATCACAGTTCATGCACACTCCCAGTTAACGTGCACTGTTCTCGTCTCCTCAAAAATGACATGGAGAAGTTGGCAAAGGTTCACAGGAGCACCCATAATATGGAATAATTTTCTTAGAAGTACTGAGAAATTACTTTGAAGGAAAAGATAAAAATCATGGCTGATGTAGAGACTGTAGGTAGGGATTTACTGCTCACCATTTCTTCTTGTACAAAATATAGGACCACCTCACGAAGTCAACAGAGGTCAGGCTCAGAATGAACATGAGTTGTTTCACACTGGGGGGGGCAGTGGGGGAGGAGCAGGGGACAAACTTGTGAAATGGTTTGCTGGCAGAATTTTGGAGGCTAAAGGTTTACATATGTTCTGAGTATACTGGAGAAACATTTTGAAGGGAGATCTAGTAAATGTTAGTAGGGAAATATACAGCTTCAGACTCAGAAAATCCTCTGAGCTGGAAATATGCAGAAGGTAGGGGAAGGTGTCATATATGTTCTTAACCTGCCATCCATTTATAGGCATATGTTAACTCATGCTTCTAATATGAAGCCATAAGAGATCATTTAGAGGGGAGCAAGATTAGACACAGCTTGAAGCTATTGGCATAACAATACCACAGGCTTTTGTTTCTCAAGTCAAAAGCAAGCATTGACATACATCAGATATGGTCTCTGTACCTGACTGTAATAGCATTTGGTAGGAAACACCAGACAGCTTTGTAAGATCTCGTTGTTGTACCCTTTCATGGCTCCACTTTGCTGCATGCATTCAATTATGGCAGGCTGAACTCATCTCACCCATCTGCAGCAATCTGGAAGTGTTTATTTTGAACTGACACCCAGATTCTCTGGGTGAGAAAATGGGAACTCCAGAGTATGAGTCATTCCATCTTAAAATAGATGTTGGAGAACTCATAAGAAAGTGTCTTATTAAGTTAAAACCTGAAAATGCCAAAACAAAAAAATATCTTAAACCACTACATTTCTATACTACTCTAGCTAATGATAATGCTGATTAGAGAATTCAAAGTTAGATATACTACCTAGAGACATGTAATCACCACAGATCATCCAAAAGAAACAATGAAAGAAAAGATTTTCTGGCTGCCAAGAATTTGTTCATCTGGCTTGAAAAGTCTGTCTCTGTGTGTGTATATCAGGCATCTAAGTGACAGCCACAGGAAAGCTGTTCTTGGTGTCTGTAGCTAACAATAGCTAGCCAAGAGTGAAATTCTATTTCTGCAAGTGTTCATAATCATGGCAAAGATCTTAAAATCTAAAATAGATTTTCAATACATTTGAAAATTTTATTTTGGCAAGTGAACCAGGTATTTCAGCATACATTTAAGTCCCAGTGAACCTGAACTGAGCAAAGTGTGTTGTGACGTGTGTTAAAACTTCAGGGACATAACACAAGCTGATAATGTAAACTCAGCATTACCACTCATTTCATTGCTCACAAATAGAGTGCAGCAATATTAATAGTGCACTGCATTTATACTGCAATATTAATATCATTGTAGCTAAATACTTTTTTACCTAAAAAGCATTCTTTCCAAGAGGTCACAGTCCATTTCTGAAATTTCATCTCTGTTTACAGGCTGGCACCCAAGGATTTGGAAGAGAGGACTAGTACATAAAGATTATTTTTTCACTTATTTCTAAGCTTTAAGTGTAGCATATCCAGTTGTATATCATTAAAATTTGCCTACAAGCTTAAATATCTAAAGGATGATTCAGATATCTAAGCATAGACATAAATCATTAGATGTCTTGCAGTATGCCACTTGAATTCTAAGAACAAATTAAGGATACCAATACCTCACCAGATATCTGCTGTTGCTGTGTAGATGTCTGTTTCAACAGAAAAAATCTTGCACGGCATTTGATGCCCACGTCACCATGCAAGATGTTCCAGGTATTTGTTGAAATGTACTGTACTGGCATGAGGTACACACACAAAACCTGTTGAGCCACTGAACAGCAATCAGTAGGCAAGTTACTGCTCTCTTGTTTTCAGGCAGGAAATCCAGAACCAAAGGAAAGAAATTTCCCTTGGTCAAGGAGGATTGGGTCTGAGAATACACAGGCAAGCTTGACATCTGAAAGTCCAAGAGGCCCTGAATGCATCCACAGTGCTGAGAGACACCTGGCAGACATCATAGATAGGCTGCTCATAGTCATCTTTGAAAGGTCATGATGATCAGGAGAGGTGCCTGAGAACTGGAAGAAAGCAAATGTCACCTCAGTCTTCAATGAAGGCAAGAAAAAGGACCCAGGGAGCCACTGACCCATCACCCTCACCTCAGGCCCTGGGAAGGTGATGGAGTGCCTCATGCTAAAGGCCATCTCTATCCCCATGGATGACAAGAAGATGATCAGGAATAGTCAGCATGGATTCCCTAAAGGTAAGTCATGCTTGACCAATGAGATTGCTTTCTACAGTGAAACAACTATCTGGATGGATGAGAGGAGGGCCGTGGTCATTGTCTGCCTCAACTTCAGCATGGCTTTCAACACTGTCTCTCACAACATCCTCACTGGCAAAGTCAGGAAGAGTGGACTGGATGAGGGGGCAGAGAGGTGAATTGGAAACTGGCTGGATGGCAGGTCCCAGAGGGTTGTAATCAGTGGCACAGGGTCTTGTCGGAAGCCTGACACTAGTGGGGTTCCCCAAAGTTCAATACTGGGAACAGTGTGATTTAACCTCTCCATCAATGACTTGAATGAAGGGGCAGGTGCCTCCTCAGTGAGTTCACTGATGGCACAAATCTGGGAGGAGCAGCCAATACCCCAGAGTGCTGTGAGCCCTTCAGAAGGGCCCCAGCAGGCTGGAGAGACAAGCAGAGAGCTGTTTGAAATTCATCAAGGACAAGTGCAGGGTCCTGTTTCTGAGGAGGAATAACCCTAGGCACCAGCACAGCCTGGGGCTGACCTGCTGGGGAGCAGCTCTGTGGAGAAGGACCTGGGGGTCCTGGTGGACAACAGGCTGTCCATGGGCCAGCAGTGTGTCCTTGTGAGCAAGAAGGCCAATGGGATCCTGGGATGCATTAGGAACTTCACTGCCAGCAGGTCAAGAGGTCAAGATCCTTCCCCTCTACCCAGCCCTGGTGAGGAGCATCAGGAGTGCTGTGTCCAGCTCTGGGCTCCTCAGGACAAGGCAGACATGGAGCTCCTGGAGCAGGTCCAGTGGAGGGCAACAAAGATGGCTGGGGAACTGAAGCACTTTTTTCATGGAAAGGCTGAGGCAACTGGACCTGTTCAGCCTTGACAAGAAATGCCTGAACGGGGCTCTCATAAGTGTCTGTAAGTTTCTGAAGGAGGGTTTCAAGAGGATGGAGCCAGGCTCTTTTCAGCAGTGCCAAGCAATAGGACAAGAGGCAGTGAGCAGAAACTGATGCACAGGAAGTTCTGTCTGAATATGAGGAGGAATTTCCTTTCTGTGCAGATGACTGAGCACGGGAACAGCTAGCCCAGAGATCACATGTAGTCTCCCTCATTCGGGAGGTTCAAGAACCATCTGGACACAACCCTGTGCAATGTGTTCCAGGATGACCCTGAGAAGGGAGTTTGGACTAAATGACCCAGAATATTCCCTTCAAACCTGACCCATTCTGTGATTCTCTAACAGCCAAAAAAGTTAAATTTTCACAGTAGCAATTAAGAGAAATGTGTAAAATTTTAATTTGGCTTTTCTGTGAAGAAGTAACATTCATTTTCAAATGTAGCTAATACACAGAACGAAATACAGAGTTCAGCCCTCAAAGGGCCAATAGGCCAAGAGAAGTCTGAAAATATATTATTTTTTGATATCAATATCAAGCAGCAGATTCTTGAATTTATGTGTTTCCAGCCTCTTAGCAGTCAGTGCTTGCACAGATTTTTATGAGGTACTGGTACAGCTACCACAGATAACAAAACAAATCAATTCAAATAGAAAGCAATCATCAAAACACCAATGAAAAATTCTGCAGTCTGTAGTCCTAACTGTTTATGTAAGATTTAATTCTGAATATTTATGCAAGAGGCATCAAATACAAATTGAAAGAGAGCAAGTTCCAGAGATACAAAGCTGACTGTAAAGGCCAGTAGCATCCAGTGCTGCTGAACAGATACATTCTGCTTTTAAAAAGTCAGCAACAAAACCTGACACATGGAAAATCCATGTGACTCAACATTTGCTCAGAAAAGAGAGGAAACACACATGGCAGCAGGTTTCCCAGGCAACTCTGAATCTCTGGGAATATATCCTAAAGAATTATGTTTCTCAAAGTCCTTCACAAGAGAAACTATTGTTATGCAATGATAAGTTACAGAATGTTTTTCTGTTTGAGCTTGATTACAGTTTTGTCCTAAATGCTCTCCAGACAATTTAGGTGGGAATGATTTCCTAATGGTTTTCACAGGTTCTTCCAACTTTTCCAGTTTTTTTTACTAGATTCTTGTTTCATTTTGTCTAGTTTTGGTAGGATGAGATTGCCCTCCTCCCATTCACTCTCCTTTTTTATTTACTTTTTTCTCTTCCCCAGAAAACATGTATTGCAGAAATTTCTGATGGAGGTGATACTGTATGAGTCACACTTCTGTTAGAACCCGGTTTAAAAGATCCTCTGAGAATATTTTGTCTCATAGCTTCAGTGTGGCCGTGCTTTCCCCAAAGGAAAATATATGAATAAGCACTGTAAAAAGTAAAACAATTAAAAGAAATTGTTATTGCTGCTAAAGCAGAGGGAGGAGGGTGCTCTGGCAGATAGGAATACGTGCTTTTAAAGTTCTCTTTTCTAGGCAAAATTTTGCTTGAAGACTGTCCTGTCATTGGCAAACAGCAATGCCTATGAGCCAGTTTCTCAACTGGAAACTTAGGTGGATGTGTAGGTTGGCAGAACATATATAAGTATTTTTAAATTATATATTTAAAATATATTCTATTATATTTTAATATGAAAATAAATATATTATAACATATAATATAAATTATAATATAATAAATAAATTTTATTGTATTTTTTATTTTTGCCTATGAAAGACACCCTACTGTGGTGATTGGAAAAATGTGGAAAATTTGATTAAGGACACATTGGTTTGGTAAAAAAATTTAGGCTATTTTTCCATTACAGAAAATAGCTCTTGTATTTGAGATTTATCCAATCAAAGGCACAGAAGTAAATAAAATAGCTACAATTTTGAATAGTCAAAATAAATCCTTGCAAGCTAGCAATGGGATAATAATCCCTCTCTTGAACTATAGGTAGACATTGCTGTAAAGAATTCATAATTTGAAAAATGAAAGAGAACAGCAATCTTTTATACTTTGTGGGGGGAAAATTAACATTTTTATGGTAGTATATATCTTCTACATGGAATTCTCTCAAGACCACCAAAGCAAATTTCTTAGTACAGTAAAATTAAAGGGTAGTTGCTTTCTTTTCCATTAAAAGTAAACAAAATAAGTGACAAATAGCTTTTATTTTCTGCTTAAATGCATTATCATTTTACCATAGCCTATCCAGACTGAATACTGCATAAGTAGCATCATGTTTGTAAAGACTGAATCATGGCTGCTGGCTCACCAATATATCTGATCTGATAATTCCCTGAAGCAATCTCTACCTTTAAATAATATAACTTAATGTTTGCTGTGTCAACAAAGATATGTCTGAGGAGTGGATACTTGCATGGGATTCCTTCAAGGAAATGTATTTTTAAAGTACATCTATAAATTATGCAATATGTCTTTTACCTCTGTGGTTTGATTTTGTTTTTGTTTTTGTTTTAATTTTTCACAAAATATTGGTATCATTTAAACAGCAATTTTTCCATTCAGGTTCCTATTGTGCCATAATGCCCAGAAATCAAATATGGAGGAAATAAATTGATCCTGGCACTGCTCTAACTTCACAGAAAAATTAAAATTTAAATGCTGTAACTATAACATTTGTTTTCCTAATTTCTTTAGAGTAAATACCAGCTTCAATTGTTTCACACAAGATAAATCAAACTTGGATTTTAGGGTATGTGTACCCGTGTGGCTGCTGTGGGTATAATAAAAATTGAAGCTGAATAAGTGGGCAGCAAGGTCCCCAGAAAGCAATGTGGGCACTGACTAAATCAGTTCTGGAAGCTGTGTCCCATTTTCACAGCGCCATATCAGATCTAAAATCCCTGCACCTTAATGCTAAACTCACACCTTTTTCTGAGCATGTGCAGGTAAATGTTCAGCTGTTTTCTATGGGCTTATCCCTGGAACCTCTACAGGTTGAAAAATTCAACAGAGCATTTGTTTTCTCCATGCAGACATCTTAATATTCTTCTAAACAGTTTCTCCATTTCTCATATCACTGTCATGGTTCTTTTCAGCATCTGAATATAATTTGGACTCACTTTACCCAAATGTCAGTAACAACAGAGGGCACTGCACACCATTTAAGGACTTGTTATTGTGATATTCAGTTTAGGGAAGGAGTTTCTGTTCTTTTTAATATTGTATTTTGGAGGAGTTGTCTGTATAGAACAGCTTAACTTTGAAAATTTAATTTGCTATATAGCTCTTCTAGATTATCTATATTTCATAAATGCAGAAATATTGCAATGACATTTGAAGAAAAAATCGTGGTAGGTGGTAAGAAAGGGTATTTTGTATTTTATATTGGCCTTCTCTAATGAGTATGTGAGAGATATCACAGACTTCAAATATTAAATTTGGCAAGATTACAGAACAACATTGCAAATTATTATGCCCTAGTTGTCTGATAATATGAAACAAACAAACCAACAAACAAGCAAAAGTTCCAGTTTCTGTTGCAAAAATTGTTTTAATTTATTCTTTCCAGGATATAAATTCCCTTTTGACAAGCATTTTTCAAAATTCAACTCTCTTTAGAGATAGTGTATTTTTTGCATAGATATATACTGTGCATGTCTTGTGACTTAAAAGGAGAAGTATGTTTGGTGGCTAGATCTGAGATGCAAGAATAAAAGATGATATTTTAAAAATCCACTTGTTTTAAAGGTTGATAATTATTAAATAAATATAAAATTATTAACTGCAGTCATACTTTCCTGAAACACAAATTATCACTGGATATTAACACAAACTGAATTTGATAGCAACTGAATAATTTCAAGATGATCAAACTTTCTATCAATGTCACATTTCTAAATAGTTCTTTGAGATTTTAAGAGAAGGTCAAAAGCTGTCTATTTAAGCAGCTCACTATTAGACTCAAAAAGATGAGCTGCTTTCAAGCCACAGTCAGATTTCAAGCCACAGTAAGATTAGGGAGCACAAGTATTCTCTATAAAATTCATGTAAAATGGACTAGAATAAATAATTAGTAAGTTATTAGCAAAGGCATAAAATAGTTTTTTCACATGTTGTATAATCTGCTCACATACATTTAATTTTCAATTTAGCTGTATAAATCAACTAAACATAGTATTCTGCAATAGACTTGGGTTACCTATATTTTACAGGTACAGGGTACATATGCAGCTATTGGGGGAAAAACGTTTGAGGTAATTGCTTAATAGTATAGGAGTTTGAATTTCTTTCTTAAATAGATCAGATCTGAGCAGCTCTGCTTTGCTTTACAGTAATATTCCAATATTACTAGCTTTTGGTGATAGAAACAAACATACAAGGTGTCAATATATTTAATTACTCTTAGGTTTGTTCTTTCAACATGTAAATACAAAGAAGCCCAAAAAGAATAAAAAAATTCTGTTCCTGATAACCTGCCTTAAGCATGACACTGCTGCCTTATATTAGGTTGCTATTTCCAGAGGCAATGCTTATGCTCAGACAAAGTCAGTACAATTGCTCTGGTGAGGCCCTGGCTACACTGCTTGCAGAAACTTTCAAAATTCCCATCAAATGCAGAGGTTTTTAATAATCCCTAAGGCATAATGATCACATATAATCTTTCTGAGAGAACTGTCCTTCAGGCTATGATTTTGTTATGAGTAAAGAATCAAGGTTGTTCCAGTCAGATGGGTGGCATAATGCTCTGCACTAAGAGTTGCTATCAGATGTACAGATAGACTTTTCCACACAAAATACTCTTTGATCTCACATTCAAGAAAAACAAAATCATTCCTGGTTCAGCTATGACATTTTAAAGCACTTGGCAAAATTAAACATAACAATAGTGGTTTTTCTGTGCGAAGAATAAGCATAAGGAGAAGGAAACATATGAAACCTATTATTATTTTTATCTAACAGGCACCAGTCACTTGAGTACTTAAATCAGCATCCAGACTTGTATGTATGTCCGCAGCTAATGAAGGTTAGATTACATTATGCATATTAATTTCCTCCTGAAGAAAACATCAGCTTTGTTATTTATCACTTACATGGTTACTGCTGACTGGTGAAATCATACTGCATCCATACTACATTCTTGGAAACATTTTCTTCAGCTGGCTGGCCCCAGGAATGGTTTAGAAGAACCCATAATAGAGGTGTCATTGGCTGCCTGTAAAGGAACACATGCTAGAAAGGATCAAATAGCCCCCGTTAAAAAGGCAGGTGACTTTGGAAAGGAAAGAAAAGATGTGGACTTGTTGGAGTGATACAGAGAAGGGCCATGAGGATGCTTGGGAGTTCAGAGCACCCCTCCTATGAGGACAGGCTGAGGGAGCTGGGGCTGTTCAGCCTCAGGAAGAGAAGGCTTCCGTGAGACCTTAATGTGGCTTTTCAGTAGCTAAGCAGGGTCTATTATAAACAGGAGAGGGACTTTTTAGCATAACCTGTTGTGATACAAGGGGTAAGGGTTTTCAACTAAAGAGGTTTGATTCAGGGAAGATACAGAAAGAAGTTTTTTACAGTGAGACTGGTGACCAGGTTGCCCAGAGAGAAGGTGGAGCACTTTCCCTCCCAGGAAGTGTTCAAAGTCGAGTCAAACAGCACACTGAGACACTGGATCTAGTTGAAAGATATTCCTGATCATTGTAGGGAGATTGGAGTAGATTACCATTAAATTTCCCTTCCAATCAAAACTATTCTATGATTCTATGATTTTTCAGCTTTTATTTATTAAATGTCAAAATTAATTCAAGAAATACTGAGACCGCTCCATCCCCCAGTGTAAGAGAACTTTTATTTTAAAAATATGAAAGAGCTACTGTTGAAAGCAAATCTGTCAGGCACTTCACACCCTAATCACACAAGACCCCCACATTTTCTAGAATTAAAAATAAAATTCCAGAAAGATACTGCTCAGAGATGAATTTGCAAAATATGCCATTTATGCTGGAAAAGTTGTCACTTGTGACACATCAGAACCACACAGGGACCGTTGTGTGTTATGGCAATGGTCCCCTAATTAGTTTTGTCATTAAAATTTATTTTGAACCATTTTTTTCTTGATATTTCTAAATTATTCCAATGACACATTCAGATGCTTCCAGATGGCTTGGAGCAGGATAAATAGCACTGAGAAGCTTCTCTAATAGCATCCTACTCTGATTGTTAATATCATTCATGGAATATCAAGCTTCTCTATATTAATTTCAACATAATTAAGTAATAAAAGTCAAGAAATTCCTTCGGTGATGTTTTGTGTTCAGAAGTACCTTCGACTGCAAAGATGTACAGTCTGAAAAATCAACAATATCAAAGTCTGAATAGAGAACAAAATTTGCTGCTAGGAGGTTTGGAAAGAGGCTTCCAAAACATGCAGATGGCTCGATTACTTATTTCCATTCTCACACTGGAAATTTTAAAGTGATATGATACCACTTTTCTTTCAAATAAAGTTTTCAGCCAACTAACAATTGCCGACTAACAGTTGCCCAAAAAAATTGTATTGAAATGTTGAACTGTATTAGCCCCATTATTTTTTCATCACTTACCTTGAGAAAGTTGCATCTTCATTTCAATAAAATGAAAAACACAGATTAAAAATGTCAAGATCACACAGCTGAGACACTAGCTACCCATAAGGGAAAAACCACTACTATTTTTATGATATTGGAACCAAGTGTATTATCAGTTTCTCATAGCAAGAATATACCTTATTTCTTTCTTTAAATCTTAAAGTATTTTGGATTAATTATGACAGTATTTAAAAACTTCTATATGATGGGGAATCTATCAAAAATCTAAGTCTCTGTTAGGCAGGCAGACTGATTTGGTCACCAATCTTTGATAAGCACACAGGCACTTGGACTAAGGTAACCAACATAAGTTAGATTTAAAATGGCACATGCTTTGTTAACCAAACTGCCTTTCTCTCAAATCCTTTCACATCTATCATTGTGTTTGTACTGTATCCCAAGATCATCTGTGAGAAAGGAAGTTTCTGAGACTATTGAGAAATGCAGTGATGTACTCATTCTTGAGAAAAGCTAGAAGAGAGGTTGAGCTACAATTTTCATATCTGTTTCCCAGATGCTTCAAGAAATGGGTCATCTATAAGAGGGCCTAATTCTGGGTCTTCCTCAAAGAAAGGGAACAGTGACCTCAAGTATCACTGTATTTGAAAGCTTTCTGGCTGAACAATTCCAATACTCCAACATCATTTGTTGCCGAAGCACAAAAGGGGGACTTTTGAAGAGGACTACAATTCTGTAATTCTACAACTTCTGCTCTAAACACCTCATAAAATGATGAATTTGGGAGCAAGAAATCACAGCTTGAAGAAAAAGAGGCAATATAAGGAAATACACACCAAAGAAAACAAATATGTTTTCTGATCTCATTTCCAACTTTACACTTTGTCATTAGGATGTGCCCTGTGCATTATCTAATTTTCTTTACAACTCAACAACTTAAATATTTAACTCAATATTTTCCAGGAGCTCCAATACCTCATTCTAGGAAAGGTCCCTTTTGCCAATCATAACATACACCCAATCTTCAGTTTCTGAGACATGGTGCATCTGAAATCCTCAAGCAACCTCATTTTCAGTTTGAACAAGCACCCAGTATCCTGTGAGCATTTAGTTGAGATGCATTTTCCAACTGTTTTTTGTGTCTCCATAATACAGAATCATAGAATTATTTAGATTGGGAAAGACCTCTAAGACTGAGTCCAGCTTTTGAACAGTGACTACCTGGTCAATTAGAAAATAGCACCAAGTGCCACACGTAGTCATTTGTTGAACATCTCTAGGGATGGACTACACCTCCTTCCTGGGCAGACCATTTCAGTGCCTAACAATCCTTTCTATGAAGAAACGCTTCCTGATGTCCACCATGAATCTCTCATCCTGTTGTTGGATATGTGGGAGAAGAAGTCAATCCCCCCCTGTCTATAACCTCCTTCCAGGCAGTTGTAGAGTGGCAAGTTCTTCCCTGAGCCTCTTTTACTTCAGACTAAACACCCCCAGCTCCCTCAGCCACTCCTCACAGGACTTGTGTTCTCAAACATTCACCAGCTCCATTGTCCTTCTCTGGACTCGCTCCAGCACCTCAGTGTCCCTTTGTAGTGAGGGGCCTGAACTGGGGACAGGATTAGGGGTGTGACTTCACCAGTGCCAGGTACAGGGAAGAACCACTTTTTTTATCCTGCTGGCCACACTATTGCTGATACAGGCCAGGATGCCATTGGCCTTCTTGGTCACTGGGCACTGCTGGCTCATCTTCAGCTGCTGCTGACCAGCACCCCCAGGTCCTCTCCTGCTGGGCAGCTTTCAGCCACTCTTCCCCCAGCCTGTAGCACTACAGGAGGCTGTTGTGACCCAAGTGCAGGTCCTAGTACTTGCCCTTGTTGAACCTCATATTGCTGGCCTTGGTACTTCAGCCTATCCAGATCCCTCTGCAAGGCCCTTTTACCCTCCAAGAGGCCAATGCTTCTGCTCAACTTAGTGTCATCACAAATTTACAGAGGATGCACTTCATCCTTGCATCCAGATCACCACTAAGGATATACAACAGGATGACCCCAATACTGACCCCTGGGAAACACCACTAATGACTGCCTGGCAACTGGATGTGACACCATTCCCCACCACTTTCTTGTTCCCAGCAAGATTTCAACCCAGCAAAGAGCGCACCCATCCAAGCCATCAGCTGCCTACTTTTCCTGGAGGATGCCATGGGAGAGAGTATCAAAGGCTTGCTGAAGTCCAGGTAGACTACATCCACAGCCTTTCTCATCCACCAGGTGGGTCACCTGGTCATAAAAGGGAGATCAGGCTGGCCAGGCAGAACCTGCCCTTCCTAAACCTGTGCTGGCTGGGCCTGATCCCCTGGTTGTCCTGTATGTGCTTTGTGATTGCACTCAACATGATCTGTTCCATATAGATACATTCAAATCTGAGTTCAAATGCACACTTAAAAATTAGGACATTCAAGAATTTGCCTAAGTGTTGCATGTGGTGGCACAAAACTCAGGGATTGTATCCAAGGAATCTGGCTTTCATGAGTCTCACATATATAACATTCAGCATAAAAGGAATCCCTCAGATGCCTGAGAAGGATCACAGAATGTGACAAAGGATGGAGAAAGACTTTAACTGAATTTTAGGGAAGTACAAAAAGGGGAGGAAAAACAGAAAAGTGGACACATATACAGTTTCATTGAAGATCTCCTATTGAAGTTCAATATGGATTCATATTGTAAAAATCTCATATTCTACACTGGGGTAAATTAAAAAGTCAAGACTATTGAAGACACACACACAAGAATGACATATTATCTGCAATAATTTTTTTTTTCTTATCAAAGATGAAAAAAGTGTAAAGTTATAAGTAGATATGGTTTAAGTATACTGAAAAAAAAGGTAATAATTGTAAGAAAGTTAATATGCATTAATGGAAGTAGAAATAAAGGAATTTTTAAAATGGTGAGTAACGTAAGTTTAGTGAAAAATGCCAAAGACTGGTAGATATTGCAACGAAAATAGTATATCAGCTCCAAATCTAACACGTTATAAAGATGATAGCATTAATATTGGGAGAGTTATTCTAAATTATGCAAGCATTTCATATTCTGGATGATATTTAGCTGTTTAGTGGACAGACCCTTTTTTTTTTTTTTTCAAAAATTTAATAAATAAAATACAAATACAAGACAAGTCTTCTGAAAAAAATAGAATAGAGATAGGAATGGCAGATCTCAGTAATTTTAAAAACCAGGTAAAATAAAACACCTGATGTGAAACTAAAAGAATATCAAATAGAGAAAAAAAAAAGTCTTTTTTTTATTAAATGGAGTTTGTTTACAGCCTATGGGGCCACAGCTACATTTTCAGTTTCACAATAACAGTAACATCTCTCTCAGCAAAAAAGAAAAATGAAGGAGGAAATTAATCAGTGGTGGGAAGCACAGAACACAGTGAACATACAGTTAACACCCATCAGATTGCCTACATATTTGAGGTCATCCTGACCAGCTTTCAAGCCAAAGCAGAACTATGCTATGCTCTTCTCTGGTGGGTCAGGATGCCTCAGAGGAATCCACAGGCAAAGAGTTTTCTATATTTTCTTCTTCAAAACATTCAGGAATTCATCTGAGACCTACAAGATACAGAGACAGGGTATTAAGTCAAAGAGTGAATCAGAGGTTGAACATATTCCTCTTAGAAGTTTCAGGTAGTGACTTTTCCCAGAAAGTCTTAGGACAAAATGACTGGACATTTCAAACTGGGTTTTGTGTTTATTGTTTCACACACAGGCTTCAAGATAAGATGACTTTCCTACTATGAAAATAATAGAACTTATTTAAAAATCTTGAGCTCTGATACACAGCTTCTTATTCCACTATATAAACTGGAATTTAAAAAAAAAAAAGAAAAGACAATCTATTCTTTTTTTAGCAAGAACAACTGTGACACAAATTTCCTCAGGATTAATGGCAGATTAGTCAGATGCAGCACCAAAATTCTGGAGCATTTTATATCTAACAAGTTATTGATATCCTCAGAGCAACGATGAAAAAGTTACTCCATTCAAGTATCATCTAAAATTTTGCCACTATTCCTCCAGACATCAAGAATCACAACAAATCGAAGATTTGCTTGAGCAATGGAAGATAAAAAATGGCCCCTCAACTGTCTGGAACAAAACATTACACCTGGGTAACAGGTATTTGAAATAAACATGTGGCAACCCATTCAACCTTTTCAAAACTGAGCATCTTTTCTCAGAAAGCCACTATCAGCCTCTTGACTTCTAAGTAGATCAAGTCTACTGCAAAGCAGATGTGCTAGTGCCAGATGAAAAGCCTGGAAATCTGTAAAGAGGATAGATTCTGGTTTTTCAGGAGGGAAAAAGTGCCTGAAACGCATAGAAAGTTACTTGGGATTTTTTGGAGTTATTTTGAAACCTAAAAATGTTACCTGAATCTGATTTTTTTTCCTTGAGATGCAATGGCTCAGTAATAATAGAGAATCAATGAGGCCCAGTTAACCAGATAAAACATGCCTCAGCTTCTCACATGCTGAGTAGACACAATAATTATAAGAAAGGGCACCTAATTAGTAAAAGGTAATTCTGACAATCAGTTGCTAATGTACCTATGCAGGCCACGGTTTGTTAACCAGTCTGTCTCCCAAAATCTTATTAGTTTTCAGTAAAGAAAATCAAAGAGAGCAGATACCTTTATTTTCTTATGCCTTGTTTTCCTTTCATCTGTTAAAGCTGTAAATACAGACTTCAAGAGCTCTACTTAAGCAGAGTTGGTGAGGAGATGATCACAAACAAAACAACGCTAAGCTCAGGGTTATTTTTAAGGCATCTTTGGAAACCACTGCCTTGCTTTTGCTGCTCCGACTTGTGTTTCCATGGAAGCAGGACCAGACACGGACACAGTCACTAGCAGAGGAGCCAATTTCAACTGCCAGTTTCTGGTTCTCAGCTCTGTTTCCATGACAACTAGTGCTGGTGCCCTGAAAAGGAGGTGAGGTATTTAAAACACTACAGCACTTTTAATAAATATCTGCTGCTGTACACGCACAGCACAGACACCTTACATCTCCAACTACAAAAACGCTGCTCGAAGTAGCAATGAAAATACATTTTGGTACCAACTACTACTATTTCCCTGGGCAGGTTTCAAGGAGAAAGAATGGGAGGTTTCTGAGAGTTGATTCTATCCTGAAATCAGGAGCCAAAGGGAGAGGTTGTTCCCTTCTTTCAAAATGAAGATGAACATAGACAAAGATACTGTGCTGAATATACATTATTGTTTCACAAGGAAAACACAATATTTTTCTATATTTTGTCATTTTGCTATAAAGAATTAACCAAAGCCCTCTTGATAAAGTGACAGTGTGGCAGACGTGGAATTGAACAACTTAAGATAGTTCTCAGACGGACAGAAATTTTAGGGAGGCAACTGCCATTCACTTAATTTTTTCACACTTTTTGAATAGCTACATGCATCTTTGGTCTTAGGAAGAGATAGGTGCAGTCAAGGGGTGCACTCTTCTTCTGCACTCTTTGGAGAAAGTATACAGAGGCATCAGTTCTGCCAGCAGGTTCATGTCACAAGAAACAGCTGTAAACCAATTCTCATTCTAATCCTAGCTGCATTTTGAATCTGTTCCCTTTCCTTAAACATAGCACTTGAGCTTGAAATAATTTAAAAAAAGAGAGGGAAAAGCCAATTTTATTTATCTTGTTAAGAAAAACTTTAATATGACACCTCTGGCAATAAGGGGAGGTGGATTTGTGTGTGTAAATTGCTGTATGAAAACAATAATACATTTTGTGAAGAGGTTGTGATGCCCCGTCTCAAAAAACTGAGAACCCAAAGGGTCCATACCATTCCTGGTGCAACTTCCAGGAAAATTAAAAAGAAGGGATGACACTTTGAATAAATGTCATCTGTAATACAAGCCTGTAATACTTTAGTAACAACACTGGTCACCTCTATATATTGCATATACCAAGAGAAAATGCTAGAGGCTTTCTCTCAGCAATGAAGCAGAGAATAAGTTGGATTTATAATAAAATTATTAACAATAAAATTGGAATAAAAAGCCTTAAAGCAAGTATTAAAACCAGATTATCAAAAGGCAGCACAAAATTTGATACCAGAATTAAGAACAAAGCTATGCTCTTCTGTCTTCCAGAGGTGCCTAATTATCATAATACAAGGATGATATAGGCTGGTGGAGTTATGCTTGTCAGCCCTCTCTCACATTGTGAAAACTTCAGATTCAGACTTCCATGATATAAATCAAACCTACCAATGACTCTTACATGATGAAAGCTGGTCAGATAGGCCCACAAATTATTGAACTCATGAAGTCTTTCATTCAATCTTTTATAGATATGCGCAAAATACACAGTAGTCTTTATGAAACTAATTACATTTTAACAAAGGAGTTTTTGAAGATAATTGTGTGTTCAGCCAAGTTAATAAAAATACTTGCTTTGTTGGGAAAGTGTAAACAGTTGGAAATAACGTGTTATGCATAACGTGTTATTCAAAGAAATTGACATGTACAAGAAAAATTGAGATTAAGAATGGGCTTCCTTTATTCCTGCTTGAAAGTTGCCTTTAGTGCATTTACAGCTGTCTGGCTGTTGCACCTACCACACAAGGCTGTAGTGGTAAGAAAACCTAAAAGGATTCTGAAAACACACCAACTCAAGAACTTCAGAGTTTTGGGAGCATTATCAATCTTAAGAATGTCTTACTTGATTTGCCCAAGAAGTAAATCATTGATTATATTTTTGCATGTCTGTACAAAGGACCATCCTGCCCCTTGCCAGTCTCTGACACATCTTTTAGAAGGCATCATATGTTTGAATTCCCATGCCATACCCTTGAAATATCCCAACAAAACTGAAAAAGGATAACCAAAAAACAGACGTGAGGGTTTTTTTCTTAATGGTATTTTTAATGTTGCAAGATTTATGTTTAAGTTTATCAGCCCAAGTTACAACAGCTTTCTATCATAGGGAAAAAAAAAATTTGATAGGAAAAAATTACGCAGAGAGGAAAAGTCAAAACAGAGAATTCATTTTTTAGAGAATAACAAAAATGCAGTTTAGGAGCCAGGTCCTTAAGTATGACAAGACTGCAGTGGAGCCAGAATTACATTGAACAGTGCTTCCTAGTAATGTTTCAAACTGCACTAGCACAAAGCCTGACAAACTTTGCATTTGCCGTAGAACTTGTACATGTGCAGGCAGGAAATGCATCCACAAAGAAAAGATCAATGCCTGTAACCTGGAAATAACACTCCTAGCCTTGCCTTGAGGCAGAAGCAAGCTGAAAAAAAGCCTTAAAGCACACTGCAAGGAAGCCATTGTTGAGTATACTGAACTAAAAATCGAATGCTATTGAGAATTCACTGGTGAAGTCATGACTACTTGGCAATGTCATTTAGGGTTAGGAGCATAGAGCATGACTTTATTACAACACAGAAAGATCTGTGGAACAGGAGGCACAATCCATCACCATGAGCAGCTTTACAGCTTTGACAGAAAGCTCCAGGAAATACGGAGATGCGCTGACCAGTTTTATGAGTGCAACTAGAAGGAATGAAACAGCTCTTGCTCTACTTTTTGCCAGGTCTCCAAACATGACAGTCAAAAAAGGTTTCCCACATGCTAAACTAAAGATAAGCTGTGTATGACAGTTAGCTAAATTGTTTATATGGGATCAGACAGAAATCTCAGAAGCCTGAAGTGCTGCATTTGTCACATCTGCCTATAGAGGCAGGTCCATGGAGGGCACATGAGGATGAGTCAAGCTTGAACACGAAGTAATTCAGTACCTGCTCTGAGGCAGACAGAGGGAGATTACATGAGAGAAAGAATTTAATATTTGGCTCTTTATCTAGGTCAGAAGACAAAAATTTGCTGCTACTTACAGTAGATTATGCTCTTACACACAATTGATTACTTCTTCAACTTCTGAAAGGTATATCATGGGAGAGAAATTCAAAGCAGTTGAAGGAATATGGGCAAGAATTTCTCTCTGTAAAATCAGAAGAGCAAAGTGGTAACTGATGTCAGCTGAGCCACAGACAAATTAAATCAAATAGCAAATTATTCTGGCCATGTTGGGTCACCTCAGAACATTTTTCCATGGGCCAGATAACAAGAATTACATGTGCAGAAGGGCAGGAGTCCTGTATTTCTCTTTCCCATAAATCCCTGGCAGTCTAGTGAAGAAATGCCATTCTGACAAGCAAGTTGTCACTGCTAACGTAGAGCTACAACAAAATCACCAAGTAGTTACATGAGACAGAAAAAAAGATGGTTACAGGTCACAAGGGGTAACTGCAGGTGATTCTAAGCTGCAAAATGGAGTCAGAATTCTGGGAAGACATACTCCTTCATTCATTTTAAGTCAATCCTGCTCAAAAATATATGAATAAAAGAGGTAGAAGGCAGATGGAAAACCAGCTGATGCTCTAATCTGAAAAAGTGGAAGACATTAAATAAAAGGAAAAGAAATGGAAATCAAATAAAATGTGCAGCTACATTTGGGTTTATTGGTTATCACCGCAGTTAGAGATAAATTGAAAGTATTTCAGTTCATTTCTGAGTCCAAGGTTGATAGAACCACAATTAAAAAGCATAGCAATAATAAATATTATGGTCAAACTTCTGTGTTTTATTGTTATGCATAAGCAAGAATATGTTTCTTTTGACTCATATGTTGTAAGTAAGCACTTTTTCAGGGATCAAAGGACACAATTTTTTGACATGACTTCTGTTAGCCAAATGACTGCATAAATTTCAATATTTCGTTTGCCCATTATTCTTCTAAATAGCATTTTAAAATTCATATACTCCAATTTTTGCATTCTCTTCACTGAATCATAAATAGAGGAATAGGGCATTAAAACTACAGTTTTTCCCAAAAGAAACGTTAGAATTTTAGTTTTCTCTTTGCTGTCATGCTTGAAAGAAAATGAGCACCTATTATAATCCCAGACAATAAGAAAAAGCACAGTCCCTTCATAAGCCACATATGTGAAATTCTATGAGTCAAAATCAACAAATTCACTCAGTAGATCTTTCGTTTCAGTAGTTCCTTGTCACAAATCAGAAACCAAGCTGCCAGGAAATATATGTTTCTGTAATGCTTCAACTTTATGTCTCAATAAAGTCCCATTTCAGTCTTATAGGCTGTCAGTATTTGTGGTGGTATCATGCTGAAAGGATCACTGAATATTAGCCATCCAAAGAGAGCTTTAGGCCTCTTTCCTGTGTAGCAATAGCTAGAAGTAGGAGCTGAGTCATGCAGCCATGTCTTCCTGCAAGGTCACCAAGTCCTGCAACTTATGCTCAGTGCCTGTAAGCCTGTGGCAAAACAAATAGGCTCCTTTATCAGGAAAAACAGTGGACTTGAAGTTTATTATTTTCTGTCTTAATCCAGAGTAGTACTCTTATTTGGTTATGCTGGGAAGTAAAATTCTTTCCTCAAAAAAGCTTCCATACTTTCAGTCATGTGTATGTCTCCCCACATCAAAATATCCTTTTTGTAGTAGCTTCAAGGCAACCTCAGACATTGCTATGCTCTATGACAGGAGAACTTCCTGTAACAATGTTTCTAGAAAAAAATAATTTTCAATAAAAAAGATCGATTTCTCAGCATCCACATGTTAAATTTCTATATTTGAAATACTTAAAATTTCAGATTATCATAAGTTAGAATTTTTGCTTTCTGCTTTAGAGATGATTGTATTTTTCTTCACATATTCCTTTAATTTTATAATTTATTTTAGAAACGTTATCTTCAAAACTATGTTCTGTATGTTTTCAGTATTTTATGATACTTAACCTATTTTTATCAGTTTTCCAATTTCCTTGGAACCTTCAATTATTTTGTTTTCGTTCTTAACCATCATGAGCAACTTTATTTTTAAAGATAAGAGCTTACAGTGAACAGAGTCAATCTTTTTTGTCCATCTGTAATTTGTTCTGTCATTTCTGTTAGTGCAGCTTTTCAAAGATAAATTTAAGAAGATAGCCTGAGAAAGTATACCTAAAATATTTTAAAGTGTCCTGATGCCTGTCATTACTCTTATTTACCTTTGATCTTTTGCAGTCAATTTTCTAAAGAGAAATTTTCCACCATGGAAATGGACAGGAAATTAAATGGAGTTTTAGACCTGCCTCTGTTTTAAATTTGTGTTTTATATACGCAAAAATCAACATTACATTATCTGAAGTTCTGAAAAATTATTCTGGATACTTTGCAGAGCAGTTTCCTTGGAGATACTGTTTCATTCAAACATTTAGGCCTCTACAGTTGATATTTCAAGATATCCAGAATTGATATTTATTACCTGCTAACTATGCAGCAATAGTTTTTGCTTTAAATTTTCATGAGATAAAACAAAATATTCCATCCCAAAACAGCCGGTAGTTTTAAAATATTCATGTAGCGGACACAAGAGAAAATCCCTGGCATGTCCATTTCAAAAGAAAAAATTGCACACTTTGTCATAATGCCTGGTATTTTCCAAATCCATAGCTGTTTCACTGTTTTGTACAATAGACTAGATCTAATGGAAGGAGTTGCAAATAAAGACTATGCATCTGTACACTGAAAACCAAGACTCCTACCCAGCCTAAGGGAAGACTTCAGCCAGAATGTTACTGGTAAATAGATAAAGACCCTTTTCTCACACTTCTGGCATCTATTTTTGGTTTTGCACTATAACTCTGTCCTACACTTGGGACTTCTTTTGCTACAAATTTTCTTTTTCGTTATGCATTTTTTTTTGCTATCACATTCTTTCTGAAACAAAACATGAAAAGGAAAAAGATAAGTAGAACAGTAAAAAGCAAAAGAAGCAGTGACTTTAGTACACCTAAAGCCAAATTATTCACCACAAGAAGGTCATCTAGCTTATGCTGCAATTAATCAGACTTTCATTATTTTGTAACAGAAATTCATAGCAAAATGCTTCCTTTATTATTGCCAGGGTATAAAATATTCACTGCTTTCATTTTAATTTATGACAACAAAATCTATTTTGAATAAGTGATTTAAATATGCAAAATGGATGTTGTTTGTATGCAATATGCCATATTTAGTCAACAAAATTACAAAAAAAAATCTAATCATACAACAACAAGGAAATTATGATCCTCAACATTTCATCCACCTTTAAGCAGGAGCTGAAACATCACAAGCATTTATGAGTGAATTTTTGTAGACTGCATAAACCAGAAGGAATGAAAGAAATGGAATGCAGGTTTGAATAAACATATAATTACTCAAAATTTTCTTGTAATGAAAATTGATTGCTTTTCATTGACATAAGCAGCATCACTTGAAACATAGTAAGACTACTTTTGTCTTGAGAACATTTTAGAAATTTTAATGGGACTGAAAAGAACTCAGTCAAGGAGGTTTCTGGGTCACTGACTTCAATTCTAGTTGTAAGTACCTATAGATTATAATAAGCTTTATAAAGATGAAGGCTTCATCTAAAAATGTGTTACTTCCTTTATTACATCAGATCCTACTTAATTGCATGATGCTCTCTATGGTTTAATGACTTTCTTTTAATTTCCAGCCTGCATTTAGTAAGGGAATTTATATCTGTTTCTGTCTGTGTTATTACATTTTTTTATCTAAAAAGATATTCTATCTATATGGTGCTTATCTTTCTGGTGTATCTAGTAAACCCCGGGAAGAGAGTACATTTTAGAATACTCAGTTCTATGGCTACAAGATGAAATACCATATACAGTAAACCAGTATTAGGAGATCTTGAGTGTTTCTAAATCACTTGATTGCAGAAAGTTCTAAGTACTCTTAACTCCTATTAAAAAGAATCACGGAGAGAAAACGCCTGCCCTCCTGCATAATCAAACCCCCTGAGAGTACTAAACATGAAGTTGAACTGCAATATTACATCCAGGAGAGAATTACACTGAAATGCTTCCAAGTTAATAAAACATTTGCATACGATATTCCAACAGTACTCTATTCTCATTTGTATAAAAAAGCATTTACAGTTCTGTAGGAAACATAATTTGTCTTGAAAAATGTTTTATGAATTAAATCACAGAGGTTTACGTGGTTTTCATGGATGTTTGCAGCTCACCACAGAATCTTCTTTTGTGGTTTCATGGTTACACACTGAAAGGCACATCAGCCCTTGCACAGGAGCTGCACTGCCCAGGTTGTGATTGCCAGTGAAGAAGTGCTGGTGCCTGATGTTCATTGCCTGCCTACATCCTCCTAGTTCTGGCTACACTCAATTCTTGTCTGGGATGAACAATCATGTTGGCCTATTGCAGCTGGATGGAGGGATCTGTGGTGTTTGTCCAAGGATCCAGCCATAAATCCCAGCACAAGGCAGTCAGGCTTGCAGCAGTTCAGGGAGAATGTGGAGAAGGGCAGATTGTTTTCTGATCAATACAGTAGAGAGGTGCTCTCCTCTCCCATACGTAATGCTTCCTGCCAACCTTTGCAAATACTGCACTTTTGCAAAAACAGCAACGTGTTGCAATGTGTCAGTGCAGGTTTAGAATATATGAGAAGGAAATTTGCTTTTTCAGTAGTTAGGAAATAGGAAATATATCAACAATTAATGTTTTTATCCCCAAAGAAACTGTTATCATCTTCAAAAAAAAGAATGCTCCCACTGTGAAAAACAGTTCTTTATATAAAGCAGGCTGTCTATCTCAATGTTTTTTGTCACTGTAAATTCAGATCCAAATGAACATCTCTTTGCAATACTGTCTTTTCTGCAAAGCTCATGAATCTGACACACCAGTCCCAGTGCCCTTACAGAAAGTTTCCTAGCTCATTCTCTGGCAGCCTCCAAAGGCATCATTCAAACACTGTGCTTGCAGAAACATCCTTTTCATACACATCAATTACAGGTACTGAAACAGCAGTTTGTCCCTATGCTTTTGCATATTCTGTGCCATGTAAGTAGGTAAGAAATTATCAGCAAAGTGCAGAGCAGTATCTTCATAAAAAGTCCCTAGTTAAAAATTCTGATATGAAATTTCTACTGACTATTACCATTCTCCTCAGAATCCAAATAAGTCTCTGTGTTTTCATCTGCAAGTTTATAAACTGCAAAGGTACTGTTTCTTCTGTTTTGTTTTTAATTTTTTCTAGATATATGTTTTTAGGGAATTATTTTGTCTTTCATTGTCAATGGATTACAGCTACAAAAAATGTTTTATTCTGCAATGTTGTTTGCTTTTTGGCTTTTGAAAAATAAAGAAGGCAAGGAATCCTTCAAAATGTGGAGGATGCACTGAGCTAGAATGCATCCTGTGTCATTGCATGCAGTATGCACAGCAGAGAAACTTACATAGGGGTGCCCACCAGTTTTAGAAATGCCATGTGCTTTCTGTTGTGTCTTCAAAGTGTATCAGAAACTTTTCAAAGTTTTCAAAAAGTTTTCAAAGTTTTCAAAAGCAAATGAAAGTCCAAAGAAATTCTGGCAGATGACACCCATTAAATTAGAGCCAAGCCAGTCAGAGCTCAACGGAGTTCAAAGGACATACACAGGAGAGGGTCTTGATTCTGGAGAGGATCAGAAAAAAGACAAAACTATCTGTGTGATCAGAAAAGGATCTGCTTAAATTATATATTCTCCTCTGAGATCAATGCTAATTAATGGAAAGGCCACAAATTAAAAATAGCTTGTCCACCATAATGTGTTCTGGGGAGAGTTTCAGAAAAGTCTGAGGGAGCATCTCACATACGATTCAATGTAAGACGTAAATCTCCTGCCAGGAGATTTAACAGAGAAACAAACCCCCTTGAGAAAGAGTGAGGCAGAATGGAGTGACTATGCCTCTTCAGCTGATACTTTGAAGGCAGTGGCCTAAAAGTGCCCCTTTTAGGAGTGGCAGACAAGGCTATATCCATGGTTTGCACCAGGCATCTCAGTAACTATTGAGGAAAGAATTGAAGTTCTGTGCTATGTCCCAGTCTTTGACAACCTCTGCCATACAAACTGTATCATGTAGAAAAGCTACATAATATCATAAATTATGTAACCTAAATTATGTAACCTAAAGCATCAAAATGTTGGCATTACTGGTATGGAGCAACTGAAAGGAAGTGGAGGAAGAACATTTAAGAAATATTTGTATGCATTACAGATAGGACACTTCATATGTGTAGTCAACCCTGGGAGATTATGTAACTGCCTCTCTTTAATCTAAAATAAGCATGGGTATTAAGAAATTCACTGCAGATTTATATACAATAAACAATATGCCACATGAAATATATTCTGAAAATATCAATTCTTTTGTTGCATTTCACCAGAAAATCTACACCTGTGCAGATTTCTCATAGTGCCACTGTGCTTCCTGTCACACCAATTGTGCAAGTGGCCATGCAGATTTTCTCATAGTAGATGCTCTAATCTTTAATTACCCCAGAGTACACCCAATGCCAAATCTAACTTCTGTATTTATTTGCTGAAACTTATTATTGGCTTCCATCAAGGTTGAAAAGTACCTCTCAGCTCTTTCTTCTAACTGGGTATATATAACTATCAATCAAGTAATATCTCAGTTTCTTCTTTAATATATTTTTAATAGAGTGTTACTAAATTGAGTTTCGTCCTTAAGAACTAAATTGAACTTTCTAACTTTTAAGACTTGTCCTCTAGCCTTTGTTTTAGTTTTGTGGCCTGACAAGACTGTTGATACAGATATTAAATTGAAACAAACCAAGGAAAATCTGTTAGAAATATGTCCCACTAGAGAATGTTTAGCCACTTACTTTATGAGGTCTCTCAGAGTAATTTTTCTGTTTGATATGTATTTTATTCCTTATAATGCAAGGTCTCAAATCTAAATACCATGTGATAAAGAATTGAAGTATGCACTATGATCCTAGCAGCCTTTATTAAGTGGAACTAAAATTTTGTTTTTAAAAAGGTAACACAGTTATTTGAAAAGGCCTCTTTTCCATGAAACCATGGTGATTGGCACTGGCTATATTTTTAGCAACAAAGTCTTTGGTAAGCTAACGTGCATGGAAATAGAAGCTTAATAGAGTTGAACAGATGATTACCTCAACATCCTCCTCCTTTACACAAAAATAACCGTTCTATAACACTTCAAACACTGTATAATTCACAGTGTTTCACAGGTCAGTTTTCCCAATATTGAAAGTGTTCAACTTCATTAGAGATGGAAAACCTGTGACAGAAATGTGTAAGGCCTTTACTGATGAAAGTTAAAGATTGTTTTGCCAGAAAAGTTCCTAAAGGTATGCTGTTCAAAACTGCAGTGATATGTTCAGTAATTCCAGGGGGCCATAACTCAGATCCAGGAATGTCTTTCTTTCAAAAATTTTTGTGAAATTACTGAATCCACACACTGCATTGAAATCTTTAACCGATGTGAAGAGCAATTGATTTTGTTCAGTGGAAGAAACTTTTTTTCTTACAAGCCCATAGGCTCAGTTTTCCTTACAATTCCTCTAGGAATTTCAATAGAATAGATGCTTTGGTCAAGAAATCGGACCTAATTCCTTTCGCACTATATGGCGTTTGGAACAGGGACAGCTTCCTTCTTAGTCTATGAAAGGATGTTGAAGGCAAAGAGAAGCAAGAAGTGTTTTCTTTCTTTAGTACTTTATTAGAAAGTTGGAACTGTTAAAGTCAGGACAACAGGAATTCCTTCCTTACGATTAACCAGTCTTTTTAAATAATTTAAAAGCATGATACCGGCTGTTCCTAAGCAAAATTAACTCTATTAATTTGGTTTTGGTTTTAAGGCTTCAGAAAGTTGTCACTTTCCAATCCATAAGGAACGGCTTAGTGAGTGGTGTTATATAGTAACACAATAATCAAAATCATTCTGCTCCTCTACACTGCTCAGCCCACCTTGAGTACTGCATTCAGCTCTGGGGTCCCCAGCACTGGAAGGACCTTGATCTGTTGGAGTGAGTCCAGAGGGGGGCCACCAAAATGGTTAGAGGGATAGAGCACCTCTCCCATGAGGAAAGACTGAGTGGGTTGGGGTTGTTCAGCCTGGAGAAGAGAAGGCTTTGTGAGTGACCTAATTGTGGCACTCCAGTACCTGAAATGAGCCTACAAGAAAGATGGGGTGAGACTAATTACATGTAGTAAAGGGACAAGAGGGAATAGCTGGAGAAGGGGAATTGAAAGAGAGTACATTAAGATTAGAGATTAGGAGGAAATTTTTACTGTGAGGTTGGTGAAGCACTCAAACATGTTGCCCAGGGAAGTCGTGGATGGCCCATCCCTGCAAGTGTTCAAAGCTAGATCAGATGTGGCTCTCAGGAACCTGTCTAGTGAAAAGTGTCCCTGCCCATGACAGGGAGGTGGAACAAATTACTTTAAAGGTTCCTTACAACTCAGGGTATTCTGTGACTGTATGATTAGCAGGAAGGAAAAAATAGGAGTAGCACTTTGTTTAGGAATCTCATCAGTGCTCATACATCAGCAGATTGGCTCCTCTGAATTTCTCATCACTCTTTATGTCAATAGCTAAAATACCAACTGAACAGGTCACCACAGTCATTACCTTGGATTAACCAATTTAAAGAAGCCTTTCTTAGTTTAAGTAAACATTTTTTGCATTTTAAAATCTGTTCATTAATCTATTTCTTATTCAACATTATCTCATTATTAAATACTACTAGCAATATGGCAAGTATAAAAGTGTAGTGTATGACATCCATCCACCAAAGCAACTGAATTAAAAGAACTGTAAGGCAGAGATGGACAAAGATGGGGGGGGCGGGGGGAGAGGGTTTAGAGGGGGAGGAGGATCCTAATCCATCATTTTCTTCTGGTAAGCCATTCTGTTACTTAATTTTTAAAAAATGTTACGAAGAAATGCAAAAAAAAAAACCCAAAAAATTAAACACAGAAAAACAGAAAAACGTGCTTATTCCCAAATGGGATAATATGCTAGAAATAATACAGTCAAGTTTGAATGCTGTATCATGAATGGATGATGAAACTTAGATTATGTTCTTGAATATTCTTTGTATTAATATTCTTCAGATTCTTCAAGTGATAAATTGCAGTGAGTCATTACAGGATACAGTAAATTATCATTTTGAGAAATTATTTTTCCGAGTATCACATAAAAAGGTCTTTTTTTCTCTTAAATTTAAGTTAACTAACCTTTAGTAATGAAAGACATAAAGAAATTACATGCCATATAGCAACAAGACTAATATCAGCACTATGATCTGGAATCTATGTCGACAAATTTTTATTTGAGCTAGTTATGACTAATAAATACAACAGTGTTGCTATTCCACAACGACCATTTACACTAAAATAGAAATAAGTCTCCTTCAAAGATCAATGTTGTAGAAGAACAACCAGATACACATAACCAGAATAATATAAACTAAACTAATGTTTAACTAAAAAACAGCCCACAAGGTTTTTTAAAAAATTATTATTTGGCTTTCTGGACTGCCTTGAATAACATAACATGACATGCAGTCTTCCTAAGACTTTCTCTGACTTACAAGTCATGTGGCTTCTTTCAAAATCCTTCCACTGCCCTTCAAAACTTCTTGTAGCTCATATGTTGCACTTCTATTCGAGACCTTTAAGGTTATGCCAGAGTCATAAAATAACCTATAATTTAAATAGAAAAGAACCCTCAGAGATCATCTAATCCTTCTCCTTGCTCAAAAACAGATGTTATTAGACGAAGTTGCTCAAGACTTGAATGTCTCCAAGGATGGAAATTCCATCACCTCAATGGGCAATTTGTTCCAGTGTTCAACCACTATTAAAACCCTATGAGACTTTCAATTTTTTGTCCTGAAATTTTGTTAGAATTTGTAATGACAGTACCCTGGAAAGGCATTTAAGAAAATTCTTTTATATGGTATTGGTTCGGGTGCTGTAACCTGAAGAGATGTTTTTACTAACTGATTTTTTTTTTTTTAGCCAGATTACCATAATTTTAAATATTTTACTTATTTAATATGAAAATCCATTTTTTGAGGCTTGGTTATGAAAAGTAGACAATAAAGAATTTTTTTTAATGTCTCTGAAGACAAAGTCTGTTATATCTGCCAAATACATTCCTCAAAGCAACTCAAGGAAAACATATATTTACCTAGCTTTTTACCTTGTGAGTATATTTCCTTGGTTTTAATAATACAGAACATTTTCTATCTATTTTCTGCTGAAGTAAATCCAGACATAACTTTACCAATTAATTAGACTCAAACCTAAGAAATATGTGTGAAATGCTAACTGCTCCCCATCTACTTTTACTACAGTATGACAATTAATAGCAGGAAAAAAAACAGGAATTAGACCAAGCATGGCTTGATTAGCAGTAAATCACCATTTCAGAGTTCAGAAAACTCTCTTAAATCTCTATATCCTCTCCTCTCGATGCACTACTACTGGAAGTGGTACCAATATACTTAAACTAACATAAAGATGTAACAGAATCAATCAACTGGAAACTTGTAAATTCATTTTATAGTGTCTGAAACTCTCTGAAGTCAGTGGGAAGGTCAGGCCCTGTGTTAGCATATAGAAGAATAAATTGATTTAAATGGTGTAAGGTTAAAAATCAACATTGGATTCCACAGGCTTTACAATGGTCAAGATACTTGACAGTAATTGATCCCTTCATTTTTATGTTTCACCTTAGCCAAGGTACTTTAACTAATGTAAATTATCTTCTTTTCATTCCAAACTATTTTTCATCATCCATTTGCATTTTGTTTTCATTTTTCTTCTTCAGCTAGAGTGCCCTCCCAAAGAAGAAATAGATTACTTAAAAATGTTTTTACAACCACCTTTCTTGCAACACTACAACACATTTCCAGATTTATTGCAATGTCAAGTAAATCTTTAAATGGGGAAATCAGTGAATGTCTTTTCTGTATAGACAAAGCTTCACTACAGGGCATTAATTTGTTTTCCACAACTCCACATACTGCAAGTAATATAGAAATCTATTAATTCAGTCCTTTTCAACTGCTAGAAGTAATTTTTAGCTGTGATCACATCAATCATTAGCATCAGTAATACGATCACTATGATCACTATATTAGTGCAGATTTATGCATATATATATATATTCCTACTTTAATTTCTCTATTCTAATCCTTTTTTCCTAAAGTAAAAGAATATTTAAATTTGCTCACACTCTTCGTAGGGTCAATTTTAGACAGCTCCATATTTAAAGGCACTGAAGAAATAATCATTATTATTTCAGTCTCTCATCACATTGATTTCTACTCAGATAATAAGGCATAATTTAGAACCACTATATAATACTTTTTCCAACACAAACTAAAATAGGTTTGACATTTTAAAAGGATTTAACTTTGCAGTCATGTTATGTGCTATTAAATCCAAGTTGTTGTGTGCTCAAAAATCCCAGTGCTTTACCCCACCTTGCTGTGTAATCCATGGTAATTTCACTCAGGCATGGACAACCAGAAGAGTTTACCACTTATTTCAGGGCACTGCTGGTGACTCAGGAACTTTGATTTATTCTGTACTCTCATGTTGCTCTGGTGTCATTTTTTGTTCCTCTTCTATCTTGTTTGCTTCTGGCTCTAAAAAATATCTCAGATTTACAAGGACAATGCCCATAGCAAGAAGTGAATCAGGGACCAGATTCACTGGCACCTGAGAGCATACTTACACATTCAGACTTGGATTGATGGTACTGGTAAATTTATGCCAGAGTTCCAGGTTTGGAGTTGTTAAATGTCAAGAATTTTTCTACATAATTTCTTGATGTGGCTTGAAGGTTATTGTGGGCCAGGACACCAAGAGATCCGTCCACTGTATGATATTTTCACTTAGTTTGCTTGTTTTGGAAGGGGGAAAATTTGAGTACCTCCAGCTTTCCTTAATGCTCGAGAAAAGTGTTAGTAATTGTATTGAAGTGTTTGCAACTGGTATTGAATTGACTGTAGCTGGGAAAGGCTTAAATCATTTCACTTTGGTGCAATTTAAATATCTATATTGTGTGAAAAAGAAAATCTCTATTTTTTGTAGTAGATAGATGCTGAACAACCCTAAATGCCTACAGCCCGAGATAACTTAGATAACTGCCTGATATGACAGGAAATACTTTGCTTTTTACAGTAGTTTCATACTGACTTGAGATCCTGACAAGAATAAAGAAGACATGGACATGTCTTCTTCATCAAAAACTCACTGCTTTTTCCATCTAAAAAATTTCCATAACCACTGATAGTTCAATATTTGGAAGGAGAACCTCAGCATGACTCCACATGCTCTCCTGGAAGGTAAAGAGATGTTGGTTTGAACTCGCTCCTTGTGAGAAAGGAGTTTAACACACCTCTGATTTGGAGTGAGTGCAAAGGGAAACAACATGGTCAGCTCCCTGCTCATCCCATCACAAGAATTTCCACCCAGGAAGGCAGCTGGGACTGAAATCTCAGTTTTCCACAGGTGCAAGAGGTAAAGAAAATCTGTCAGGCACTCTTGCCTGCCCTAGGTATTGCCACACACAGACTCTTCAGTCCTTGGAAATGAAGATTTATAGATGGTGAATTTTCCCCTGTTTTGCCCAGGAAAGGAAAACATCTAGTTCAGGCTCATGATTTCCCTTCCTGGAGACAGTGCTACGATGCTCAAAATGATAAAGCTTAAATACTTTGTAAGAGTGAGCCTAAATTCTCAGGGAGGATTGGGAATCCTGAGGTATGGAATTGCTTGTGTTAGCCTATAAATTAAGCATCAAAAATGCTTGTGGCCTGTGAGGTAAAAATCATGGAGAACCCATAGCAACCCATAGAAAATCAGTGCATCCTGTCAGGTGGTGCAAGTACAACCAGGCCATAGAACAATTCTCACTGTGTCTGCCATCAACATTGAAACATGTTACAACAAATCTGTTCAGGTTTGAAATGTGGGTGTCAGGACAATTTCATCTAAGCAGTGCACTTAAATGTACTCTTAAATAAAATTGTTATGTCCTTAAGCAGTTGAAGTCTTCAGACAGCTACAAGGCTGAAAACAGGGGAACAGGGAATTACAAGTATCAATGGCACTGAATACTGAGCTTCAGCAGCTAATGAGACTTTTAGGTGCTATCAGTTTTGCATCTGCTTCCAAGGACAAATTTTTATTTCTGACAAGTAATTCAAAAATAAGGATCTGGTCATGTACAAAAAATTCATAAAAATTAACTTTGTATTTGCAATTGCTGCAATCAGGCAAGGGTCTATGCAATTCTGATAGATAGCTTTTAAATGCATTCATCCCTCAGCTACAAAATTCTGGTACAATGGTTTTAGAAGATATTCCATACATATGAAGTTATTGGGAAAAATACTTATGTCAATAGGATTCTTTTCCCAATTCAAACCAGCTATTGACAAAATGTTTGATAAATATATGAATCATATAATTAAACATTTGTTAATAACAATAGTTATATGTGGCTGAAACATTATTTCTTCCCTGTTTGTCTATACATAAGATATTTTGTATCAAAGAATAAATATTACATAGATGGTAGTGGTAAAAGTGTTACAGATTTTAGTACAGAAATTCAATTTTTCAGATTTTCCTTTTGTAGCTTAGTAAAAACAAGAGCCTACAATATGAACGATACATTCAAAATTGTTATCATCAACCATGGAGTCGTTATGTGGATTGAGAAAACAAAAGTTAGCATAGAGCCACTCTGCCTGAATAGTTTTCTAAACCAAACCACGGTGTCTTTAACTATATTTTTCAGTTGCATTATCTTCTGAAAGTTTTCAATTGAATCAGTCATGTTCTGTTATGCTGACTCCTAAAGTGATGGAGGAACAAAATGACACAAGATATTTGTAATAGATCAGTCAGAAAATTAAAGACGAGAAAAACATCAATAGCAAAATAATTCATAATGAGTCTTTTGTATAGCCTGTAGATTGGGGAAAATGAATTTTTATTCTCTATAAATCTAAATTTTTAGGAGTATCTTACAAACTGATATCCACAATGAGAACATATTTTATAACACACTTTGTATGGGAGATACTTCTTTACTAACCTTGGATGTTTCCATATGTAACAGAAAGTGCATTTTAACTCTGGTTTAAGAAAGCCCATACATGCAAGATGCATTCTGTGGGACATAAAGCAATTATAAGGTATGTATTTCTATGCATTTAAATCCATTTGAAGATATGTTCTGATCTAGAACTGAATATTGTAGGTGTGGGCCTCTATATGCTCTTCAAACATTCAAAATTAATTTTCACTGGTGGACAATAGGAACTTAAAAAATAAATTATTTTTTTTTCTTAGAAAATTTATAAACAAATTTGATTGCATTTAAAAATTAGGATAGAAAAATCAAGAAAATTTTGGCCCTGGTAGGACGAACATATTAGATGGCTGATCATAAAGGTAATAAAGGAAAAACTGACTAAAAGCCTCTTCTGTGACTATGTAAAAATTTCTACTATAAATGAAAAAGTTCAGGTTTTTCATAATTATAAAATTTTACTGAATGCTACATTCTTATCATAATTATTAATGATAACTATTTTTTTACAAACCATTTTTTACAAACATCAAAAATAATTTCAAAAATGCATATCCTAATGGTTCTGTTTTCTTTTTAGATACTCTGTGTAGGACATAAATATATCATACATCTCATTCAGACCGAACTCTTCAGAAACATCTAAGCACTTAAAGATATTGAACATTCCAGGACTTACTAAAAAGCTCCTCCTTGCAGTAAAATAACCTGTCTGTCCAGTGGTGCCTCCTCTATGAGTTCCTTTGCACTCTTTTCTTTTTCCATCCTCTGTTCTTAGTCAAATGTTGACAAAATCACAGTGGTACTGGGTGGTAATTATTTTTCCATAGTGGATTCCTGCTTGTCCAAGTGGAATAACTATTTATTGTAGTTAAGACCAAGGCATAGAAACAGCTTATCAGGTAAGTTATGGTTGGTCCAGGTGAATTCTCCTCCTATCCCACTGCCTCTTCTCTGTATCATGCATAATGGGCAGGAAATGTCATGCAGACAGTCTGGCACAAGCAGCTGTAATGGCAGTGGAATTCCAGAAGGCTTTTATGTGCGTCCATAGTACATTATACTACTTAAATGGTTAAAAGTTATCTTTTGTTCCCAATTTTTTTATGGAACAAAAGCAGCACGTAATCTCCTTCTTCTGTGCTATGGCTGACATGCAAAATTCACAGTCCCTCTTGTTGCTTCCCTAAAGCATTTAGACTTGCATTCCTAGGCAATAATAAGGCTAATGGAGTGCACAGGTACCTAGGCTACCTAATAATGTTTCCTGAAAAAAGAGAATTATCGATTCAATCTCTTTCTGCCATCATTCTGAGGAGTATTTGGAATCCTTTTGTGTGAGCTCTCCAACAATTGACCTCCTATACAGAATGTGTGTATTTCCAGCAAGAGCTAGGTGAACTGACATTATTTCCTGTTAATTCTATGTACATTCAGAGGTAGATAGATTCATCATCTTCGTCTTCTACAGTTAATGAAGCAAGAGAGAAATACCTCCAGACAGTGATCCTTCTCATTTTATGACCCCTATCTCACCCTTCAGAAATACTTACTACACCTGTGATATATTGGGTAGGCAGAAACATAGAAAAATGTTAGAAAAAAGATTTATATACCAAGATTTAGGCAACTAAAGTTAGTGGAAAAGAATTCACATCCTAAATAAAGCAGAGGGACGCACTCTGGAGGTACTTGAGACACCAAGCACCTTAGTGGAGGAAGAGGCACCCAGCTAGAGAGTAGTTTCTCCTCCTCCTACAAAACCCGAGAGAAAGAGAGCTTCAGCAATTATCCTAGATCATCTGGGTTACTCCTGTTCCTTGTCTCATTTGTTCTTCCACCCTCCTTGAGGCTGAGGGCAATAGCTGAGCAAAATTGGAGTGGCCCTAGATTTGAGTAACTAAAGAACAGAAGATCGATTCTTAGTAACAAAAGGTCTGTTTCTGTTCTGCTTTTGCTGTTCACATGTAGGGACCAAAAATGCTGGCCAAGAGTTCCATCACAGTAGAATTACTGAAGAGACTGATAGTGTCATCTAAAACAGGTTCATGAACAACCTAAGTAACTAAGTAGCTTAGTATTCATGCCATGGAAAGGTTTTATCATGGGCTTGTGGGTCGGTATGCTCAGGCCTGGGAAGCCTGGCAATCCTCTTCCTTGATGGGGCTGGTCAAGAGCAATTCTGCTGAAGGCAGCAAGGGAAAATGTGTATAGCTGTCATTGCTAAGGAAAGGTGCCTTACATGTTTATTCTGAAATGTCTTGCTGGGACTTGTCCATTTAACCAGGACTGCTGTTAAATGGCTGAAGGTGGACTGGTAAGATCCTTCATCCTCTCATGGGCATCCCAACTGGGGCCACAGACTTGTGGGCATCTAATTGGCATAAGAGGCCACAAACCATTTCCTCCTGGATCAGAGGGCTTTACTCAACTCACCACCCCAACTTCCACTACTGGGAACTGGGTATCCAGAGGACAACTGGTTTTGGCATTAAAGACTGAGGCAAAGAAGGCACCTCAACCTTGTTTTCATTCCCTGACATTAGGCTACATGCTGGATCCAGCAAAGGGTGGAGACTTTCCTCAGCCCTGCTTTTGCTGTTTATGTCATTATAGAAACTTTTCTTGTTTTCTTTGAATCCAGTGGACAAATTAAGTTCCAGTTTGGCTTTGGTCCTCCTAATTTTCCCCCTACATAACCTCACAAAATACCCGCAGTCCTCCTGAGCTGCCTTCATTCCTTCCAAGGTGAAACACTTTTTTTCCCCCTTTGTTCCAGCTGAAATTCTCTTTTAAACCAGGCTGGTCTCTTTTCCCACCAGCACAGGGGGGCAGGCATCTCCTGTATTGATAAGATTTCCTGCTTAAAGTATATCCAGCCATCCTGGATTCATTTTTCCTTCAAGACTGTCTTCCAAAGAACTCTGTCAATCAATATCTTAAACAGGCAAAATTCTGCCCTCTGTAAGATGAAGGTGGCAGTTCTGGTGGCACCCCTCCTTACTTTGGTGAGACTGGGAAAATACAGGGAGAAAGATATTTATGTATTTGTTTTTGTGTTTTTGGGGGGTTTTGTTTGTTTGGTTGGTTGGTTGGTTGGTTGGTTGGTTTTGTTTGTTTTGTCCTGGTTTCCTACTAGCTGAATCTATTTTAACTGGTAATAAATTAAATTAATTTTGAATCTCTTTCCTTTTCTCAACCCAAGAGCTTTACCATTATGTTTTCTATCCCATCCTGAATGACTAAGTATCTGGATGGGAGTTCCCTTAGGCAAGGCCAACCCACCACAGCAATGAAGACATTCTTTCATATTGCCTATGTGTCAAGTAGCTTTGAAAGTCAATGAAAATGGTACAACTTTCTTTTTAGACTTGGTCAAAGGAATTCTTCTGAAACTTTTTTTGCATTAGTTTAAACCATTTTCACTATGAATTTCCAAGAGGATTCAATAGGTATGAGGGTGAGTGGGAAAAAGAAAATCTATAAAAAGTCTGCTAAAAAAAGCCTAAGACAAACCAAGTTATCTGCACTGTCGTGTTCTTGAAATAAAATTCCATCAGTCTAAGTTAATGATTCTTAATAAATGTGGTTAATAACTAAAAATGGAGTTGAATGTTCATTCCTTCAACACTATAAGCAGTCACTGCACACAGTAATAAAAATAGAAAGAATGACTTCAGGGTTTTTTTCCCTTTGATTGAGTTGTCACCTATTAACAATTAAAGAATAGTTCATTAATACACTGTCATTGATGTGTGATTCCATTATCAAAGTTCTTCAAAGATGCAAATTTTCCAATGTAAGCTGCCCATCTTTCTAAAACCTAGGAAAGGAATTCTGAATCCACCAAATATTCAGCTTTATAATACTGTCTCATTAGTTTATTTTGTTTCATTTATGCCTCTACCATCTAACTTTCAGGTTCACAAAGGTGTATTTAGCTGCACCTAGACTGTAATATTTGAATTAGAAAAAGAGCAACAGCCAGGGGTCAAATTATGCAAAGTTGGTATTTTCTCATCGGAGGTGCCTCTTGTAGTTCACAACACATTTCAACTGTTAAAGTGGAAAGAGTACAGCAAGAAGGAGGGCAATATAACTCAGAAAATATAAAGGGATAACATTGAATACATGTGACAGTCATTATAGCAACTAGCAATTCCCATGTATTGCCATCCTCTATAAAGAGGCAACTCAACAGGCAAGAGCTGTAAGGCATGAGATATTTTCCCTGTTGCTGAACTGGAATAATCATGTCATTAGCTGTGGCTGCATCACAAATGGAAGTGCATCAGATGGAGCAGCACAGCAATTTTAAATATGGTAACTCTGGTAGTTGCCATAGACCGCAGCTGCATGTAAGTCAATTTTCTCTCTTGAAAAGTCAAAGAACTAACTTGTATTACCATAACCTGACTATTTCTTATTTTGGCATGATCTTGAGCCTTTGGATGATGCCTCATAGAGTAGTGAGAAGAGCAAATGCTCAGCTGCAAGCTTTGAAAAGCAAGCTGTTCCTTTAAAACACCTGTGAAACGCATGGCACTTCAGCAAACAGCTACTCAGTAAATTGTTTATTTCCCAGCTGGATTTGGTCCATAGAAGCACAATTAAGATGGGAGATGAATTATCTGCTAACTTCAAAAAAATTAAAGGATGCTTTACTTGTGAATGTAAGTTGTGATTGTTTATAATTAGTAGAAATTTTCTTTGGATTAACCTTTAAATTAATTGAACATTAGATTATTAGTCATACTCTACTTCTAGCTGCACAGGTTTGTGCTACATTAAATTTTCAGCTGTGCTCTTGTGTCAAAAATTCACCATTATTAATTAAAGAACTGCATAATATTATTTATTATTCATAGCCCCACTTACAAGGAGCAAGATTTACAGGATTTTTGTCTTTATCAGCTAATCATCATTGTCTGCTACATGTAAGAGCATCTGCAGTCACTCTGAGTAGAAATCTCATGTTGGGGCAAAAAAAGATTTGAAGAAAAGTCATCCCCATCACCTAGTTCTTGAGAGGAAGAAGAATCATCTCAGAGTTACTTCTGCATTTTAGTTTAAGTCAGGGAACACATCAAAACCCCCTAAACAGTGGTGAGGCCCAATGTCCTCACTTTGTAATGGAGACACCATTGCTCTCACAAGTGTGATATCAAGAGAAGCAGGTGCTGGCTAGGAATAAAATATGTTCCATTCTAGCATGTTCCATTTTATCAGTATTTATATATTATACATTATATTGTATTATATCCATTAGCTATTATATTCTAGAAATGAATCCATGAAAAACTGGAAAACAATCTTCAAAAGGCCCTAAAATACTGCAGAATATTTATAGAATATTTATATAATAATATAAAAATTATATTATAAAATAATAAAACTATTAATAAAATTAATAAATCTACATTTTTAAGATTCTCACATGAAATATAAAACTATCTATCAGGTAAATCTAGTCTTTCCTTGAGATAAAAAGAATCAGCTCCCCTGTATTTTATTGCAAAAGCTATAGGAAAAGGAATTTTATATGTTGACAATAGGAAATCTCTGTGAAGATCAAGAGGATGCAACAGCAAGAAGAGGCCTCTTCTTCCAATATCCAAAGGTAAAAAGGAGAGAGATAAACACATATTATATGTGGTTACTAATTGTATGTATTAAAATATCATCCAGCTGTTCTCTTTACTGACATCTTCATATTTGGCTTTTGAATTTGATCTTATACTCATAGTGGTAATCTCTGCTTCAGTGTACAAGCCACTATTTTCTCCTTTATTCACATGGATATACAGAATAATCGACTTTGTCTAAAATGGTCATCAGAAGCACAGCATAAAGTGTGATTCTAAGCTTGGGAGCATGCAAAATAGAAATCAGATGGTTCTGCTTTCTGTCCTTTGAATGAGCCAACCCATTAAAAATATTTCTATTTCAAAGCAAACAGAAAGACCAAATATTTCTAACATCCTATACAAGCCTATATCACAGGAATTAAAAAAAAAAATGAATATATTTTTGAATATGAATAAACATAACATTCAAAGTGAAGACAATTACTTATACCTGACTAGGCTCCAAACTTAGTCAGACAGGTGCTAACCTAGTTCTCTTCTCTTTATGTAAGCCAATTTCAGAGGTGAGGCACCCATGTTCAGCTAAGTGAAAGGAATTTGTGGGAATTATAGCTAAGACTGTGGGATGCAAGATACCCTGGAGGATTAGGATTGAGCTAGGAGACAGAGTAAAGAAAAGCTGTACTGTGCTGTTTGCTTCACTTTGGGGCAGTGAACTGCAAGTGAAATTCGTCTTGGCTAGACAGTAATTCTCTGCCTTGCCCGACTGCTAAGTTGTCGCTTCTTACAACGTCACCACAGACATTGCCTGAGCTGCAGCTGTTAATGATAAACAAACACTGGGTTGTTGAATGGCTTAAAAATGTGCTTCTACTCCTTGTTAGAAAATACATGGTATATTTGTTAGAAGAACATTTTTGAGAAACATCAGTTTGCTTGCAAAGAATAAACCACAGGCAGCCAGTATCACACAGGCTGAGATTATTTGAAAGAGATTCAAGGCAGGAATAATTTCTGCTGATATCTTTAAGAAACTAAACCATAATTACATTACAGATGAAAAGAAAGTGAACTAAAAGTAAGTTCCTAGCCACCATGAATTTTGATAAGTGGGGTTAGTAAGAACAACTGCTTAAAAAGCCACCAGTGAAATCCAGCAACTATACATATATACATGTATGAGATCACCATCTCTGATGAGGGCATCTTCAAGAACTGAGAGCTCATAGTTAAACATGGAGTGGGCTCATAAACCCCCACACTGAGTCCTCTAACACTTTGCTTAAGTACTTGTCTCTTGGAATCAAATATCAAGGTTCTGAGCATTAGCTAGGCTTTTCAGAGGGCAGAGATATTGGGGAGCCTAATGCAGGGCCAGTCAATTGAGTAGAAAACTATTATGGAGATAAGTGGACCCCAAAACCAATTTTTCCTAGCCCTGCTCCAAGAGACAGCATTTCCCATCTCCAGCATCTGTATTACTGTTTTGTGTTGGGATCAGACCTGATTCACGTGGATCCATTTCTGAGTTGAAGTAATGGAAATTCCCAATAATGTCATTGCCAGATAGTCACACAACCAAACATTTGTGTTCACTCTTATATTCATCTGTTAGTGTGTTTAGGCAAAGCATGGCTACTTGAAAATAAATTCCTTCATGAGCAGCTGAAACTCCAGGAAAGTGAACCTAAATGAAATTTTAAAAAATTAATTTGGAAGTAGATTGTAGGCAATCACAGCATATATGCATTAAAGACTTCAAATTCCCTGCTTATCTGCTGTTTACTTTACATTATTTTCTGTACATGAATGTCAATGTTTTTACTTGAATTTATTTGTCTTACTTTAATGAATGAACAGCATGGGTTTCAGAGGGCCCAATCAATCAAGTCTGTTCTAATTAAAACCAAAAATCATTGTTGTTTTTCTCAAGTTATTGGCTAACCTGCACTCTGGCACTTTGATTTAGTTCTTTCCTTTTTTCCCCCTAAAATCTGCTGTTGCGGGAATTCAACAGTTCAAATTGTATACAGACATGGTATTTTTTTTATTTGAATAAGAATATGGATATTATTTTTTTCCTTCAAATATTATTTAGATTTTTCCTGCTTGGAACATTGTTGTTCCTTGGGGTTTTTTTTTAAGAGTTCCTTCGGATTGATCAGCTGCATGCTATAGAGGGGAACATTTGAAAAATGCAAAATTAGTGCAAACAGCATGGTTTTCCATGTAATTGGAATACAAATGTCACTGTATTCTTTTAGTTGAGATAATTCACTGCACAGACACTGTATCTTGGTCGAATTTTGTGACTTAAAAATTCCTAAGCTAAACTTTTCCTGTATATTTGGGACCTTTCAAGATGTGAAAGTAATTCCGAGAACACACGTAAGCCAGACAGGTGGGAGCTACCCCTTGATTTTAGGTGATACAAAGAAATCCCTAAAATACAACTGTCCTGTGATTTAGAGCCCTACTTTGGATATGAAAAAATTAGATTCAGTTTTCAGTTTTGCCACAGACATCCTATATGACCTTGGACACTGCGCCAGAGGCACCTAGCCAATTGAAAACACAAGACTTTGAGATTTAGCTGGCATTCAAATTGTCTGAATCTGGGCTTTAGCCTCTCTGTGCCTCAGGTCCCTGTCTGTGAAAAGAAGATAAATTGACTTCCCTGCTTCACAGTAATATTGGAAGACAAATTCATCTGAGACTGTGAGGTACTATTGTGAGGTTTGTGTAAGTATCTTTATAAAAATGTGTTTTTACTTTTTGCTATAGTATCCAGTATAAAGTGGAGAACACAAGAACTGAAGTTATGATTTTGTCCTCTTATAGTTTCATGTTTAGTGGAAAACATTCTTGAATTTCAAAAATTAAATATTTTTCCTATCAGGAAAAATCTGTTTTCTTCAGAACTTGATATGGAAACAGTAAAATTATAGAAATGTGATTTTGAGCCCGTCTCTTACTCTCTATATATTAAATTGGTTAAGAAAAAAATAAACAAAACAATAAAAAATAATAATTTAAAAACAGAGTAGCTCTTCAAAGTTAGAAGAATATCAAGCCACATTAAAATATGAATGAAGTCCCACAGAAGTACTAGTATTAAGCCAAAATTACTCAGGTTACTGACAGATGTAACTATATATGTAAATACATATTTATGTGCATAATTATCCATATACATATTTTTTGCAATATTTTTATTTTAGAAATGTGTATTTTGGTTAAGGTAATTCTAACTAAATATGTTTCATTTAAAACAAGGAAAACCCATAGCAGATAAAGTAACCTCCAAATTTCTCTTACTGATATTATGGCTCCCTTTAATAGACACCTGTGGTCATTATTAAACACTTTCAACTTTAGATAATACTTGCTAGCATTTTTTTCAGTATTCATCAAGAAAAAACAGAACTATTTGCTTCTCTTTTCTGTTTTCTGCTGTAAGGTCTTTATTTATTTACCATCTTCTCTAAGGGTATTTGAGGATGATTTTAAAATATTTCTGCCTATAGACACGCAGTTCTAGGAAAAAAGTACTGTGCTGTATGCAATTTAACATCCACAGTTACTTTTAGGTTCTTCCTAGCATAGTAGATTAAGAACCAATTAGCTGCCTGCCTGAAAATCATGTAGAGGTAGATTAACATTAATTGGTGTCATGGAGGTTGAAAAAAAAAAAAAATCAAACAAAAAAATTAAAATTCTAAAATCATAGAATCCTTTAGGTTGGAAAAGATCTCTGAGTCCAAGTGCTAACCAAGCACTGCCAAGTCCCCCAATAAACCACATCCCTCAGCGCCAAGCATTGTGATTATACAATAACTGAATTGTAAGCCCTTGCAGAGGATTGCAGTACCTTCAGCAAAGGAATATACCACAAATCCCTGAATTCTCTACTGGTTTTTGTCTGGGATGTGTTTTGGAATTGTGAGCAAACCAGTCTTGAAAACATAAGGATATTTTCTCTGCTGCTGAACAGCGCTAACACAGCGTCAAAGCCTGTTTGTTTTTTCATGTTTCTCTGACAGTAAGTGGACTGGGGGTGCACAGGAGCTTGGAAGATGACACAAACAGAAAAGCCAAAACCCAAATGCCACAAAATATATCATTGTGCACAGTAATAAAATATGGGGGGAAGAAAATGGGAGTTTTGGACTTTGTCTTCCCAAAAAAACATTACATGTGAAGAAGCTCTGCCTTCCTGGAAATGGTTAAACCTCTGCCTGCCAACAGGAAGAAATAAACAAATTTCATTGCTTGTGTGTGTGGCTTTTCCTTTACCAATCAAACTTCCTAGATTTCAACCCACAAATCTTCTCATTTTACCCTTGCTAATCTCTCTCCTCCTCTGCACTTGGGGGATTGAGAGAGCAGCTATGTGGGACTGAGTTGCCTTGCAGTTTTAAAAGCTGACAATTCTAAATGGAGCTCCCTAAATTAATATTGATTTGAAATCAGTGACCTTTTGGATAGCGCTGAAAGAAGATGCTAAATCCCCTATACATCAGTCTATACAAAAAAAATTATTGTTTGAGAATATCAGAATTCAATTAATTTTAACAAAGTACAATTCAGAATGTAGTGTGGGAAGACAATATATAATCTTTAAACAATGGAAGCTGAAATAATTTCTAACTTAAATACAATGCTAATTCTTAATTAGCTTTATGCTCAACTGACAAAATGCTAGATACTGGTTTTTTATACTAGCTCCTAAGCTTAATGAGGAATAATTAATTGATCTGATTAAATATTTGTTCCCTATAATTTCTAAGTTTGTTTCAGACTTACCTTATTTCATACATTATGGTTAGCAGTTAGCATTTCTTCAAAGTGTAAAACACCATAATGAGAATTTCATAAATAGAAATTGTTTACTGAATCCTACAGTGCACATGCAGGGAAAATTCCCCCTGAAGTTACTCTTTGCTCTTTCCTCATAATGCTCTGATTCTGAAAACTTCATTAATTTCAATATTTTTTAGAGTTACTATTGCAATAAGGATAAAAAAAAATTCCAAAGGGATTTAATATTAAATGTGTAAGTATATTCCAGAAAAAAGGACAGATATTGTGTATTTTAAGTGTTGAGTCTCATTTCCTTACCTTAGATATAAGCAGCATGCCAAAAAATCTTATGTAAATGGGTAAATTATAGAATTATAGCACATAATATTTGATCAATCTATGAACAAACTGATTCATTTGGCTGGCACTAAATCTTTCTGTCTTCTAGAGGGGAACAATCCAGCTTCATATAGATTTGAAACTACAATGAACCATACAGGATTGCACTTTACTGATTACTAGATTACCAATTTGAAAGCGACTAATAATTTTTAGTATGAATTAAAATTAGACCCTTAAATGCAGCAGCTTTGCCTAACTGTGCATCACAGGCTGATGATTTTCGATAACTGCTACAGAAAAAAATGGAATTTAAAACTAAACCTCCTGGCTGCACTTACACAGCAAATACACTTCTTTCTGCTGTCTTTATTTTCTTTTGGAGCACCAGGATAGCCAGCATAATAGAATTTCCTGTAAAACTGCACTTCGTAGTCTCAGATGATATTTTATAAATAGATAGAAAAGGGTAAATATCAAATAGGTAGTTCTTTAATTTGCTAAACCAACTAGATGAAATCAATTTCCAGGTGTACTTAAAAACTGTGAAATTGATAGTGAGATAATTGCAATTTTCATTTTGTTTAAATGAAAGAAAACACTTGATTTCAGAAAATTAATTAATTTTGGCACTACAGTTGAATTTACAGACACTACACAAAGCCAAGAACTTCAAATGTATCTATATCTATATTTTTACTGCGTTGGAAATGAATACTGGTTACATGGTTGCCAAAAATACTGTGCCTATTCATATTGTGTTGTGCAAGTTCTTTGATGTCTTCTTTCAAAGTCTACACATAGGAACATTTATTAATATCACAGTGGCTGTCAGAAAGGAGTGCATGAGAATGACTTTGTCTGAACCTAATAATACTGTTCACAAGTTCAAAGTTGGATGTGTATGCCTTCATAGGGTTGAGATCTAAAACAAATTTTCACTGTTTAAATAGGTTGAAAAGTAGCTATAAGGAGACTATGGCATGAAAATGTTTTCTTTTGTAACTTTGGCTCCTTGAAGCAAGGCAATATGATAACTCTGGAATACTTCTTGACTTTCCTAAAAGAAAAACCCAAGAAAATTAACACAGTCATGCTCAATTAGAAGAGCGTTTCACTTCATGTTTCAATGTAATCTAAATTCCTGCTATTTTTTTTTTTTTTTCAAATTATGAAACTGAAAGTCCTATGGCAAAACCAGGGTAGGGGCTATGGAGCAACACAAATGACTGAGATACTTTGTTATTAAAGACATAAAGTGTTTATAACCTTTGTTGTGTATTTAGTGCCTGCTGCTGTGAAGAACTCAACTTCTGACTTCTAGGAATAACTGTAATAATGAACTTTTAAAATTCCTGTAGCTATTATGTGATTACTTGCAAAAATACATTAGCAAGTATTGTATATGCACAAGTGTATAAGTCTCCAGATATGTCAGGAGGGATCTATTTAAAAAAAAAAAAAAGATAAGAGCAAGAGATCGCATGGGAGACTCAAAAAAATTGCATACATCAAAAAAACTCCCAAATGCAATAGCTGGATTCTCAGATTTGAAGACAAGCTTTCTCAGCATGATTAGAGAAACAAAGTCATTCAGAAGGTCTGCCATGCAGAAAAAAAAGGCTAAAATGATTGGTTTGCTGCAAGTAGGTGATACTTTGATCCTCAAGAAATCACAGAGCTCAACTAGAACTCATATCTTAATCATGATTGACTTGAGGGGATGGCAAGCCTAAGAAATACAATATGCAACAAGGTTTTCCTTATTTGACCAGAATCTTATGTATTTTCTTTGAAATTACCTCAAAAAAGTATTACATTCCATGGACAAAAGCCAGTTTAGTGGTATTATGCATTATTATTCTTCATAGCTGCCAGAAGGGAAACCCATTAACAACGCAGATAATTAGATTGTCTTGGCAAAATTCATGGAGATAACCATGAAATGGATGGATATTGGCTAGATACTCACATCAACTGGAAGATAGGGGCATGGGCTTGCTCCTCAATAGGCAGTGTTCTTGGGAAGCTTGTAAGGTCTTGTAAGCATTACTAACCTTATAATAGAGCATATAATGTTACCATATTTAAAAACTATTTCAAGAAAGGATTTCTTAAAATCTATGTTATTTTTCAGGTGCTCTATGCACTTCTGGTCAGTGTCAGAAAACCTCACTCCTGAGAGGTAGTAACTTTATGACTGAAAAGCCTAGAATGTACACTGGAGGCCTTAAACAGCAAGCCCTAGAATAACAGCTGTTGCTTTTCTGTCTGCTGTTGCTTTTCTGTCTTTCACCTCCGGCAGAGTAGGATCAAATTGGCAAATTATTGTCAATACTATTCCTCATCAAGCCACTTTTGGCTCTTCAGTTATCTTTTTCTCTACAGGAATAGTTAACTCAGCAATTTCCTATATGTAAAGTTTGAACAGAAATATTCTTGTTATGTACCACAAATCTTTAGGTATCTGATAAGGAATGAGTGGGAAACAGCAAGCAGAGAGTTTTCCTTGGGTATGTTTTCCTGGGGTATATTTTCTCTCAGTTTTTGACATGAGCTAGAGGCTTTATTCAAAGCATCATATTTGATAGCTGCTTAATGCCTGATGGATCCTGCCTGTGGGTTTGTTTAATCCCTTTTTGAGTTCATATTTTTGAGCTTCAAAACATTCTCTGGCAAAAAATGTAAATGACACATCAGGTGAAAAATGCTTCATCTTATTACTGGTTTAAGCTTGATACATAATAATTTGATTTTGAACTCACTGGTTCTCAAGCTATCAGAGTTATTAATCATTCTACCTTCTTGCCATTTGTGATTCGCATATTCTCCATGTACTCACTTGCTTTATTTTTTCTTTACCAGATTCAAGTACCTAAGTCTATCTAGCCTTTCTAACCTATGTGTATAAAACACTTAGTGCTTCCAACCAATTTTTCTGATACTTTCAGTCTTCCAATTACTTTAGACTACTCTGAGTAATTTTGAATTAACATTTAGAAAGCTACACAGGGTGATCTATGTATCTTTTTCTTGTACATGATGGCTGATGTAGAGCTCATAATGGCTCATGTGTAATGTCAGTTGGTTTACATCCATAGTTTGGGTACTTTCAGATCAAAGAGCAATGAGTCTGGTGAAGGATTTGGACCACAAGACTCACGAGGAGTGTCTGGGGGAGCTGGGGTTGTTTAGCCTGGAGAAAAGGAGGCAGCACTAAGGAAGCATCTTATAAAACAATCTTAGAAAATTTTAGCATTCAAGAATCTATGCATTCTGCATTCCAGAAGGCAAGGTGATCCCATAAAAATGGATAAACTATGGCATTTATCTGTTTTCAAGGAAAAGTGACTTTCAAGAGAACCCATTCAAAAAGAGATTCACAGTGAACACTTCACAGCATGAGGACATCTTTCTAATATGGTTCAGTAGACACATCTTAATTCAGCAGATAACTTGCCAGCTTTTTCTATAATTGTATGAAAATCCAGGACTGCTGTTGCAGAGCAGAAAACAAAAGCAAGTGGTGTTTAACGAAAAAACAAGTTTCACTCATTAGTTGTACAGGGCCTTAACCTAAATCTAAAATACAGGCACAGAGCAGAATTTATAGAATTGTTTAGCTAACTTAGAACTCTAAATTTATATTATTTCAAAATAATGTGAAATTGCTGTAGCCACTATCTTTAAATAACAGAAAAAATATACAAAACACTGCACAATGGAAGAAATTTGCAGCAGGCTCTCCTTTTACAGCTTTTCTATGTCGATTCAGGAAAATGAGCTCAGCATCACAAAGTAATGTCAAAAGGCTTCAACTTTCAAAAGAAATAAACACTGAAGACACTAGGATATGACTTAAATATATATGTTGATCTGCTAGGCAAACCAGAGCTCCTCTGCACACTAAAGAAAGGACAGCTACTTCAAATTTGTTCTTCCCTTCTTTTCTCTCCATAGTGTTGGTGAGGACAGAGAAGTTCAGTCCTTGAAAACAAAGCAATGCTGTATCTCAGTCATTCCCAGAAAAGTTGTGTTATAATCAGGTTAAGCCTTCTGCTGGCTGTAACCTACACAGCTTTTCTTCCAAATAGAGGAGAATTATTCGTTTAAATGACGCCTTACATTTTTCTGCAATCTATTTATGTTTATAAATATTACTGAAGCTTGCACTGCAGCCTCTAGACATGAAAATTATGACACCAAAGTCAACATCTTCATTTCAGTAACAATACTCTTCACAGTGATTGCAACAGGGTTAATATTACATGATTCTGAACTATAAAAACCTAACAGCATTGAATCAACACTGATAATATAAACCAAATACAATTCAAACACAATTAATTAAACTATCTTCTTTTTTTTTCTTACAGTAGAGCACAGTTCAATTTACTGAATTTAGTCACACAAAATCTCAGATCATAATTAAATTTAGTTCTTTTCAAAATTAACTTATGACTAAATATGCGGAGTGGAGTAAACAAGAAAGAAAGCTCTTACTGAATCCCAAGAAAACAATGCAAAATCTGGATTTATTCAATTATTTGCTTTTTTTTATAATAGCATGATCAAAGTTGAACTCTACAAAGCTGACTCTTAAGAAACGATATTCTGAATTTTGACTTTAACAGTGACTAAGTGACTTAAATATCAAATTCATAACATTATTTGTTAATTAATCCCCTCTTAGGTCATCCCTTCCATTCAGAAATTCAGTCAGGAATTCATTCACACCAATCCAAGTGAATACTTAGCACACTCTTTGTTTTAAGCTTTTAAAAGTCAGTCCTTTTCTTTCTTTCTTTCTTTCTTTCTTTCTTTCTTTCTTTCTTTCTTTCTTTCTTTCTTTCTTTCTTTCTTTCTTTCTTTCTTTCTTTCTTTC
>WBND01000583.1:7699-120784 GCA_013398595.1 Tychaedon coryphoeus | reverse complement strand
TTCCTTCCTTCCTTCCTTCCTTTTTTTTTTCTTCTTACATGCTTCTCATAGAAAGGTCTGCAGAGACAAGTGTTTGCTTTCCGTCTGCACTCCACTGTCTCTTGTACCAGCACAGCCTCAAAAGAGAAGGTGAGCTATCTCTGAATCTGAATTTTTGGGATGGATCTGAAAAATTAATAATGTGGGTTCAATAGAAAAGAATTTTTAAAAATATAGATATTTAACTGTAAATGTGTTTAATAAACAATTTAGGAAGCTTTTGTGTCTATGCTATTACACAGTACATTATAAATACGCTTTTTCACTAAGAGCTGCAACTCTAAAACAATTATCTGCATTTTGTATGTACTACAATAACCAGCAGAAATGTATTTTTGTTCAAAGCTCCCATAGAGGCCTGGGGTTTGGTTCTCCCCGACCTGTTCCCTCTGCTTTGCCTTTTTATATTTTCCCTGCAGTGTGCAGAAACAAAATCAAGAAAGGTTAATTCCTACAAAAAAGTTAAGTGCTACCAATCTACTCTTGGCTGGAAAGCCACTATAAAAGTTCATACACTGCGTCAGCTTACTTGGCAGAAATAATGAGAATATCTGGCACTTACTAAATGTTAAGAATAGGTCAACTTCCTTCTTAAAACAAAAAGCATTGACCCTAAAAACACTGCAAGAACCATGGAGCTGATGGACAGCCTGGAAACCTTTACAATCTTTTTATTTCATCTCTCTCTCTCTAAAGAACTAGCAGATAAAGCATATTAAATTCATATCGCTAAATTCTTACATTTTATAGAGGATTTAGACGACAAGACTTGCTGTTTGGAGTCAGAAACTGCCTCTAGGGAGTGTGATAGATCTCTTGACTACTCACAGTGACTGACTCCTGCTCACTTATTAAGCATTACAAATGCTTACCTTGTAAGAATGATAGCTGAGATCTTTAGAAGTAGCAGTTTAAAAAGTACCTTAAAAGCTACTTATACCAGGTACATGCACCAATTTCCCAAATTGTCAACAGCAGCTCATTTTAGTAACACAAAATTGTATTTAAAAGGGGAATAAAAAGATGGTTGTTTGAAAAGAAAACGTGTTCTAGATTTTTTTTCCCCAAGCCCATTTTCAAATAATAAAAGACAGCTTCAATATTCATGATTACATCTCTGTATCCTTTTTGAAAGGGCAGATTTTTGTTGCACTGAAGTCAGCTGGTGTGTTTTGTTAACTTGAATTCCATCAGAATCAAAAGAACTCCAAACCCTGCCTCTCCCTCTCTCCCCCTTCCAGTTCCATTTATTCTGCAAGAACTTTCTGCCCCATACATAGTACTTTGCATGTTTGTAAAATTTCCTCTTAGTTTTTTTAAAAAAATAAAAAAACCCATTTCTGTGATAAGAATAAAGCAACTTTCATTCATGTGCTAACAGGTCAAGTAAGAATAAGCACCAGTAGTGAACATCAAATCCTAGATAATGTTTAAATAATTAGATTAAATTAGATAATCTTGAATTGCTGGTGGTCTAAAATGATGCTCTTATGAACAACTTTGGGCCATGTTTTCTTACAGAAATTCCCTATCAAGTGTCTAACTCAGACACACCTCAGGAAATACATGCCTATACTTCTAGACAGGTCTTAAGGCTTCCCCACCTGGCTGAGAAACTTCTTTCTGTCAACACTGAAAATACTCAAAACAACATTTTTCTAACATTCTTGACTAGAAGATTACACGATTTTTCTTTGCAAAACCCATAATGCTTATTTTTTGCATCATTTACACCTCCATTTTTAAAAGCCTACCAATGCCTGGCCATTGGTCAATATACAATAATGTTCTTTGAATGTTACTAGATATTCAGAAATACTGAAGATTATTCACATTCCTTTAGACCCCATGGTCTTCTACTTTAAGCAGCTGAGAGATCTCCTCACACTGCCTTATGCAGACACCAGTGGAGTGTCTGGGCTGATGTGCACAATGGGTTCAGATCCCACCTCATAGAACAGCACCTCTTCTCTACTCTTACACCCTTTCACACTCCATCCCCCCCTTCTCCTTGAAATCTTTGAATTTTACTTCCTTTCTATTCAGTGCTATCACTCTGTCTTTTTATCAGGAAGATTTTATGATCTCTAGAGAATGGACATGTCAAGAGACTTTTCAACTCTACATTAAAGCAGGAGCAGGAAATCCATCAACCTTCCAGCAATACAGATCCCACCTGCCATTGTCTCGTGAGATTGCACCTGAAGGATTGCATCAGCACAAGAACAATGAGGACCTGTTAGAGCAGGTGCAGAGGAACCCATGAAGATAATCAGAGGGTGGGACACCTCTCCTATGAAGGCAGGCTGAGAGAGCTGGAGTTGTTCAACCTGGAGAAGAGAAGGCTTCATGGAGACCGCATTGAGGACTTCTAATACCTCAATGGGTTTTATAAAAAGAAAGGAAAGGGACGTTTTATATAGACAGGTAGTGACAGGATAAGAGGGAATGGTTTAAAACTGAAAGAGGAGATATTAGGAAGAAATTCTTTATTCAGAGAGTGATGAGGCACGGGCACAGGTTGCCCAAAGGTGTGGATTCTCAATGCCTAGAAGTGTTCAAGGCCAGGCTGGATGGGGCTTTGAGCAACCTGGTCTACTGGCAAGTGTCCCTGCTTATGGTAGGGGACTTGGAACCTGATGATCTTTAAGTTTCTTTCCAACCCAAACCATTCTGTGATTCTCTGATTTTAAAACTCCCCACTTATGTGGTTTGAATCACTCTACTGACTTCTGGCCTCACTACTTGCGCTTTCTGGGGCTGGAATTTTATTTTTCTGTTCTTTGGCGAGTTTTTACTGATTTGACTTATTACTTCAATCATCTTCAAATATTTTTACAGGCCTCAAATTTCAGATTTACGGTATTTCATAATTCTGTGACCTGTTTTATAGTCTTGGCCTGAATGCAACTGTGCATATGTAGGAGATGACGATCAGGCAGAACCTGGCTGACAGGTGTGAAGCTCTGCACTACTGCAGCAGTCCCTGCATTTGGTTGTACATGTAGGAGTAGGATGAGGAACTCCTCATCACAAATCAGGGTTTACTGCTGCTAATTGAGGTGATATAATGAATGTGTCAGCTCATGTGTGCTGATAGCTCCTGGTGATAACCTAGCAACAATGCAAATTCATAAGTAGCTTAATCTTTTCATGAAGAAAAGTATGGTCATAAATATACATTTTCAAATTAAACCGTAAAAAGAAAATTTTTATGTAAAAACACTCATTGATACAACTATACTAATTTTTTTAAAAAAATCACACCATTAACTGGAATTTATCCTAATAAAATTGTTTTGGCAAATATCAGAATTTTTATTACAATCAGTTAATATCAGCTTATTAATATTAGTTTTGTGGAGATTTAACCATCTTTTTGTACTTTAGATGACTTTTTTTTTTGTTATTTAACACAAATATTGAAAAGGTTTCTTACTCCTTTGTCTGAGGTTTTATCTTTTTTTTTGAATCTCTTACTGCCATCTGAAACCACAAAACTTCCAGATGCCTGTTTTTCAAAATATATTAATCAAATATAACATGTAGATACATTTTTGTGAAAAGATGGCATCCACATGTCTTGGAAATATTACATTATCTTTCTTTTTCTTTTGTTCTCCTTTCTTTCTTTGTTTGGCTTTGTTGTATGTATGTATTCCTGTCTGCACCTTTCTTTTTTGTGAATAGTGGACTCCAGCAGGACCCCTGAAAGAAAACTTTTGAATGACACTTTAAGTTAGCTTTCAGTGGAGTTGGTCTTCTGTACTGACCTTGAAACTGGCAGCTGAAAATGTATTATGAAACCCCCAATTACCTTTTTCCTCATCCATTAAAACTACTTGTGGCATTATGAGGGTTGTGCAAAGACACTGAGATACTTGTTGTGAAATCAAAGTCAAAATAAGCAGCTGACTAAGCTTTAGAAAATATCACCACGTAGTACAGATTTTCTTGAAGACAATAGATTTGTTTAATATATCAATCAAAATACACAGAACATTCATGTCAGCAAAATAAGCATTCTAAAGTCGAGAAAAACGTTCATTGAGAGACTTCAAATTGTCTGATATAACTTCAGGTATAGGTTTGTCAACATAAGCAGTAATGTTATTTTGTACTTATATTCAGGATGCCCTTAAAATATCCAGTCAGGATCCATGAGAGAGAGACTTACTGTGCTCTAAACAATTTACCAGGATTCAGAATATTAGTCATAGGAAGGAAGACTAAAATTTCATAAGTAGGACTTACAAACAATAATTGAGAGGCAAATGCAAATATTAATCAAACCTCATATTTTCTCATTCCCCCACCCAATATTGACTCAATTAATGTCTCGGATATTCTTACCCATAAGAGCTCCATTTTACTGACATGCATGTAAATTGCTTGTTGAGTCCTCTCCAGATAATTAGAGACCAAGGAAGAAGATACTCAAAATTAATCCCAGAGATACAAAGCACTCATGAGAGAAAACTGCAAATAACTTAAAGTTCATCATGGAGCCTTGCATTAAGCAAGCAGATTAGATAAGCAGAATACACAAAGAAATCACATATTATTACAATATAAATGTAAGTTTCAGATTTCTTCTCCAGGAGAAAAAAAGAGCAGAAGTTGTGCCATCTCAGTCCACAGTTCTTTCTACCAGTATTTAACCAGTTTTACAGAAGTACTTGGCTGAGTCACTTGGTTCTGGTTTAGCCTATTGTAAAACTCAAAAATGAAAAGTTTCAGTTCCAGATACTTTTGAAATTTCTTGCCTGTGGTGTTTTCTTGCTCTGCTATTTAACTCAGAGTGACTGAGGACATGTCAGCTTGCATTGTCAGTATGCCACTTGCTCATGTTCCTCTAAACTCCTGTACATTTCTAATGTTTTATCAGTTACTGTACCAAGATCCATTAACACCATACAGGTTTTCATGTTGATTAGCAGCAAACTCACATTCATTTCACTTTATCTACTGCCATTTCAATAAAAAGGACAGGATTAGTGAGCTAAATTAATACAAGTTTCTTTTTTAGAGCCAGTAAAAGTTCCTCAAAGGAAATTGCTTTTCTACCACTCTCTTGTCCGTCATTGAAGTGATCAGCAAATCTGTGGGCAATCTGCGTTGCATAACCTACCGAGGGTCTTGAGGAAAACTAATCAGCCATGGCATAAAAAAGATCGTAGTATAAATAAAAATATTCTAAGAGAGAGGAAGCAAATAGTCAGTTGTAGTGAATAGAGTACTTCTTTCAAAAGGAAGACGACGATGGAGACGCACATGAGCGCCTGCCGAGTCCTGTGCTGTTCAAAGCATCCAAAAATGATCTGGAAAAGTAAGGAGTAAGCCTTAAGTTTGATGGTGACATAAAATTTATTATTGTTAAAATATATATGTAGCTATATTAGTGTTATAATAACAATATGAAAGTTGCAGTTGAGGCAAGAACTAACTGCAGAATTGAGGAAAGTCCTTCTGAGACAAACAGTGGGATAAATATGGAATAATTCAGGTTGGAAAAGACCTTTAAGATCATCAAGTGCAACCATTAACCTGGCATAACTAAACCCACCACTAAACCATGTCTCTAAGGGCCACATCTCTATACCTTTTTTATATCTCCAGGGGAGGGGGCTCTGCCACTTCCCTGGTCAGCCTGTTCCAATGCCTGACGGCCATTTTGTCAAAGAAATTAAGATGGATAATGAAATCTGAAACAAGAAAAGTGTTACACATAAGAAACAATAACTCTAACCTCACATATAATCATGGTTTCTGAAGTCACCTTTTATGAGTGAATCTTGAAGCTGTGACAGTAGCATGGTCACACAGTAACTAAGTGCTTGGTCGCAGTCACTAAGAAAGTAAAATCTCAGGAATTAGGGAAAGAATGAAAAATAACTTTGGAAACAGTAACACTGAGACCTACTAACTTCATAAACTACCTCTGGGTATTTCTGTGTTCTTATATAAAATGTTCTAGTAGTCAATTTACAAAAGTCACCTCAAAAAAGTGGTAACTATTACCCAAATACATCAATTTAATTTGTCCTGTCTCCATTGGATGCCTTTGTTTTCCTCTCTGCCAAGCAATAACTAAACTCTGTATTTTTGCTGGAAAACTTATTGCAGAGAAAAATCTGTGACAGCAGTTTGTGTTTATATATTAAGAGAACTACTTTTTTCTTTTTTTAAATGCAGTTTTCTTCAATTTATACTCTCCAACCAATCCTGATAACCTGGTGTAATAGAACATAAGAAAAACCATTTCCTTTTTCCCTAAGGTAAATAAAATGTTAGCATCTGAGTATTCCCAGCAGATTCTGGCACCAAAATTAATTTTAATCAAATAGAAGAGAGGCTTACCTTCTACCTGTATGGTTGGGTCCCTGCAGAGTCCAAAATTAACCATGACATATATCATCCTAAATTATAAATATACGCTTGCATCATTAGAAAAAAAAAGAACCTGAAAGATTATGTGTTCTCCCAGTTTCAACATCAGCCACACAAATATTAATGGTGTTGTGAAACTTTTTTAATTCTATTGGGCATGCTCCAAAGAAACAGAGAGGGTCATGAGGCTGACATCATTTTTGAGGCATCAGAAACCAAGAGTTAAGACAGCGTTGAACTTCCTGCTAACTTTTGTGTTCTTTGTTGAGAGATGTTTACCACAATCTGATTGTCCTTTAAAAAGTAGATTCCAGCTCTAAAATAAGTCTTTAAAATACCTTTTAGCAATTCCATTTCATTAAAGCTGTTCTAGAAAGGAAGGAAATGATGAAGTAGGCAAAACACTTGTATCCTAAGCTACATGATAAATACTACTATGAACAAACATACCATTCGTACCGCCTCCTACATTATTTAGCTAGTTTAACAAATGTAAATTAAGTACTTGAAGTCAGCAAAATTAACTGTAATAGATGAGGCTTACAAATGAGTAATTTTGTACAGCTGCCATTTGCTCAATATTATAAAAGCGCTCTTAATTTGATTTAACACATCTGTAAAGTGATTTCATTCTATAGATTTATCATCTGAATTAGCATTTTTTTTCTGCTTACAGGAGGGAAAAGAGAGCCAATTTCACTTCAAAATTCTCATTTATTAGGCTGTTATATAAATGTCTTCTACAGTGCTTTGTGATGCAAGTATCAGCAACAGCAGTGAACACGGTCCTGTGGTAATTAGGGATAAATGAATAGATCTGAGTAACAAACCTCTAAGGTTTTTGTTTTGTTTTGTGATTCCCTCTCCCTCTCCCAGTATGCCCCTGCTTACTCTTCTGCTGTTGATTTTGAAAACCTAGACAAGTATACATGCTTTTATGATTCATTAATCAAGCTAGAAAGAAATGTTATCTTGTTTCAGTGATTTAGCACTCCTCTATTAGTTTGGGTATAAACCCTACATCCATTTAGAAATAATGCAATCATTCATGTTAATCTCTTCTGTTGCATTAGTTCTCTTTCTTACCTGGTGTATGTAGAAGTAAATTTACTGGCTTCAGTGAGGTTAATGCAGAGCATTCTTAGCTCCACCATATTCAATACCATTTTGGCCAGAAAGCAGCTTTCCAATCTTAAAAAGTAGCTTAATTCTATCTAAAATGGTTATAAAGACAATAAATAGAAAAAAAAGTTGTCTTTGTATATCATCTATGAAATTTTGACCTTCTTGCCTTGAAGGACAAAAGGTTTGTAAACACATTTTTGAGGTTACTGCCAGACTGTAATGGATCACAAGGTTTTTCATAAATCTGTACTGTGTACTGCAGATCTGAGGAGAGAAGAGCTTCAAAGCATATTCACACAAAAATTCCCTAATTCAGCATAGTTATATTTATTTTTTTTCAGTTCCTTAAAATTCATACTGCTCTTATTAATTATTTTAATATGTAATGACTGAGTTAGAATCGTATTTCAATTCCTGCGTGTCACCTAACTTTTGTCACTGCAGTGAGGCAGCTGATGCATGACACTGGAGGTGTTTAGAACTTGTCTACATGGACAGAAAATCAATTACCATGTTGAAGAATATTCTGAGTAGGTCTCACAATAACCTTGCCAATAAGCTGTTCATCATTCCATGGAATAATTCACGGATCATGGCAAGAGACAGGAGGAAGCATGGTAATAAAATCAGTGGTTATTTCACACTTCATAGTAAAAGATGAAAGAAAGATAGATCTGAGTCTTACCTCCAATGTAAATATAAATTTTTATATATATTATAAGATTCAATGTTTATTATTGTTGTTGTTGCTATTATTATTATATTCTTTACTCTATCAATTTTATATTAATAATTTTCAGACTGGCATCTGGTCTTTTTCTGTCCCAACCTCTATTGGGTTCCTTAGCTAATGGGCAAAAATTCTTCCCTCTCTCTCATTTACTAGAGTCCCTTCATTTTTATTCTGTTTGCCTAGCTCTTTCATATAAATATCTTTAAATCTATGAGAAACTTGAGACACTTAGCATCATATAGTAAAGTTCCTCCTGTTCCAGCCAATTTTGCTGCAGCAAGGAAGTTGGAAGTTAATCTCAGTAAACTTCTCTGGGTGCCAACAACACAGTCACACATTTTAGCATTATATAGTGGTCACATAGCTTTTAATTTCAGAGATTAGCCCCAAAACATTAAGATAATATCTCTTAAAGACCAAATTTAACCTAAGTGAAAAAAGGTCACATTAAAGCTGAACTATGAAACCTAGCTAAACATTTTAAGGTCTTTTTGTTCTAATGTTTCTGAAAATCTGCTGCCCATGATTGAATACATGGATATTTGTGTTATATTCAATCCAAGATTGGCATGTTATTAAAACAAAAACATATTTAACATGATACTCTTGTAACATCTATGATTTTTTTTCCATTTTTTGCTTGTACCAATCCACCATGAAAATATATAAAGATACCTAAGTCCTTTGGATTTTTCCTAAAAAGTCTATGATAGGGCCATAATGCAAACTATAACTATAACATGGGATAAGTACTTGTTACTTATTCTCATCTGAGGAGTAGTCATGTTGTAAGGCACATACAAAGATATAGACAGTCAAATTTCTGAATGAATTAATTTTTATGGAGGAAAAGCCAGGTTCAAACACCGACCACACCACTTAAACAGTAGACAAAATATTATACCATTTTTCCTACTGTTCTGCAGTCTCTATACATTTAGAAGATATCTAGATTCTGATCTACAGTCTTCATTTACCACATTACTGCAAAAGGGAAGACAAAGTTATGATTGTTATCATCCATTGTACATGGCTATAGACAGAAACAGAAGGAGGAAAATAGACAATAGTTGTGTATAGATACAAGGTTCTCTCACACCGAGCTTCATGTTCAGTCACTGCAAACAAATGGTTCAAAAAAGACCTATGGAAATGAGATTTACGTTTCCTTCCATAATTATGCATTTCTCTATGCAGTGTAATAAGTAGGAACAAACTTTCTTAATGTTCCTTGAATATTTTTGCACATGATGAATAAGACCCTTTTAAGTCTGGAAACAGTGATAATTATATTTTTTACACTCTGCACTGAATCTATAATTCTCATTAGACATACAAGCTCTTCCACAGTATTTCAGGTAATGAGGAATAACCACAGCCATGCTGCATTAAGAGGCTCGTTTTTCCATGAAGCAATAAACCATACAACATTTATATTAGTGGCTCTCTGAAACTGCACACAGTAGACATAATAGCAGTTAAAACCATCCATCTTATCAACAACAGTGACGGGTGTTGCCCAGAGCTCTAAGTAACACAAACATCAAAAAGCAATCAGTCTCTTAAAAACTGGTTAGAAATCATACAATGGGGCATATATTTGATCCTCAAATAATCAATCATTCACATGTGTTTCTTCTACGTGCTGAAGAAAGTTATGGAGAGAGCATAAAGTACATTTGCTTTGAAACAGAGATTTGATATAGCTGAACAGATATAAAAAGTAGATGAAAAAGTCTAGCAATACCAGAATGTTTGCACAAGCTAAAACCTCATAGGGAATGGGAATATAGACACCCATAACAGTGAAATGAATAGCTCTGGGAAGATCTAGGACAAAATCATATGGTTGTTTTGGTTTGGTTTTTTTTCCTTTTTAGAACATTTTCATTTTGTTACCGAGACAAGCATCCAAGTTTGCTTAAATACTCATTGAATGATATAACATTCTTCTTTTTTATCTCCTACCCCTTATGTTTTAATGAATTAAATTATTATGTAAATTAGATTCCTTAAATCCAAATTTGTTTACTAATGTGCAACTTTTAATTGCTGTGAAAGTTCAAAGTGCTACAATATTTTCTAAGCAAGCCTTCTTTTCATTATTTGAAACATGGACCCTGCTCCAACTTGAGGAATATAAAATATGTTTTACGTAATACCTAATTCTCCTCAAGAATTCAGGCACTCTACCCTGCTTATGCCATTAGAGCTATATATGTTTATATGGTTTATTCACAAGTCTGAGATCTACTTGCTGTGCAATATATTGAAACTAACTTTTTAAAGAAGATAATATCCCAAGGAAAATTTTCTTCTAATACCGAGTATTTAATAAAATATTTATGAAAGACCAAAATAATATAGCCATATCTTTCTAGATAAAATATGCAGAGTTACTAGCCTCCACTGCCTGCATAGTTCAATGTTCACCAATTTTGTTTCAGTATTCTTTCAGGATTTTCAGAGAACAAAGCTTCAAATGTAAAACAAAGCCCTCAAGACGATATTGTACAGCACCCATCCAAACTTGCTATCACAATGTACATACTTCCTCCCTCATGTAAGGTGGTTCACAACGAAATCCACTTGGACTAGCAATACTTTTTTTTTTTCTCAAAATTCAGCCCGATATTAAAGGGTGGTGTCTGCACTGAGACTGATTCCCATTTAGTTTTTTTTATGCCTGGTAGGACTTTTGAGTGTGGATCAAAACTAAGGGAACTTTTCAACAACTTAACAGTGATAAGAAGCCTGAAAATGAATACAAAAGTGATGTGCCCACTTCCTGCTGTCAGAGAGATATAAAGTGGTCTCAGCATAAATAAGAAACCCTACAGAGTTCGAGCATGTCAGTGGATAGTAGCTCAGATGCCTGCAAAGTATTTCTTTGCATATCAAAGCATTGATAAAGAGAGTATAATTATAATACAAAAAACTGCAGTGTTTGAGTGAATGTTTGTGATGAACAGAGGTTTAACTACCTACCGGGAGGCTGAAGGACTAATTTTTTTCTTTTAGTACCTGCTAGATAAAGAGAGAGCAATGGAATATATTTTGTAAGGGGTTTTGTCACACCAAACAATAAAAAATAATAAAATAGTAGACAAAATACTGTATCCTTCATGATCTAAAGAACAAGCCATATGTTAAACAGTTTTTATTACAAAAATCTATTAGTTTCTTACAAACTAGAACTTGAGTATTTATGATGCACACAACAAATCTGTCTTAGCAACATCAAAATTCCTCAGAGACCTCATTTACAGAAAATCTACTTTAACTTCCCAGCATGCTATTTATAATCACCTCAATCACTGGTTCATTATAATCTATTTGACTGATCCCATTTTATTTTCAGATATTCTACTCTCATAAAACTCACACGCTATCATAGAAATTGTGATGACACTCTATTGTCACAGAACCACAGACTGGCTGAAGTCAGGAGATCTGAGGAGTCCACCCAGCCAAAACCCCTTGCTCAAGCAGGACCACCTGGGTATGATTGCCCACGTTCAGGTGGCCTTTGAAGATCTCCAAGGGCAGAGACTTTACAACCTGCTGGACAGTCTGTGCAAGTGCTCAGTCATGCTCAGAGTAAAAATAGTGCTTCCTGATTTTCGGTGGGAACATCCTGTGTATTTGTGAATTGTATTCATTGCATGCTGTCCTGTCACTGGGCAGCACTGAGAAGAGCTTAGCTTTGTCCTCTTTGCATCCCACTATCAGGTTATCTATGTATAATACTAAATTCCTCTCAGTCTTCTCTTTTCTGGTCTAAACTGTTGCAGCTCTCTTAGTCTTTCTTCATAAGAAGGATGATCCAGCCTTTTTATCATTTTTGTGGCATTTTGTTGGATTCTTTCCAGTATGTCCATGTCTCTCTTGTACTGGGGAGCCAAAAACTGAGCCCAGAGCTCCAGGTGTGTCCTCACCAGTGCCCAGTACAAGGGAAGGAATGATCACCACTCTCAACCTGCTGACAACACTTTGGTTAATGCAGCCCAAGATATCTATCACCCTTTTAGTGGTGAGGGTATGTTGCTGGATGATGTGAAGCCTGGTGTCCACCAGGACACCAGTGCCTTTTCTGTGAACCTGATTCCCGGCTGCACAGCCTTCAGAATTTATTGATGCCTGGTATTGTTTCCTACCAGCTGCAGGACTTCACACTTCTGGATGAAGCACAAGAGGTCCCCTTCAGCCCATTTCTCCCACCCTGTCAGGGTCCCACTGGATGGCAGCATGGCCCTCTGGCTTATCATCTTTAATTCCAGCTCTGTGTCATCAGCAGGCCCCTGATGAGGATGTTAAACAGGATTGAACCCAGCACTGACTCCTGGATACACCACTAGTTACTGGCCTCCTGCTACTGTTTGTGCCACCACTCCCTGGACTCAGATATTCAGGTAATATTCAATCACCTCACTCTCTCCTTTTCCAACCCTTAGTTTAACAGCTTGTCTGTGAGTGGCAATGTCAAAGGCCTCACTGAAGTCTAGGTAGTCAATATCCATTGCTCTCCCCTCATTTACCAGTTGAGCCATTTCATTGTAGGAGTTTATGGAATTGCAGCACTCCAGTCATGGGAATCATCTCACAATACCTTCATGATCCTAAAAAATCCATAGCCCTACAACTGCACACAGGTCTTAAACTCAGTGTGTTTATTTTCCAGACTGCCTGTATTAGGGTACAGGCACTTTAGAAAGGCACCTCCACATGCTGAGAACCAGGAGAGGGTCTCAGGGATTTCTGTATAATTGTTCCTTATAGACATTTCCTTGTTTACATGCAAGCATTAGGGATGACTTGATGTGGGAGATATTAAATTTTTACATTTTACAAGTTATGTGATCTCCATGCAGCTTCATCTCACATTGTTTTGTTCAAAATACCAAAACATGCTTAATATTTTATCTACTTACATGTAATATTAAAAATTAACTGCAAAATTATTTTTATGACATTAACACAAACTATATATCCTTTGTTAATTTAAATATAAAGCATTATAATTCTATTAAATTTCAAATCTGCTTGCTATTTTAAATGCTCTCAAATCAGTCATAGATACTATGAAAGTTACCCAAGCTTCTCCAGACATTCTCATGCATTTCTAAGCCTCCTTTTGGTTATAATACCAATGAGAAGAAATATGGCCACAAGATAATTAACAGCTTGTGTGTAAGGCTTAGATACCACCAACTTCAGACACACTGACCTAGATCATTGCTAAATCAAAGCAGATCCCCAAAGCTGCTGCTGAACCATTGATGAAGGTTAAACATTTTCCTACCATCATTTTCCTTTGGGCAAATTGCAGGTATCTCCATGCTTAGTGAGAAACTAACAGTATCTTTGAAGTCTCTGTGCCATCTATGCTGTGGCAGTTGGCAGATTTTCTGAGTCAGACAAGAGGAGACCTATTTAGCAAACATGTCAAATTTTCACAGCTTTCACCCTTTGGATGTTCCAGCACAGTTTTACCAGACATTTCTGCTGTTTCTGTAGTGTTCCTTGCTCCAATAGAGCACAAAGTTATTCTCACACAAACTGTTGGATAGCAGCCCAAGGTGATGACATCCTCAGGAGAGCATGAATGTGTACAAAGGTTAGTAAGAGCTCCCAGAGGCTGCTTGCAGCCCCATTGCATAAATACACTGTTTTGTATAATCTAGAGACTATCCACTAGAGAAATTTCATTACAGATAGTTTCCCCCATATTGCAATTCAGTATATGGGAACAAAATATTTACAGCTGAACACTCAATACTACATGATTGATGTCCACTTTAAACTCTCTTGGCTGCCATCACCCATGTCTTTACCTCTTTCTGTAGTCATTTTTTTAAGTTAATAATTTTCAGTGAAAGTAGGCCCACTTTATCCTCCACATAAATTTTTAAAAGTTAACCCCAGAATATTTGTTCTCTATTCAGCGTAATTCTTCCCCCTCATGCAGTTACCTCAGGCTGACAACATCTGAACTAAAGGCAACATTAGGAATATCTCATTATGGGAAGCCACTGTATCAGAAGGAGCTGGTTCAGTATTCAAGAAAAGGATTGAGACACTACTGCTAAGCTATATCTTGTAAAATTTCCCATGAATAATAACAGAAATTGTAGTGTGTTTTTTTCTTCAAATCTGAAGATGTTCACCAGACCTTATGAAGGAATTTGTACCCGCTACTTCAAGAATAACTGTATTCTTGTAAGCTTGGAAGCTCCAGTGGCTTAATCAAAATCCTGTTCACCACTGCTACCTATTTTCATTCCTCAAATAAGAAGCACTTAAACCAAAGTTAAAAGCATCAGACCAATACTGGCATATTCTGCTTGAATTCCTCTTCAAAGTTGAGTTGTTTCTCATTTTTGAAATAAATGTACTGATGAAAAATAGACATCTTCTAAACTCTGCTGGAAATTTCTGAGATATAATGCTACATAAAAAAAGCTTGTAGATGCTAGGCTTTAATTTCTAAATCATTGTGTTTATTATGTTCCTAATTTCTCACAATGTTCTGTCTCATGGGTGGGAGCTGCCCTTCAGTACTCATGTCTCCATTGTTTACTTCAAATTATTCTTCACTGCATAGAAGAGCCACATAGAACTCTTTCTTAATAATTGCTTCACATAAAATGACCAATGCTTCCAGCTCTGTATTGCAGAAACCATTCAAAAAACTAGACAAAGCATCTGGACAACTCTCAAATGGGAAGATTCAAACACATCACATTTTTTTTGAAAAAAAAAATGGAATATTTTTGTCAATAATTAGGCTTCCATTTGGAGACTCTGCTGAGATATACCTAAATTATTTTTGTCTTTCTAAAATTATATATAGTCTTTGAAATTTCTCTCTCTTTCACCCTTACATAGTATAGTGTGCTGCACAGACATGCAGTGTTAATAGTCCTTGCTCAGCCAGGAAAAAAACAAGCACCCCATGAATTCCAGTTACAATTCCTGATAGAGAGACCCTGGTGTTTCCACAAGTCCAGGAAGAGCAAATATCCTGATTGCTTCCCATAGTCTTCCTCTTACTGCCCCAGCCTCACTTCCCCTCTCTGGTTGCCTCCTATCAGTCCTCAGCAGGCTGTGGGAATCATGAACTCCTGCAGAGATTACAGGCTCAGTTCAAGGTTTCTGAAGGAGGTCACACAGCCTGCATAATTTCCACAGTTGGGCTGAACAGCCAGCATGCTTTCTTCTACCTTCAGAGTATTATTCACACATACAACCCTATGCATAACAGAAAGATGAATTTCCAGGTGTCTTTACTAGTGTTACCATTTATACCAGTAGTGGATGTTTGGAAAACAAAAACGTAACACATTTAGGTTAGAAAAACATCTTATATAAAGAAAATTCTTTTATTGACTGAAATACAAGTTAAGACATAACATATGTGAGTACAAAAAGTGAGTATGAAATATTTTAAGCTACCAGAAATTTTGGACGGATACACAGTGTTGTCTGTATTTTTCACAGCAAAAGAATGTCGATTGTTCTGAAACAGATATAGATTTTTCTGATAGTGATCAAGACTTTTTATGGTTTTATTTAAAATAATCCTTCCAGTTTGTTTTCTTTGACCGTGCAGTTTCATTGTACAGCTGTTTCATGATGCCTTGAGAAATTATTGATCTTACCTCTGAAGTGCAAAATCTGCCATCAGTGAATTTGATTCCCTTATCGAGAATGCATCACTTGAAACACTACATCATTAGTGGGGAACCAAATTTCTAATGATGCAATGTGACTGCCATAACTAGAAAAGAAATATTCTCAGATTTTGTTGAACATATTCATATCTCTGTGGTGGATTTTACAAGATCAAAGAAGCAACAGCAAACATCAAACACAGTTGTTTACAAAATGTTACATGCAGAAGACAGACATGGCATATGTGTTAGTGCTTCAGAAGCTAGTTATGAGTTAGCTAGTTCCATACTGTGTTGCATGGAAGAGGTTTTTCATATTGTTAAAAGAGAAGAAAGGAACCAATAGATCTTCTGAGCCTATGGTTCTGTGCATGTGATTTTGGAGATTGACATTTTTTTCCCTAGTAACTTTTTAGTTTAAAGTTTGAGCAATATTTTAAGCAAGCTTATTTAAGTGGCCCATAGAATTCAGTGAATAATATCCATTCATAGTGGCTTTATCTAGGCTGATCCTTTTTATGGTTTTATATAGTCTGTTAAAAACAAACAAAAATAAAGGGGGGAAAGGAATTTCCTAATAAGAATAAAAATGCAAAGATTTAATCACAACAATAGTCAACATCTTCAAGGGGTCATAAACCCTCTTCACTTATTAAACCTAGTTTGGGAAGGATTTGATCATGTATTCTTCCATTTTCAGTCAAGTATTATTTAGGAAAGACTGACTGAGCTCTCTGAAGTGGGAAGATAGAGAAAGCACAGTAGTGACTGCAGTGGGCTCATAGGAGGAGAAGCACGTAGGTATACAAAAACAAAGAACTTTTCTTACTAGAGAAATATCCTGAAAGTTGCTTCTGTGGTACTTTCCCTTTCTGGATTTAGAAGGTAGGATGGCAATATAAACAAATAAGCAATCTAAGAACTAAACCAAACAAAAAAACCTGCCTACATTAACAGAGGACACAAAATGCAACACCGCAGAGAGGGGTATTTAGTGAACAAACTACAAAATGTTTCATTTTACTCTACTGGGAGAAGAAGAGAAAGATTCTAAAGCAAATATTGAAATGTACTGAAGAGAATATGAGAGAAAAAGGCATTGCTTATCCTAAGAAGTTTTAGATGAAGCATACCAGTTTGTTAGTTATTATTATAGTGCAACAAAAGCTACAAAACAACCTTGTCAACCTTGTCATTTCAATTTTTTATGCATTGGGTTTCTTTTCCTGGATATGTCAGTGAATTCTTCTCTCCATAACATATTGCCATAGGCTAAAAGCACATAAAAGAGGTCTGTCAAAGGCATGTCACATGTAATAACATTATACCATAAAGAACACTGTCCTTGGTTGCTTCTGGAGGTCTACATTTGAAAGGCATTTCTGCACCTGAAATATCACATCTTAGACTGTACTTCATCTGGAAGTACATGGTATTTGTTCCCACCTTTTGTCCTTTAGTGAAAAACAGTGTAGAGAAAATGACCTTCACAAGGTCTGGATAACATCCAAATTATGCTGGAAGAAAGGGGAACGGCTTTTCTGGCCATCCCTGTTCGCTCAGGGATTTGTTCTTGATCTCTGGTTTTCAGAGAGGCTGCTGTTCCTTAACAGTGCAGGTAGTCAATGTTGAAACCAGCTTGGTGTTCAAGCTGGGAGAATGATAAACAGCTAAAACACATCCCAAAATATCTTTTGGAAGTGGTCAGAACTTCCAGCAATTTGGGTGGCATTACCTCTACCTCATTGCAACTAGCTCTTTGCTGAAGAGCCATCTACGTTCTGCTTTTGTATTAAGTATCCTTTTTCACTTCACATCATTATTTCTATTTAGCTCTAAATTTTAGAAGCCAACTAATACTCTGTGGTTTTAAAGCATCACACACACAAAAATATGCAAACAGCTTGCTTGAATGGTAATTTCAGTATGTCATACATGTGTGCCAGTATTATTTATGGAGTAAAGAGTATTTTCAACTTCATTAAAATTTTAATTTTAAAATTTAAATAATGTAAGGATGAAGACCTGTCACTAGTGGGCTTTGGCAAACCCTGAGCTCCTCAGTATCTTCATAAACAACCTGGATACAGGACTAGATCAAATGCAAAGATGATACCAAACTGGGTGAGCTATAGATTCCCTTTGAAGGCAGAAAGTACCTGCAGAGAGAACTCAACAACTTAGAGGACTGGACAATCACCAACCATATGAAGTTCAACCAGGGAAGGTTGTGGGTTCTGCAGCTGGGCTGGGGCAACCCGGGATCTACAGACAGACTGGGGAATGAGAGGCTGGAAAGCAGTGCTGTGGAAGGGGACCTGGGAGTCCTGGTCAGTGGTGAGTTGAATGTGAGTCAGCAGTGCTCTGGCAGCCAGGAGGGCCAAATGAGGGGCATCAGGCACAGCATCACCAGCCAGGCAAGGGAGGGGATTGTCCTGCTCTGCTCTGAGCTGGGGCAGCCTCACCGCAGGTCCTGGGGGCAGTTTTGGGTGCCATGGATTAAAAAAGGCATTAAACTATTAGAGAGCATCCAAAGGAGGGCAGAAAAATGGTGAAGGATCTTGAAGAGAAGATTCTCTTCGTTCCATATGAGGAACAGCTGAGGTCACTTGTTCTGTTCACCCTGTAAAAAAGGAGACTGAGGGGAGACCTCATTGCTGTTACAACCTTCTCATGAGGGGAAAAGGAGGGGCAGGCACTGATCTCTCTCTGTAGTGACCAGTCTGCATTTGTGTCAGGGGAGGTTTGGGTTGGATATTAAAAAAATATTTTTACCCCAGAGGATGTTTAGGCACTGGAACAGGCTCCCCAGGAAAGTGGTTACAGCACCAAGCCTGACAGAGTTTAAGAAGTGTTTGGACAATACACTGAGGCACACGGTGTGACTCTTGGGGACAGCGCTGTCTAGCACTAGGAGTTGGATTCAATGTTCCTTGAGGGTCCCTTCCAAATCAGCTTGTTCTGTGATTCTGTGATAAATGTTTCACCAAAATGGCCACAGACAGGGGAAAAAATGTAAAATCAGGGAATGACAGAGGAAAGAAAAGATAAGAAAATAAATCAACTATTCACAGCATCAGTGGAAGCAAGAAGTTCCAGTTCGCTGGAACTTCATGTTCTTCATGCTTCAAGGGCTTTTGGAATAACAAAAAATTGTGCATGCTTCCTTTGCCAAACCAAGTTGAAAAGACAGATGTTATCCTAACTTACAACCGGGGAGTCTGGCTGCCCATTCCAGTGGCATACTCTGGCCAATTAAAAGCTAACATCTTTAGAAGTGAGAAGCATTAACACAAGCATGAGTCCAATTCTGATTGTCTGCAAATTCTGCATTTTTCCTCTGAAAAGACACACTATTTTGAGCACAAAGGAATGCTTCATTGGTGACATTCTGCATGCTGCTTTTAGAATAAATTACGGTTTTAAAGACTGACTGGTATCATTTCTTGGCCTAGAGAGTAGAATAGATCCAATTCCCATTGAAATTAATGGAGAGGCTCACATTGAGGCAAATGTGTTGGGGATAGGACTAGGTCTCAATTTTTTTATTTTCTTTGTAATGGAAAACCAAATTCAGCAGTCTTCCTTATACATTCCTATTGGGCTAAAGAATGGGCATATTTTACCTATTTTTCATGTTTGACCTTTATATTAAATGTTAAGTAGTTATTATAATTTTGGACTTATTGTTCACAGGGACATTAGCAGACACTTTAGAAATGTTTTTTCAGCTCATTTTCAACTTTTTGAAAAGGCAGTCAGTAAAAAAGGTGCACTTCTAAGTTTCCTCTAGTAATGAGATAGAGGAAAGTATTCTGCTTTTCCTCCCACTTGTGTACTACTTTGTTTATAAGCAATAGTTAATATTTGTCTGACTCTTCTAAAGTTTAAAAGGAAACTTCCTTGCTAATGCACCTAATGGGAATCCTTCTAGTGAAGATTTTCCTGTCACAACGGTTCAGTAGTCATACCTGAAACTACTTTTCAACCAGCTAGCTTGAACATTTTAAGGACTACAGCTATTTAAACCCAGAGCTGAAAAAAACAAGCAAGACATCTCCAAAAACCTGGATTAGACTATCATTAAAAATTGCTGTCTGAAGTGTTTCATCCAAGGGTGCAGTCACATTGTAGATAGAGCACAGAGGAGCTCCTGTATAACCTGTAGATGTAAATATTTCTTCTCTAAATTTGAGCGAGTTACTTCCACCTCCACTGCTACACCCATCTCAATTGTTCTTATTTGTCATGGACTCTGCAGGTTAACAAGCTTGTCACTTGTACTGGCATTTAAATTGCTGTTTTCATCTCCTTATTCCTGTTTAATTATCTTCTCTTTTTTTTTTTTGATAGGACCTGACATTTCTCTTCTCCTTCCTACCGTTTACAGAGATGCTTCCGGAATAAAAGTAAATAAATCAAAATTAATGATGAATATGACAGCTTCCAAAATTTGCACCTTTTTTTTTTCCATTTCCTCCTATTACTCTAATAACAGATAACAGTTTGACGTGGACATGGACGTGGAAAAAATGTGCTTCAAAACAGCAGTGGACTTATCTAGGGAGTCAGCAAATTTGTTTAAAATCTTTTAGGCAGCAGCAGTAACCATTTCAAAGCTGTAAGACAATGTCTGAACTTGAAAAGAAATTAAAGGTTGCACCTTCAAGCCTCTCTAAAGATCTATAAATCAGCTACAATTCACTTGTCTTCTTGCTAGAAACATGAGAATTGATGAACAATAAGATTAGTTAAAACAAACTGCCACTACTTTGCCTACCAGGAAAAATGCCCTGAAAACGCACTTGCACAAAATCTTAGGTTTAATTCACCTTCTACTATGGCTTTGCTGATTAATCTGCATTTCATTTATTTGCATTTTCACTCACTGCAGCAATTTAAAACACAAAGCCAGACATCCCAAGTGTGTCAGGAAAAACAAAACAAAACAAAACAAAAACAAAGAAACAGCTACAAAACAGAAAGCTAGTATTCACTTACGGAGAAGTCTTCCTGCTAACTAGTCCTCCCTACTAACTTTTAGTCAGCCACCATTCATATCAACCACAACCTAGCACAGTAACCTGGCCAGCAGGATAGGTCATCTTAGAATAGCCAGCCCACTTAGAAACAAATCAAGAGACCAACAAGGAGAGGTGACAGAGATTTTATTGCTAGCCCATACTAGCATCCATTCGTCCTACAGGTACATAATTAACTCTGAGAAGAGTCAAGAACATACTAGGAACTAAGGCTATAATGTGTTGAGAAAAAGACTGAAGAGATATAAAGGATGTGTTCCTCCATTGCTCAGAGTGAATTTTCCCGACTTCCCACGATGTTATTTGTACCACACAATTCAACCAGCTTGTCCCCAGACACTTCAAAATGGGACATGAGTATGATTTGCTAAGACAGCTGTTGACACTAATTTCACAAAGGTAATTCTACTGTTATGTCTTGCTATCACCTGTCCAGAATTTCTCACTGTCTTTTTTTTAAATGATTCCTCAGTGTCCAATACCAAAACTCTCCGACGAATGACTGAAACCTTTCCAGTGCTGTTATTAAAGGTAGAGTATTCTGTAAAATCTTCAGACTTTTAAAGGTTTGGTCTCAACCTCATGACACAGATACTCAATTTATATACCCATCACTAGCAGGCTTTTGGGGGTTATAGAAGAAACAGAGAAAATTATTAAATTTTGCCATTTTTGAAGTTCACAGGAATGTTTTAAATATGAAATAACATTTCACTATGGCACTGAGGATGGCACTGGTTTAATGCTCATAGAAGCTAAAGATAAATCAGAGGTACAAGCAAAGAATCAAAATGTAATTACCATTCTAAAGAAAAATTATCATTAACATTTCTTGCAGAACCTTGAAATTGTAACTCAGCAGTTTCAATCTGATTAGCACTTTAGCCAGGATTGTCCCAACAAGCATTCAGACTTTGGGATCTGGTTTATGGGTGGTTATGGTGATATTAGATTGATGGTTGGACTAGATGTACTTGAAAGTCTCTTCCAGCCTTGATGATTCTACGATTTTGTGATTCTTTGAGACAAGCAAGTGTTGAAACTGTACCATCTTGCAGCATTAGCTCCAATGACTTTGATTTATTTGGAGTTTTTCTGGGTTTGTTTTTTTTTTTTTAATTTTGGTTTGGTTTTTGGGGGTTTTTTGTTGTTGTTATTTAGTTTTGTATTCTTGTTTTAATTCAAGTGTACCCATGTGCTACAGCACATGGAGCAACAAGAGCCAACTGCTTTCTCCAGGCTGGGATCTGGGACCTGAGGTCAGGCTGTGCTGGGACAGCTGAGCTGATTGAGAGGCTCTCTCTATAGTCCTAGACATGGCAAAATATTGGTCCAGCACACAAACAGAGGGCTCAGCCAGGAGCAAAAGGAAGTAGAAGCAAAAAGAGGATGGTATTCAGCTATTCTAAGAGGAGGGTCCGGCCTGAGGCTGGAGGGGATGTGGCCACTACCAGAGCATGGGGAGTCCTCTGGGCAGGTTAATCAGAGCCATCACATTTAGTCCCTTCAGGGTATAGTTGTTGAATTACCAAATCTTGAGACCACAGAATAAACTGAGTTAGAAGGGACCCACAAGTATCTTCAAGTCCAACTCTTGGTGCCATGCAACATCATCTCCAAGAATCACATGTGCCTGAGAGAACTGAGAAACACTTGCATTCAGACAGGTTTGGTGCTTTGACCACTTCCCTGGGGAGCCTGTTCCAGTGTCCAACACCCTCTGGGGCAAGAACCTTCTCCTAATATCCAACCTAAACCTCCCCTGACACGAAGTTAGACTATTATCTCGGGTCCTATCATGGGTCACCATAGGGATCGGTGCCTGCCCCTCCTCTTCCCCTCATTAGGAAGTTGTAGACTGTGATGAGGTCTCCCCTCAGCCTTCTCCAGGCTGAACACACCAAGTGACCTCAGCTGCTCCTCACAGCTTTCCCCTAAAGGCCCTTCACCATTTTTGTTGCTCTCCTCTGGACATTCCCGAATAGTTTAGGTTCTTTCTGTGCTCAAATTGGTGATCTCTCTGTGCACTGAGTAATGGACTGCACTTCTGAAAATTGGGAATATGTACCCTCTACTCCAGTTGGATATGTTATGAGGCTATTAAGATTTTAGCCTTTCACTTCAAATCCTTGTCAAATGCTGACCTTTGTAAAACAACTTACACTGAAAGCAAGCCATCTTTAACAAACCTGACTTAGGGGTGTCTCTATTACTCGGTGAACTTTTCCTGAATTATCCAAGCATTCTCGATAGCTCAATTACTAATTTTTCAAGTCAAGTTGTAGCTTTTTTCAATTCAACTGGACTGTGAATTTTATGTGATTTTAATAAAAACCTGACCTTTGTTGCTGAAACATATAATCTTTCAAGAAGATTCAGGATTTTTGATGTAGTTGAAACACCATGGAGACAGCTAAAATCAGCTGCTGTTCCATAGGCTCATTTCCTCATTTCTCCATTGTTTATTATATCCTGTGCATCCCTACAAGTCTAAGCTCACCTATAGATGTTGATGAGAGTTTATCTGAAATAAGAAGGCTTCCAGCTAAGCAGAGCTGGGTTTTTTGTTGTAGGAATCTGTTGCTTTATATACTACAGCAGAAATAGACCATGTCCCAGGAATAGTTTCAAAAATAATGCTTGCAATTCATTCTCAAGGTTTCAATTATCTCATTTTGGATAACAAAGCATATGAATTGCTTTCATTCATTCTCAGGTACCTTCAAATATTCACAAAATTCTCCAGGTGCAGTGCACATATTGCTGAATAAAGCATATAAGAATGTATTTCCCAACTTTTTCAAAATACAAATGAGTGATTGGAAGGGATACCCTTAATCCTCAGATCTAGTAATTTGTTTCTCCAGAATGTTGCTCTATAAAAGCATTAATTTACAAAGCTTATCTTTAAAGACGGCCTTCTTTTTTTGGTTGTTTTTTTCATTCTAATTGTCTCCTACTCATTCCATAGAAGAAGATGAAACCATATAACTGTCTTAAGAACCTGCTATGTCTTTTTAGCTTATCTTTATTCCTGGCTCGTTTATCTCCATTTCTTTGTTCTTTGTTCACTTTGTATGTCACTGGATTTCTATTATTAGGTTTTTCCTTTTCTGGTCCACATCATACCAGTACTTTCAACTTTGTCACTAGTAATATTAAATTCCCCCTTGTATGTGATATCAATATGAAAAGGTTTTCCTACAATGAGGTTTGCATCAGAAATTCTTGTTGGCACAAAAATCTTCATGCAAAAGGCACTGCATTTTTACTATTACTCCATTCAAATTTCCTTGTACTACTAATCCTTATTTAAATTTATCTTCTTTCAGTTATTCCATTTCTTAATGTCATGTGATTTTTTTCTGCATGATATTCTGTACTCTAATTTTTCAGCACAAAGTTTGTTTAGCTAGTATAATGCATATTATTTCCCACTTCCAGTATAATTTTGCCATTCTCCCCTCACTTTTTTTCTCTTTCTTTCTTTCTTTTTTTTTTTCTCCTGAAAAAATCAAAGTGCTGGCATGATGCCCTGCTAGTACATTACTGAGATTCTCTACTTTGTTTTTTCCCACCTAGGAAAGTCTGTCTTGTGGAACAACTTATCTGTTAAATTATGTCATACCCCAATAACATTAAAAACAAAGTACACTACTAGATAGAGAACAATGGAGTCATTAAATCTGCTGGAACCTTGGCATTGACATTTTTTTCTGTATTTAAAATTCACAGACTTTAGTGTTGGTGTTTAAGAAATACTTTTGAATTCTGGAATTTCATTGCCGTGGGTGATGTGGTAGAGCTAGGACTTACCTCTGTGCAAGCTGCAGGCTGAATGCTGTCTGCAGTATATATTTAGCAAAAAGGTATTGGTTGGTGATTGACACATATATAACTGGAATTCTGCAAGAAGAATCAAGTGCAAGCCCTATCAAGTGTTGTTTTCCCTTTATTATTATCAGTATTTCCCTATAGAATATACTGACTGTTTGTATTAGCCAAGAGGAAAAGTACCTTTATACATCAGTATGAAATACCTTGTATTATAGTTTTGTGCACATGCATCACCTCTGGCTGGCAGTATTTTATTGTCAGAATAGAGGCAGAGCTGTAAGAATTGCTCCTGGCACTGTGCCCTTCTTCCCCCATCATTAGGTGGAAATGTGAACTTTAGATGAGTGTTGTCATCCCAATAGGGGCAAGTTCTTCCAACCACTTTTCCTTAGCCAGATGCATGTGATACACTTCATGTCCACAAGAGACTCCACTCATCAAAGGAGGTGGTAAACTGCCTGCTGACTTGGGTGAAGCTACTTAAGGATTTATGCTGGCCTGCATCTTTATTAGCAGGAAGTTTTCAGCTGATCCCTGGAAGCTGCCAACCTGCTGCCTGCACAGGTGGTGTGGAGTTGCAGGTCAGTTCCCTCATTATCCCAAACGCCCAGAATTTCTAGTTCTCTGCAGAGATTTTCTTTAATCTAGTTCACTGTGTCCCACTGTGCATATTAGCTGACCACCTAAAGGAGTAACGATTACTAAAAATAAACTATTGCCACTAAATTCTATGTGGGATTTGCAAAAGTTCCTTTTACTGTTTCCAAAGGGAAATTTTAGATTTATTACAGTAATTATAACTACAAGCTTAATTTAAGCCAGCCAGCTAAGGCAGTGGTTAGATAAAGAGCAAAGAATTAACCTCACTATAAAATAGGTGTATAAGGCAGTTGGGATGTGTATGGTGCCAGGGCTGACTGCACAGAGCTCAAAAAGAGCCATGACTTAGTCTGGATACCTAATTTTTAAACAGCTAAAACTGGAGTAAGCCCCAGCTAATATTTATGTATTTAATGTTCAGTACATATAAACCTCATGGTATTCATGTGACTTCACAAGCTGAAATTCCTATTTCTGTGTTTCCAGCTCAGTTTGTGTGTATCTGATGCTTAGGCAGCAGCATGGGCAGCAGACATTGCAGACTGTGTGTGTGTGTGTGTGTGTGTGTGTGTGTGCATTCAAAAAGCCTGACTCTCTTATATGATTGGTATCTATCACCCATCAGATTTCTGCCACACCTTCCAATTAGATTCTTATACTAAATAGCCATAAAAAGCTGAAAGTGATTTCACAGATCAAAGAGCATTTCTTTCAGGTGTACACAATCCAGGTAAGAAAAATACCAAAGATACGCTGTAAAATTCATCATCTATTTTCTCACACTATGCTTGTAGGAAAGCTAACTTAGAAATATTTTCCTTTCATAATTGGAACATCATTCTGATTTACAGCTTAAGATCTTTTAAAATCAACAGTTCCTTCCTATTTTTATGTCACCATTGACCTAGAGAATATTTATTCTCCTTCTTTGCCATTAATCTCTCACTCCCAATTTTTCTATAAAGAGTAAATATATGTATTTGGAGCAGTGTTTTTTATTGGCTAAAAAATAGATATTTTCCTATATATATTAGCAGAGGTTTTTGTACCTCTTGAACTGGACTTATCGTATACATGGTGTTTAAAATGCTATTTTAACAGTGCCAAGCAGAGTGGCAGTAGTTTTTTTCCTTTGTTTCATAGAAAAACTGTATACAGGCAATTTTATATGGCTAAGATGAAATTAAAGATGTTTTATAGGTTCATATCTTTGTTGTTTATATTATACTGTTAGAAAATGATAGCTGTTCCAGCTCACAAAAAGAAATTAATCAGATATTACCAAGTCATTTATTTGGTCTTTTCAGGAGGATACAAAAATTGAAAGAGTATAAAGGATATATATATATATATATATATAATGATTTATCCTTAACCTAAGAGGGCATATCAATAACATTTTTAGTGCTTTTGGAGTGTAAATGAAGTAGTAAATGTTTTGAATAGCATTTTCATAGAAAGTTAAGGAATCTAAGCAGTATTGAGGCTGACATTAACCTATCTGTAAGGTCAGATTGTGATAATAGTATGTACAATGACACCATTCCTGATAGTACTGAAGGGATGAATTGCATTACTTAACCAAAAGACTACAGTCTTCTAAACAAACATAGGTAATCTGGTGTTTATTTAGCAGAGTGCACTTGAAGTGAGAAGTGTTTAAGTGTTCTATCTTTACATTATGTCCAACAAATAAACAAGGAGGTTGGAAAGTAGAGAGAGCACATGACAACAAAAAAACAGCAATTTACAACGAGCCATTTTCCCTTGGTAAGCAAGGGCTCTCCACTCCCGCCACTCCTTGGCAGTAACTTTAGTTGACTCCACTGCTGTACTGTTTGGCTCTAATTTGCATCTCCTCTGTGGATGCATGCCCTGTCTCCCAGCTTCCTGTAGCTGATGGTTTCATTATGTCATTAACAGCCTCATTGCTTCCACTGCTCTCCCTCGCCATTTATTTCCATGTTCTTTCTCTTACTTCCCTCTTCCCTCACCCATTCCCCAAAAGTACTTTCCAGCTTTGTTGTTCTCTTCCCTCCTCCTCCCCTTTTCGTGAATCCAGCTGTTTCCATTGAGAGCAGCATAGTCAAGCAAAAAGATTCTTGGTCTCAATGAGATGTCAATGTATAATGCTAATTTTTCACATTTTCAATGACAAAATGTTGATTTAACATATGTGTATGGGTACTCCTTTCTAGCTCCTGGAGCCAGAGAATCGTTTTGAAAAGCATTAAACAGCTCTCTGTCTTTGTCTGGGATTTTATTATTATTGTATTTAACTTCTAAACGGAAGATAAGCAGAAACAGACCTTCCATATTCAAAAAGATGGGATTTTATATTCCAAATGAGACTTATTTATTTTCCCTGTGGATCTTTTTTTACTATTTTTGTGACTTAGTCAGTCATTTCACCCCCTAAGCAGAAATGCCTGTGAGCCCATTTCACACAAAGGGATTTGGCTTGTTTTCTGAATTCACAGTGGAGCCCTGAACAGCAGGAATTATTCATTGGGGGTTCCCCCCTCCCTATGTTCCAATCATTTTATTGTTAGTGAGTCTCAAAAATAAACATGTTTTATCCCCTTGAGCAACTCACCATATGCAGCTGAATTGAATAATACATTTTCAACCTGTTTAAATGTGCCAATTTAAATTTTCAGGAACAAAACTGCTCAGGAATATGCAGGGTTACATATCTATGTATCTTTCAATAAAGCGTAATCTGATTTCTTGTGGTCCTGAATCATTGTTGAAAAAAAGATGTGTGGTTACTAGTGAGCATGCTTGCTTCAAGAATACTGCATTTCTACATGCTCAGAATAATTTTATATTCATTTTGATTAGAGCAAACTGCTTACTCTCAAGAGGCTGACAAACACTAAAGATTTCCACTTTAGTGGTTTACAATGACATCAAAGTGGCCTTATATTTTTGCAAAGATCTGTTTCCCTGGTAACATGAAGCAAACTGTTCATTTCAGAGGTGCCTATAGAGAGCAACTGAGATTTTATTTTCATGTTAAATATCAAAACTTAATGTGGATAATGACATTGTACAAAATATATGTCTGAGTTTAAAAGATATTCAGTCTTCAAATAAATAATAAAAATGGTCACGTTGGAATATCAATAATTTATAATTATATTTAGATAATATTACTTGTTGGAAGTCAGCATACGATATGTTTTCATGTTTATGAAATTAATTTTGATGTATTTAAATAAAGATGATATATTTTTTTAAAGGCAAACAACAAAACCAGAATAATGACTGATGAAAAATCACACATATTACTTCATGGAAAAGGATTCCACAACAAGTAAATTTTAGAGAGTTTGCAAGTACTGTTTAGTTAACAATGAATGATTTCTCTCTCAGGAGTATCATTCTCTACTAAACAAAAGCTTTATGCACACAGAATTCCAATGAAAAATAGCTCACTTCATACAATCAATAAATGATTAAAACTCCCCACCCTGGCTCCATTTATTAGACTCTTTTGCTGTATCTTAACTAAGGACCTGAACAGGAAATGCACCTAAGCATGAGCTTAGCTTTGAAGTGGCAAACGTTTATATGGAAACCATCTGAGTCTAGGAAGAATTTGAGGATCAGATGTAAAACTTACAAATTCTCATGAACACTGTGAAGCTGTTACAGCTGAAATTATGGCACATGCCTACATGCAAATGAGTACTCTTTTCCTGACAAATCATCTAAACAGCTGTCAGAACATCTCCACAAAGCAAACAAACTGACACTCCAGTTATGATCAATAATCACTCTGCTCAGGGCTCATTAGAGATGGGAAAATAGCTATCTCCTTTTTGTCTTGATGGAAAGCTAGAGAATGTGAGTTAGAGGTTCAGAGCAACAGGAGGAGTGGTGAAATCCAGCAGGACCCAGACAGAGAAACTTTTTAGAAAAAAATGAGGATCTCTGTGGGGAGAAAGCAGGGATATGCTTTTATAATCAAGGAGGCAGTATACTACAAAGGCAAAGTGTAATTTATGGGTGCTGAATAAAACTCCTGCAAAAAACTCAGCCCCCAGCATCTTCCTAGACCATACTCCCATAAATTCTTGTGAATCATGCAGGTGTAGATCTTCCAGGGAACCTGGGATTATCTGAATGAGCCCTTTTTGTAACAGCAACACATTGTCAGTCTTTTTTTTTACCATTTCCTTGCAAGTAGAGCTGTGAGTACACACAGCAGTCTCATGCTTCAAATTATTTAATGGTGCATTTAGTTTGCATAATATATCTAGTGAGCTTCAAGAGTAGATTGGAGAGAAAGCCCAACAATCTGCCTAATAACAAAACAAAAGAATTGTAGCAGATCTCTGACAGGACATCATGCTCAACACTAAAATGTGCAAGACGGTACTTCTTGCTCTAAACAGTAAACATTCTTAACAGCAGCTTTGCAGTGCAACATATGCTATTCTGCAAATTAATAGACAGAGGGAGGATACAAAACTTTTTTACAGGGAGACATTAGGCAACAATAACTATTTTTATTTCTTCTACTGGATTCTATGCCAGTCTTCTACATAAGTTCAAGAAAACTGAAGCTCTTTTCCATGAAGTACTGTATTGAAAATATACTCAAGCTCTTGGATATTTCTGGTCTGGATTTTTCTTCTGGGTCAAAGGAGCTGAGGGTGGTAGCATTTACTTTTCTATACTATAGTTGAAAGATCTGTAAATGAATAATCAGTGTGATCCAGTCTGGCATCACGGTTGTAACATAGGAGCTAATTAAGTTCCCATTCTAACATCATTGTTACATTTGATAGGTTTTGTTAGATTATTTGTTTACTTATTTGCATTTGTTGAAGAAATTTGATTTAGCTACACATTTGGCCATTAGCTGGCCAAAATTACTATCAGATAATTTATTCTCTGTTGTTTTTACCTTTGAAGCTATGGCAGCATAGGCTGTAATTAGGTGATACAGCTGTGAACAATCAGCACCAAAATGTGTTTAACACACAGAGCATGAGCAGCATGGCCCACCAGGAAGAGTCATCCAGCAGGAAAGCCCTCACATGTTCAGAAAAGGTTTACATCATCAAAGATGTGATGTATGCATGTTGTCAGGAAGAATCATTGAGATGTAACCTGAGGTGCTATGGATAACATGAACGTGAGGAGGAGTTACCTCATTTTACTGCTGGGAAGAACATTAAACAGAACACTGGTGTAAAGGCAAAGAGTGGAAAAAAAACAATTGCCAATTTTCACATTTTATAAGAGCTCTTCTGGTCCTTGAGGCATCAATTTAAAGTAGGGCTACTTTTTAACAAGTATTTCTATTTTTACCATCCTCTATTTCTTACATTCAGAAGAAACATGACAGCTTGCAAATTGTAAAACCAAGACTCCTGGAAATTTTGCCCATTCCAAAAATTTCAGTAAGGAGCAATCAATATAAGTTATTTTCATGTGGTGCTAGTGCTAGCAGTATATTTAAATCCTTCCCAAGGGACAGAGATAACAAAAACTACTGTGATATGAAACTTGGTGCTCAGCACATGGCCTCCATGCAACTCCTATTGCTTTTCAGTTCAAACAATTCCCTCAACAGGATTTTTATCTGGCAGTGGGCACATGAATGTTACTTTCCAATTGTTTTGTACATTAGACAGGAACCAGAATTGTACAGTGCTTCCAAGGCACCTGGGAGTGAAAGGGGAGATTTTCACTCCTTGTGTGGTTGGGGTGAGGAGACAGACCTTCCTAACGAGCTGAGCAAAGACAGGATGGGACTCTCTGCAGTGGGATGGAGTAGTTTGCTGGCAGCACTTGGGAAAAGACACAGTTTGGCAACAGGCTCTATCACCACGGACTAAACTGCCTCCAGCAAAGACTTGTATTACCAGTCATTTTAGTTATAAAAATGTAATGGCCGTCTCCTGAATTTATAACTTTGTGTATCCAGGGGAAAAGGAGTATTTCATATGGCATGACCAATGGTGATGTCAGTGAAAAAAAAAACAGCTATAATAGTAAGAAAGCTAAATTTCCAGAACAGTCTTTCAAAGATGTTTTTCTTCCACATTTACAAAGTAACAGGAAGCTGCAATACTTTTTTCTCTCCACAGGTAAACACAGCTTTTAATAAAAAGCACCTTTCCTGGTGTGAAAAAACAGGAAAATGATTGGAAGATGAAGAAATTTTAACAAAATAATTTGGAGTTTTACAAGATTTTGCAATCATTTAATAAATGTGATTAAAGTTGGTAAGGCCACAACTTTACAAAATTAGGATTTAAAGTTCATTTCTGTAGCTCAGATAAAACCTGTAGTGTTTTTGTGTGTAAACAAGAGTTAAACACATGGAAGTTTTTTTAAAAATAATAAAATTCATGAATAATGCAGATATATTTTTACTGATCACTGGAGGAAAAAGAATTCAGTTCAAAAGAAGTAAGAAAATTAAATAATAACAAAATGCAATACAGCAATAAGAAGAAAGAACTATTTAATTATGGAATAACAGATTGATATTCACAAACACTCCAGAAACAGAATAATGTGTGTAAGAACCTTGACTCATGATAATACTTCTATTTTTTTTTTTTTTTGTTTGGTTTGGCTTTTTAGACTGGCAATATAACTGAACAGAATTCAAGACAAAGGCTTAAGTTATCATTTTTGCATATTATTTCATTTTATTAAACCAGACCATATTCACCTTCGTGACTCTAAATCTATTACAAAATAAATAATTTTTTTAGTTTTTTTAAAAAAAAAGGTTTTAAGTTTAATTTTTCCTCTTTTTTTCCTTTATTAACTAGTCCTTCTTTTTATATAGTAGGGATTATTTTTTTGTTTGATTTGTTTTTTTTCTAATAAAACTATTTTTTTTCTATCGAAACATCTTATTTAGTTATTTTCACTTTTCAAACATATTGGGAAAGCTACTACCTGGCAGATAATAAAGCAACAGCAAGAACTAAAATTATTTGCTGGAAATTAAATCCATAAAATATGACTATCAATCAGACTTTTGAGCCTAAATCTTTAGAGCTATGGAGACAATTCACATTCTGTTACCTGTATTGCCGTGCAAATTTATTTTATTCTTCTCTGGCTGTTAGTACATTAGTGATATATTTCATTTTGTTATTGAGAAATGGTGCAGTGCAGCTCCACATAAGTTTTAAGATGTATGTAGACCCTTTTAGCAGTGTGCACACACATCTTTGGACAATATTCTCACCAGGAAGTTTCAGAAATTTCATAGTAACCCCAGATCAGTCTTTGTCTTATGAGTGTCTGCCAAAAGGCTATCATCCAGCTTAAATTCCTTCCCTCAGGAAAACATTAACTTCATTGTAGAAATTGTATGAAAATAAAATGCTTTTATAACCTTATGGGTGCTGTTATGAACATACCATTGCTGCTGGACATGTTGCCTCTTTCTTTCAGTGTATGAGACAAATACTCATTTGAACTTGTGCAGCATTTTTTGAAGGTGCATTTAAATGTTCAAGGGGAAGACAGTACCTCTTTACAAGCATACAGTTCAGCAGCTGAAAAGAAAGTTCCACCTGCAAAAATCCCTTTTTTTTTCTGATCTTTCAGGGGATTTTTTTCTTCTTTCTTCCCTTTTTTTTAAATCAAGGTTTTCTTGTTTTGATACTACTGCCTGCTTGTGCTACATATTTGATGCTATCTCTGCCAAAGTTTTCAATCTACAATGACATTTCCTCTCATCTTCAATAACTCTTTTCCTGGCAATTGTCAAAAGTTGAAGAATCCAAGAATTCTTGAAGTTCAAACTGCAATTTCCTGTCTTTACTCCCAAGAGAATTCAAATTCAGGTAGAAAACTCAGAATACAGAATGCTCCTTTCACTCTCCCTTCTTGGTTCTTCTGTTTCAACCACAATTCCTTGCTCCAGTGTAAGGACTACTTCTCTTGTCTGCTCCTGTCATGTCCTATATAGCTCCAAGGATGCATCCTAAGGAAGCTGGGGTGCTTGTGGTGCCAAAGAACTGTTGAACAAGCAATAGTTTCACCGTTTTTCCATTCCCATCTACAAATTCAGAAAAAATCCTTTGTCCTAGTCCTTGGAAATCTTCTGCTTTAAAATTTTAAGTTAATGGTGGTAAAAACTGTGCCTCTCAGTTTGTAGGTCTCTGTGTGTGAATGCATATGTCATCCAATATACAACAAATGCACAGAGATGTAAATGAAATACAGCAGTTACCAGTTTCAGTTTCCAAGTAAAAAGAATGTCTAGACAAAGCATATATTTGTCTTCCCCAGAGTTTCAATTTGTGTAGGCATGTGGAATTTAAGAATATACTGGTGTAACTCAGTATATTCTCAATGACTCAATATAAAGTATTGCTAAAGCAATTTATGTAGAAAATGGTCTATGTGTTGAATGCATACACATGTTGCTCCTGAGAAAGTGAAAACCAATTATCCCTTAGATAAACAGATTATGGTTATGATGTGGGACATAAAGAGCAGTGATGAAGAAAATTAAGAAGTCTCCTAGCTCCAGCAACTGTATCAAAGCTTGGTGTTTTCAAGTGGAAAAAATAACCTTGGCTACATGCATTTCATGGCTGCACAGGGAATAAGTCCTCTACTGACAAATCAAGACATGGAACAGTTTCAAAATGAAAAGTATTTGTATGCACAGTATTTTACAAGTTTATTCACTAAACAGTTGATAACAGAATACAAAAATAATTATGTGAATTTAGAAAAGCATATGTACGATGTTAAATTATTAAACTTCAACAAATATGGATTTAAGAAAAAAAAATCATTATGCAAGTAAGTAAATCAGACAAAAGTATAATGTAATATTGCACTGCCAGAGCAAGAAAAATCCCTTCTTACCAAAGCTGAAAGGTAAAATGTTTCAGAAATTGGGAACACCGCTTTCAACCAGAGGCGATGGAGACCCTGCCTGCCAAAAGGATCTCAGCCATGCTAGGGCTGATGACTGAGTGCAAGAGAGAGCAGCTTGCCATCCTTGTCCATGACTGGGGCTGGAGCAGAGCTTGTCATAGCTGAAGTCCTACTTCCTGGGGGGTGGCTGGACATTGCTTGTGGGTGGGAAGTAGAGAATAAATTCTATTTTTTTCTCCCTGCATGTGCAACCTTCCATTTTTGTTCTAGTAAACTGCCTTTCTTGACCTATGAGTTGCTTTCCATCTTCTTTTCTCTCCCCTGTCCACAGGAGAAGGGGAAGAGATAGAGTAGTTTGGTGGACACCTGGGATCCAGACAAAATCAACCCCTCACACCTGGCAAGAGAACAAATGGCAGAGCCTTACTCATCTGATTTTCCAGAGACCAAGTTACACAAACACAACTTAGTGTTTCCATCACTTGAATGATCACAGCAGGATAGGCCAGATAACATGTGCCTCCATCAGTGAGAATTTTCATTGAATTCAGCTTCCCTTTCCTTAGGCTGCTATCCCAGAACAAGTCATAGTCCACTTTAAATCATTCCAGCTTGCTGTCTGTTCACAAATTGAAGTGGAAAAAAAAAAAGTAGAATGAAATTTTCTGTATTTAATACCAAGTAAGACAATAGCAAACAGAAAAATATTTAAGACATATGTACCAAGGTGGCACACACCAAGGCAGGCTAGGCAAAGGAATGAAATACAGCTAAACTTATTAAAGAAAGCTGATCATTTTTTCCCAAGCAGAAATAATTCACTAAGGAAACACAAGCAGAGAGCTTGACTCTATAGAAATGTACAAAAATCTCAAGCTTCTCTAGAAATGTACAAGAATCTCAAGCTGCTTCCCCCTGTTGAAGGAAATAAAATCAATAAAATGTAAAATCATTATTTATATACTTTTATAGAAACATGGAACATAGAGGTACATATTAGTATTGATTTAAAAATAGGTTTAAATTGCACCGTTTCCTTTTAATTGTTAAACTGTTTTAAAAACTATCTTCTCCAAGTGCTGAGAAAAGTCAAACTGGTATTTTTACCCATAGTATGTACCAGTTGCTTTCCATACATTTTAAAACCAGAATCTATTTTCTTACCATATAAAACAGCAAAGTGAAATTCAAGTATCCCTTTCCAAAGTCATCTGTGATCTAGACACAAACTTCTTCAGGACACAAATGATTTCTGGAAATCTAGTAGGCTAATGTTTGCACCAAGTTAACCAGCAGACTTCCTCTCCCCAGCCTTCTCATATTTGACTCTGTTAATCAAACTAAATCCTTTGCAGGAGGCTTATTTTTCAATCACCTGGCCTCATTTGAGAATTCTGAACAAAAAACAATATAACTATGGCAACTTTTTAAGTTAGTGAGAAAATGAATCTCACAAAAAAATCCAAACAATCTAACCAACAATATATAAAATCAGGGTTTAAAATCAGTCATGCATGAGAAATGAGGAGAAGAGAAAATTGAAAATATCAGTCAAGACATCAAACATTTTGTCAAGTATATTCATATATTCACACTTGAATTGTAAGTATCCAGTTACAGTGTGTGAGAGTTTTATCCTGGTAAATATGTGAATACTGGATCCACCCATAAATTCTCTGTTGTAAACAAATGGAGGCTCTCTTTGCTGGTTTATTTAAAATGAACTTGATCAACAATAGTGCATCCATTCCCAAATAATAACTTGTAGGTGGGTTTCTATGACTTTGCATCTGTTACCACAGATGACGACAAGGATAAAATTATTTTCCAGACTGTACCAATTGAACTAATAGTGTGGTTTCAGTGCTTCTTCCATTAAGATCTAGGTGTTCAGACTCTTAAAACTTGGTGCAGAATCCCCTCACAGAGAAGTACAAAGACAGAACCCTTGGACAAAGCCCTTGCTCATAGAGAGAGGCCTTACCTAAGGGTCCCTCCCCCCAAAATAGCCCATTCTTCCAGATCTCCAGGTGTCTCTTCTTTAGGGCTTTTTCTGCAGAATTCCAAAGCACAATACTAGTAAGGAAAGAGGGACTGGCACAAAGAGATTAAAGGCCTTTTATACCAGCTTTAGAATAAAATTTACCAGATTAATCACCTCAAGCCATTCTGAACAGGCTACCTACCATAATGCCTCTTTTTTAATGAAAATCGATTAATGAGCTACATCCATTCACCTATTTAGATTTCGGTGTTAAGTATTTTCATTAAAGTACAGATTACTATAAAATATAAGATTCAGCAGAACTCACTGAAAGATACATCTTGAGTTATCAAAGAAGGGAACTGATCCCTTCTGAGACAAAAGGCTGTTAATTCATCAGTCACACACAGGAAATTATATCTGGCTTCAGAAAAATACTGAAGCCTGTGAGGATAAGAATTGACACTAATTGAGAAGAATGACAAAACTGTCTTGCAAATAAGAAAGAAATTTAAAAGTTTCATGGAGAAAGACTAAACTTACCTGAATAATATTCAAGAATGAGATCTTGTTGTTATGCAAAGTTGGGTTTTTTTTAAATTTAGGGTTGCCCTACTTCAAGAAGTTCCTTATCAGACATAATCAGAGATCTAAGGTCTGCAGAAAGAAAGAATCTCTAATGAAATGGAGGTAGAAAAGACTTGGTGAAGTCACATGGATAAAGGAGTAAGAATTTTCCTTCCACCCCCTCTGACTTTTATAAATGTTTGTAACAAGTCTGTCTATTCAGCTATTGCAATGTTAATAATTTTGTGATGCATATTACCTTGAAGACAGTTTGAAATAAGAGTGATTTCAAGATAACTGAATAAGAGAAAAGCATTTCTGTCCAGGGAGATAGGGTAGCTAACTCTAGAAATGCCTTTAAAAAACATCAGAAATAATATATATGCAGACAATGCCATTCTGAGCAGTGTGTTCATGCCCACAATGTACAGGAAATAGCCACATAAAGCTGAGATGTCTTCTTTCTGCAGCGAGGTGCTGGAGTACCTGGGCAAGCTGCCAAGAAAATCCCAGTTCCATGGAGGATAAATCCTTGCATGCCAGCTCTTAGCAATTGTAAAATACAGAGTGTTCCAACACTGAACTCACTCCAACCAGTTAACTGCTCTGGATACATCGTCATTAATGAGGTTTAACCTTATTCTGGCTCTGCAAAACTGCTTTGTAGAAAACAGAGATAAAAGCTAACCAAGAAAAAGACAAAAAATAATACTATACAGAAGCAAGAGCTAAAGCAAAGACTTTATACTGTTGTAGTGATTTTAATCTGAGAAACCTTCATAAATTTCTGATCAACCTACCATTAGGAAGAAAGGGGACTTGGGTATTGAAATTGTAATGTATTTTAATTAGTGGAGTGATTTCAAACAGATTTAGAATTTGGTTTCCTCAGATTTCCTCTGAGAAAGTGTTTCACTAATATATGATAGCCTTATAAAGTATGCTTGAGTTTCTGGTGTTTCAGCTCCATTTAGACTTGATTATCTCTTTTTGATTACTCTGGGTAGTGTCTTGGAGATAAATCATCTGGCATATGATTTAGCACAGCAACATATTTTTTGAGAAAGTTAATTCCTTGGTTTCACTGAGACAGTTTTGAATATCTTGGACTTGCAGAGAGACATTCACAGTTATGTTACTTTGGATGATTGATCCTAAAGAAAGCTTGCCTTTGTGAGCACGTAGAGGGCTTGGACATGAATATTAAGAAAATTTGGTTAATTGTGCTGTCTGAAACATTCCTCTATAAATCGCCTGAGAATACAGTTCATTCTGACATTTACAGTCAAGCAAAGTGTTAAAACACTTTTAAAAATCCAATATAGGATCCAAATTGAATTAAAGAGCAGAGACTCACAATATTAATACTTTAAAAGTTTAGATTTGTCCACAATTTTGCTTGAGTTTCATGGGGCAAATGAAAGCAGGAGTCAATAAACAGAAACGACATGAGTAGTGATGTTTTTCATTTTTTTTCATCCTTACTTGAACATTACATTTCCCATTCCTGTCTTGGATCTCAGGGATGGTACAGAAGCGAGAGGAGAGGAGAGGAGAGGAGAGGAGAGGAGAGGAGAGGAGAGGAGAGGAGAGGAGAGGAGAGGAGAGGAGAGGCATAAGGAAGAAATGCTATGAGACAGATGTTACTCCTGGAGAAAAATACACCACTGGAAAATTTTCAGATTTGTGAAGTGATGCAAAGAATCTATATAGAACAGGTTCTCAGTCTTCTGGGAAAAGCAAGTGAGCTCCAGAAAATTGCTTTGACATTTTTGTAGGTATTGCAGTGAATCATAGTCTAGCTTCCGTAAGACATATGGCAACACTGTCCATGAATCTCATTATGTTATTGAACCTGTTAAAAAAAAATTGGCCCTGGTTCTGCCCTGATGCCAGAAGTCTGAGCAGACAGCATTGGAGAAAATTCTGTTTTGCACAACTAAAATCATTTAACAAACTACACTGCTACTGGGAATCATGGTCTTGTGCAGAGCAATTCCCCAGGTAGCAAATAAAGTAGCAATGATCATTGGACTTCTTTCTGGGTCAAACATGAGGTAAAATAGCACTCGTAACTGAGGCACAATACTGCTTTTGATTTAAAAAAAAAATATTGATGGTAATAGTGATTTGTGGGTAATCCTCCTCCTTCTTATTAGGAGAAGAGTTATTCTATGAACACACATTCTCTGGCAGTAACCACCAGTGGGTTTAGTTGGAAGACTTTTAGATTTTTCTTAGTACAAAACTTTGCAAAAATTTATTTGCATTAAGTTAGGGATGTGGAAATACTAATGAAGATACTAAAGTGTGAAGATTTTTTCCTGTTGAAATTATGTCTTGTATGGACAGCTAGGTAGAAGAGATTGGGCCTGGCCTCCTCTCATCTGAGGGAAGGGCCTTAGCCAGGAAAAAATGCCATTGTTTTATTCATCTTTAGTATTTCCCCTGAACAGCATTTGTACATGATGAGTTATTATACAGCCTTATCTGAAGACTCACTCTTTGTAGTTTAAATTAAGGGTGATTGCAGACTGGTTATGAATCAACAGCCTTAGAAGTGTCATTGTCTCTATACAGTTTTGATACCAGTACAGTTGGACATTTTTAATGGAAAAATGATGACTTTAGTAACACTTTCACCAGAAACTAGGCCTGTTGCATGCATCTCAAGCCTTTTCTCCTATACCTCAGTGGGCTGTAGCAGAGCTCAGAAAATTCAAAGCTTGTGTGTTAATGGTGACTAACCAATGTATGCCCCTTCTTAGGCACAGGACAGAGGATTAGGGTTTTCTTCCTCTTTATTATTGAAAGTACCATTATTTTAGCTGTTTATTTTGAAGTGGCACTTACCCTATAAGTGGAAAAAACCCAAAAATTATTAAGAAATTCCCATAATTGCTGTTGTCCAAGTATATAAAGTATTAAAATACTTCCAGCATATTTTATTTAAGTACAGCTGAATCAGTAATGATATTACTTACTGTGACTGTTTGTTTGATTACTTTGAAAGTAGCCACATAGTAATTTTATTAGGAGGTGTGTTAAAAATAAATGGCTTGAAATTTGGCAGAATGTCATTGGTTGCAAATGAGGTGAGCAGGTTGATCTATCCACAAATCAATGCCAAAGGAGAGTTACTTTGCTTCTAGATAATTGTCCAAGTAACGATCTGCTTAAGACAGCAAAGTACATTGTACATAAGTTAAAATTTGCTCTTGAAAACTGGATCTTCTGTTACACAATAACTTCTCTCAGTCATCAGAATACTTTCAAAATTACAGAAATTATTTTAGTTCTGCTAGAACAGAATGGGCAGGCTGTATTGCTATATAGCTGTATAGCACTTTGCAATTAAAGAACATTAAAAGTTTTTCCTGTCATTAAAAATTACTTTGAATATCAAGTGAGTCCAAACAGAATTTTCTAAATTTTTTAAAATGAAAGATAAGGATGAAGGATGGAGACTTTCAGGTTCTGAAAGCAAGTAGCTTTAATGCAGTAATCTCATAACTCTGATCATCTGATCTTGCTGAGTATGAAATCTGGGACAAGAATCCATTCATAACATGGAAAATTACAGCTCAGAAATGAAGAGACATATTGTGATCATAAATATATCACCTAAAATTAATTGTGACAAAGTAGAAAAACTCAGAAGAGATTTCTTTCAGAGGTATACAAGAGCTTTCAGATACTTGACTCACTATCTTAATCGAAGGAAAAGAAAATTACTTTAATCAAATTCAGCCACAGTCTTTGACAAAAAAAATATTTTAAAAAAACCTCAACAAAACAACAAAATTTTATACTATATTTTCAATCTTGGCTCCAGACCAAAGGCTGAATATGGACTGATTTTAAGAATTATACACTGAGAGTATTATTGCAATGAGGATGATGAGTTGAAGAATTTTTCATCAGTGGTATAGTACTGATTTTAACCTGTTTTTTAAAAATGTCTTAAATTGTCTGGAGAACACTATTCCAAATAGTACCTCAAATGCAGTATCAAAATATTTCTTTTTTTTTTTAAAGGGGCAGAGAGTTTTCTAAATACTGATTTTCTTAAAGCAAAGCTTCAGATTAAGATTATTTTCTTTCATATTGTATGAGTTTTTACTTTTTTAGTGTTAGATATATTAAATGTAATCATAAATGAGTTCATAATAACTAAACTCAACATTTGAAGGAAAATCTATACTTCACAGAAAATTTAATAATATTCTAGGCACTTATCTAACATGTAATTCAGAAGAAAAACGACAGTGCAAACTCTCTTCTTGGCTTTTTTCCAGCAGGAAAAAAACATGTCACTTACTAATTAAAGAAATACTACTGGCCTTAGAATTGAGAGATGAAAATGCCATTGATGTCAAAATGGAGTAGTTCTGGGAGTGAACAGAAATATTCTCAGACACCAAAATAAAACCTGTTGTGGAGAAAGGTATGGAAAGGCACACCTGAGGTTTGGTGGCACGTCTGAGATGTCAAGGTCATAACTTTGAACAAAAGCACAGGAATTAAACCTGTGTTTCATATTAAGCCTAATATCTTTCAATACATGTACTGCTTTTAATCATGCTGGTCTAGAACATAATATTGGCTTTAATTTAATTTTTACACAAGCCCAAGTGACTCAAATATAGGCAACTGGAAATCACTTCAAATGCATGACACATCCAAATAGCAAAATTACTGATGTCACTCCTCCCTGGCAAAAAGAATCTGTATTTACTCCAGTAAAGTACCCTCTAATCTTATAGATTGAAAAATAATACAAAAGAGAAAAGAAACTTTTTTTCCACAACAGTTTTTTTGAATGATCTGTTTGTTAATTCAATTAAGTAGGTTTATGGTATCCTGGGGAAAGGTCCCAAAGAACCCACATGAAATATAATGTTGTCAGAATAGTCATCCTATCAAACACACAAAGTAAAGTTTTCAAAAAAAAATCTCTTTCCAGTACCAACTGCAGATTTTCCCAGGATTACAAGAATTCAAAAGAGGTTGTTTTAACCAGTTTACCAGAAAATCAGAAGTTGTACAGTGTAAAAGTCCAATTCTAATGTCAGTCACCCAAAGTTTCCCCTGACTTAATACCATGAAGTGCAATTCTTGTTTAGCTCTGTTTAACCAAGATCCAAATCAAATTTTGTGGTGAATTTAGGAAGTCACTGACTGCCCCAAGTCAGAGAAATTTCAGAAGGAAGTGGGGCCAAAAATGAGCAGACACAGAAAATTCTTTAATGTGTTCTTGCATTTTCTGTTCCAGAGTTTACTAAACACTCTATTCTCTCCATTTTTCCTACTCTAGCCTTCCTGGGGTGAAAGAAGAATTAGCTGAAGGTATTAGCAGTGAAGAAAGAAGGAGAGAGAACAAAGGAGAAATATTAGAAATCATCTTTTTCAGCAGCCTGCAGATAAGAAAAATACGTTCTTCTGCTGGAACCTTCCTAGATTACTATAATAAACTAATTAATCTCATATAGGTTAGAAAAAGCAATAAAGTGACTTTGAGCTTGGTACTCACCACTGCTGAATGCAGTGGTCACAGATTTCTCCCACCTGCAGGGCTGTCTCCCATCTCCTCAACCTCATCAAAAGGAAATTCTGCTTTATTAGTAGATGTTCATGGGAGTAGGGCATTGCTCATTGCAGGGATTTTAGTTTTTTACTTTCCTAGTTGAGATATCAAGAAGGACTCATTGTGAGGAGCAATAAATGTACAGACACAGGGAGAAACATCTACTGTAAATCCTGCTGAAGGAAGCATTTATGTCTAGCCTACTGAGAAATATAAGGGAACAGAAAAAGGGGCGATGGAAAATGCTGAAAGAAGGAAGATAATGAAAGTATTTTGGAAGGAGAAAATTAGGAAGCTAGAGAGAATATTTTAATGTGAAAGAAAAGCAACCTTTAAAGTTCATGAAGTGGACAGAAGCCTGTTGTGGTCTGCTAGGGACAAAGAAAATCAGAGGGCCCACCTTCTTTCATCTGGTCTTACAGAAAAGCAAGCATGATTAGTGCAAGCTTTCTAAAGGAAAGGAGGGAATATTTTCTTTACATCTTTAGATATTAAAAAAAAAAAGTAGTCAGACTAACAGAATGGAAGAGCACTTGTGTCTGACAGAGGTGGAATGGCTCTTACCATCATTAACCTCGTACCAATGTGAGTTTTGCTGCCAGGATCAGCCAAAGGAGATACAGGAGGGGATAGAGGAAGAAAGGGATGGCTCAGAGAGTTATGCCAGTGGGGAAGGAGGAAAGACTGAGAAGTCCTGAAACACAAACCCTTCCAAACAAATTGTTTTGTCTGCTGTGAATGCTTCACCTTGTTGAAAGATGAACCTTATTGTTCAGCGTTTCAATTAAAATGTTAGTGCTGCACAGCATTGTGAGAGAACATAGATGGTTAGGAAAAGTGTACCTACAGCTGTGGAGAAATATTAATTAAAAGTGAGGCAGAAGAGCACAACTCAAAGGTATTCAACTGCATTTGAAGTATACTCAAGGAATTAACAGACAGTTATTACATACAAGCTGTGCAGGTAATACAAAGCATGGTCACATCATAAATAGTAGAAGAGACAAAGTAAAAGGACAGGGTAATATTCCTACAGTGATAAACAAAGTTCAATCACACTGAACGTAGTTTTTTCAGCTGCTGACAAAAAAACACATAAAGAGTGTGAAATACAAAATATGTACTGAATAAATGTGAAAAACATATGCTTTAAACACTTTAAATCTTTAGATTATTTTGAAAGAAGATATATAACTGGGATTACAAAGCAACAACAGCAAAGTGATTTTCACTTCTCTTTAAGTAATGAAAAGACCAACACATGCATAATGAGTAGCAATAGGGGTTCACACTACACAAAAACATTACTGAGAAATCACAATGGGTGCAGAAAAGTATTCAAAGGCTAAAGAAAATGTCATCCTGAGGGAGATAGAAAGAATTCAATCACTACAGTTTATGCAAAAGGAAGTTAATGACAGTTAATGTGAGTGCCTTCGCAATGTCCTACAGAGAAAATCTCTGTTAAGGCACTTGGTGAGCTATAAGAGAAAGAAATGCAAAACCCAGTGTCTGGAAGCTAAAACCAGACAAAGCCATTATGAAAACACACAGAGTTTTAATATTGATTAATGAATAGAAAAACAATTATCAGAGGAAGTGATAGATTTCCTCTTTCTGTCTTGATTCTTTCCCATTAAGGCTGACTTTCTGGAAGTCAAACAGTAGTGAGATCAGTTAATGGGCACAGGAAAGGGATAGCTGGAGATCAGCTGCATAGCAATCTTCTGATCCTTCCAGATTTAGGTATTCTAAGTCCCTGTGAATCTCAAATTGGGGAGATTAGCAGAGCACACTTAGAGGGCATTCACTAGGTCTTTGGGGAAGGGTGATGGAGGTTATTTTGACTCAAGAACATACAAAAACCTTGGGCCCATTTGTATTTTAAATATCATCAATCTGTAACACTCTTGTGCTTGACAAGAAGATCAGATCCACTTTGAAAATAAAGTTATTGTGCTTAGGGAGCTTACCACTGCTTTAGATGTAGAAATCACCCTATGACTTGACAGTGACGGGAGAAGCCCATTTCTTACTGACCTGTATGTTACATTGCTGCAACAAAAGCAAAAGTTGTCCCTACATACCTATCTTCTAGAGTTAGCCCAAACTGGAATATCCTTTAGTTTGTACAAAGGTAGGGAGCAATGAATTATAGAAAGTATGTGTTCTTCTGAGTAATGTGCCTGACATGACCTGTCTCCAGATTATTGTCCCTCAGGACATCTTGCACACAGGCAGCTAGAGGATAATTAAGGACAGCAGTTGCTTTAATTATGAGTGCCTTTGCCTTCATCCATCTTAGCAAAGCAGCTTTAATAAGCTGTCAAGTGTTTGTTAAGTGTCTCCTAATGTCAAATGTCCACAGATATTTGTTGCTACAACCCCTAATCACACAGCTGTAGCTTTTTCATACAGATGGTAGATAACAAAGATGTGTCTCTGTTATTTCTTTATGGTTTATCAAATTAATAATTGTCATCCAGCTTGGGTTTACTTGGGATATAAGATGTTCTTGGAGTGTTTCTCATGATAAGCTTCATTTGAGAAGAAGGGATACATGAGAAGTGGTGTTGCTGCCATTTTTCTTTTTATTATCTCTAATTCTAACTACCCTCCATTTATGCTGTCAGAAAGGACAGAATACATTAAGATTTAAAAAAAAATTTGGGACTGACCATGCTACTTATTTTTCACTATAGAACTAGACGGATAGACACTTTCAAAGGAAGAAAAAAATCTTTCATTGCAGAATTAATGATAGAATGCACCTGTCCTTCTAAAGGATTACATGGGATAGAAACATTGATTTTTAACAATGTACTTAACACAAATTGTTGAAAATTAAGTATTTTAACTGTTGTTGCATATTTTATAACTGATTTAATTGACTATGCCATTTGAGACATGAATGACATTTTGGCTGACGAAGTTCACAATAAATTCAGCTGCTGGCAATGTAATTATCCCCAATCATTTATTCATCTGTGTGTTTCCAAGCAGCAAGATTTCTGCTTTTACAGATATGATAGGGAACTGTATCTCCTTTTTACAGGATGATACCTATGTTTCTTTTAATCTGTTTATTTTTGACCATTACAGAAGCGCACCTGAAGGCCAGAGTGACTCAGGTTCTGTAAATAGTTCCCTTGGAGCAGATTAGAGTGAAACAGTAAATGATCAGTGTTTATAAATATATACACGTGTAGGGTTAATTTTAGAACAATTTGGTTGCAATGGAAAGGGGGTATGTAGCCACTACTGTTGCTATTATTTATAGTGATATACTAATATAAAAGCCTACTTAAGAAAATGTATAAGGAAAACAAAAAAAATAGAAAGGATAAGAGTAGAAAGATATTGCCACTCAGGCATCCAGTGAAAAGACTTGATTGTTGCAATTTTAATGTCTGTTGGTCCAAAGCTGTGGTTGCAGTCTCAATCCATCAGCCATGGGGAAAGCCTATGAAACACAAATTTCAGTGGGTTAATATATGCTCTGGTTATGTGGAAACACACAGGTACCTCCGTGTGGGGGGAGTTTTACACTGTCTTTTGCATCTTTGTGGCTGTGTTGATCACGGGCAGTCCTCCCAGAATTTAGTTTGGGCGTGCCTGGGAAGACTTTGATGATATATGGTGCATCTAAAATGTGATAGCTACAGCTACCTCTCACGTCAGGGTAGTTGAACCAGTTATGTCCCATCAGAAGGGATGAATAATGTGAATGTTCCAATCCCTTCCCCAGCTGACAGTGCAGGGCAGGGCAAGACTTTTACAACTGAGGCTCTTGTGTAAGGAAGGACATCAGCATGATAACATGTATTAACCCACCTCACAGGTTCTGCTTCTTTTTGGCCTCTTCCCTTATCCATCTCAAACTCCAGCTTCTTGCTAAACAAGGATTGCTTTGTCATGGTCACCCCCTGGTGCTCACACCCTCTGCACCTGGGCATTTACTGTGCTCATCCCCAGCAAAGCACCTGCTGATTGACCAGTCATTGATTAGCAACATTTCAGTCTCTCACAGTGACAAAGGAATGACTGAATTTGGTCTAATAAGAATAATACTGTCTTCCTAGAAGAAGTGAAGAGTGGGAACTGGAGCACCTACATTTTACAAATAATCCCAAGAGTAAAGGAGAAAGTATTGCCTGTCAGAGTTTCTCAACAAAACAACATACAACATCTCTGACATAATTAATGACAAATATGTCAACTTGAATTTCAAAATATAGTTTTAAATAAGAACTTGGTTTTTTGGATGAAAATCAAACATAGGTTTTTAAATACTTGTGTTCATGGCCCAATAAGTGCATCATGATTACACCACAATAATTTAATAATTCTAACTCCAAGACTGGAAAATATCATTTTGTGATGAGCAGTCCCATGCTGAGTCCCACTCTAGGTTAAGTTATCTCCTTTCTGTGAGTTTAGAGAAGCCTTGGGAAATTAACATTGCTAGCCTCTTACAAAGCTAACCTTTGTAAGTCCAATCTACAAGTGCTTTTCTGATGTAATTTAGAATCTGCCCAGAAAGAAAGAGGGCTATAAATTATTTCCCTCCTTTTCTGTGGATTAACTGTCTGTGAACACAAACTGTAAGTCACCTGGGTACCTCTGAAATTTATATTCACACTTTCAGCTTCCAAGAACTACTTTCTTGTCATATTCAGGCACAAAGTCTCAACCTTGGCCAGCACAGAAAAAGCAACAGATATTCAAAATCAATCTATAGAAATACTCAAAGTTAGAAAATCTCTATTAGAGGAGTTCACCTTCTAAGAAAACTTTGAAGGTTCCTTTTGTTCTCTAGTGCTAGCCACAGAGGCAGTAATTGCCCAAAGACACCAGTAGCTCATGACAAGTATTGACACTAGGCAATCCTGCATTTTGTAAGATATTTTTACTGGTTATCTGAACTTAATATGGACCTTGTACTAACAAATAAGGACTTGTGGGTTTGAAGGTTGGAGGCAGTCTTGGTCAAAGTGATCATTTGATGATGGTGTTCAGGATCCTGCATGCAAAAAAGAAGGGAGTAAGTAGCACTACAACCCCAGATTTCAGGAGAAATCTTTGTTTTCTTGGTCCTACTTGGAGAAATTCCACATTAGGTTATGGCTGTGGAAGAGAGGTAGTTAATATTCAAACTTCACTTCTTAAAGCTCAGTATTTTTGTATATCTGTAAGTAAGAAATCAGGGGTCAGGAGACCTGCATAGATGAGCAAGAAGCTTCTGGCAAAACTCCAACAGAAGAAGAAAGTGTACAGAAAGTGGAAAAAGGGACAGGCCACTTTGAAGAAATATAGGAATATTTTCAGAGTATGCAGGGAAGTGACAAAGAAGGCTAAGATGCATTTGGAATGGCAGCTGGCAAGGGATGACAAGGACAAACAGAAGAACTTACTCACTTGTATCAGTAAGAAAGGGAACACCAGAGAAAATGTCAGCCCACTGCTGAATGAGGTTAGTGTCCTGGTGATGATGGACACAGAGAAGGTGGTTACTGAATGCCTTCCTAGTTTGAGCCTTTACCATTAAGTTTAGATCTCAAGAATCCCTGCCCCAGGAGACCAGGAAGCTCTGGAGAAAGGAAGAGTTTCCCTTTATAGAATAGGACAGCACTAGAAATCAATTAGGCAAACTTGATAACCACAAATCCAGGGGTCCTGATGGAACATGTGCATGGGTGCTATGGGTAAGCCACTCTCCATCATGTTTGAAAGGTCATGGAAAACTGCAAAGGTGCCTGAGAAGTGTAGGAAAGCCAATGTCACTTCAGTCTTCAAAAGGGCAGAAAGGAGGACCCAGGAAACTACAGGATAGTCAGCCTCACCTCAATCCCTGGTAAAGGGGTGGAACATCTGCTCATTCTGGGTGTCACTGGCCATGTGGAGGAAAAGAAGGAAGAAGGATAACAGGAGTACTCAACATGGATTCAGCAAGGGAAAATACTGTTTGACCTATGCAATATCCTAGAATGACTGCCTGGTAGATGAGGAGAATGTTAACCTTGATTTCAACAAGGCTTTTGATGCTGTTTCCCACAAAATACTCGTTAGCAAACTTAGGAAGTGCAGACTGAACAATGAGTGGACAGTGAAGAGGATTGAGCAATGGCTGAATGGCAGGTCCCAGAGGGCTGTGTTCAGTGCCTAACTGGGGGCTTGTGACTCGTAGTGTATTTCAGGAGTACTGCCAGCTGTAGATGCGATTTTGGATTTTTTATTCTCCAAAAGTGTGAAGAAAGTTTGACAAATTTTATCAGAACATTTCAAATTTTGGGCAGTGAGTTTTATATCTTAGATTGAGGAGCACTGTATCTTATTTGAATTTCTATTTAACTTTAGCAGTATTTATTAGCAAGAAATTATGTGTGTAATCAGATGAATTAGAAAAATCAATAAATTCCAATAGTCCATTTTTAACACTCTTTTTACATTGTCTTCCATGCTAAGGAACCTGAATGCAGTTCTAATTCATTATATATAATACTTCTGATCTAAATAGAGAATTTTCTTTGAATTATATAGCTGCTATTCAGGCTAATTGATACATGACAAATTTCTTAGGTGATAACTCTAAGTGTACTAGCCTTACAAGGCTACTACAGTGTAAAACTTTTCATTAATTCTCTAAAGGCATGAAGGAAAGAGCAGAAGAAAATAAGGTAACCAACCCATTATAGTTGTTATTGGTGGGTGCTTTGATTCAAACTTATAGATCCAGGTTTGATCTTTAGAAAACTTCATAAGCTTTGAGATATCCTCGCTGACTTCTGAATTAGAATGTGCAAGCTAAAAGCAAATGCAATCCTTAAATCATTACCATGGCAACATTATTAAAGTAATGTTATTTAAGACTGCAACAATGTTTCTACTTTTAAAAAGCACAAAACAACTGTGCTTCTTCCTTTTTAGTAGTCCATATAAAATAAACCATTACAGAAATATTTACTTCAAGTCTGCCTCAAAATTATAGATTATTATCTCAAGTAATTTTCAAACACCACTAAAATAGTGTAAAATCTTTGGCAACTTTTGCACTAAAAATTTAACACCCTGAAATAACAGATCTAAATGTTTTTAATCACAACTGATCCACAAGTAGTACTGAAAATTCCAATAAATAATGTAACTTGAAATGTAAAGCGAATATACTTTCCAGCAGCTGCTACAGAAGGATACCTTTATGTCTATATGCACACTGGGTTTGCTAGGTAAAACTTTCAGTATTATTTGCAGTTTTCAGATATTCAAAAATACCCAGTACAATCCTATTTTTATGTGTAGCAATGCATGACAGGTACATTTTCTCTTTATTCTAGATTATCAGAACCTTTCTTTTCACTTTGCCTCAATGTCTCCTAATATTAACAACTCTTTCTTTCCCCAGGATATAATAAGCTAAAATATAAACATATATTTGTTAATCATGAAAAGAGCAAGAGTAGAAAAGTATTAATCAGGAGACTGTTGAGTGAAAGAAAGATAGATATGGTCTCTGAAGTGTCATTCTTCCAATATTACACCAATATTTTAATGGGTGAAAAATTAATTTACATCAGGTTAGTTAAGCAGTTACTTGAGAGTAGAAATGGACACAAAACTCGCAGAGAACTGGAATCACAGATGACCCCAGTGCTCTCATTTGCACAATGCTTGGATATCTTTCCTCTGCCTTTTCAGAAACCTATAATGGAAAATGCACTGGGAGAAGTTGCCATAAAGTTGCTGTGTCAGCCAGAATGATTGGCACATGATGCACACTGCCTTTCTTCTTGCTCATACTTGCTTCATCCTGGAAGGCATTCTAGGCTGCAAGAGAACTGGAAACAAGGTATTACTTGTAATCAGCCACAAATCCTTGGCAAGAAAAAGAGAGAACAGTGAGTTTCTTGCTTTTAGACAGCTATAACTTCTTTTTTCTTTTGGTGCTGTGTCTTCAGGAAGGGACAAGCATTCATTCAGGCTTTGCACAAAATAAATACAAAGTGCTTCTTATTTCCAGAAGTAATAAATGCTCATTCTGAAACAATTTATTGTAGTCAGCCTGAAATTAATAGCTTCTTCTTAATGCCAAAATCTTCATTTCTGAAATCAACCCCACATCCTCATGAAGAGATCTTTTTGTTGCAGTGAGATGTTGATCTGCATGCTCTCATTTGAAATGACATTGCTTGTAAGTTTTCAGAATTTAGAATTACTTCCAAAGATTATTTTTTTGCTTGTTGCTTTGAGTTAATGTCCTGGTTTCCTGGTAATAGAGTTAGTTTTTTTTCTAGTGTCTGGTACAGGGCTATGTTTTGGATTTAGTATGAGATTAATGATGACACACTTACTTATGATTTTGTTGTTGCTAAGTAGTGCTTACTCAAAGTCAAGGACTTTCCAGTCTCCCTTGTTCTGCCAGTGAGTAGGTGGACAGAAAGCTGTGAGGGAACATGGACTGGAAGGAAGACCCAAACTGTGAAGAATGGCCAGGAGCTACTGGCCAGTCACTGCTTGGGGATGGACCTGGTCTCCATCTCCAGGTGCTGGGCGACTGCATTGTGCATAGCTTGTCTATCTCGAACTTTATTTATCTCTTTTTCTTTTTTTTTTTTTTATGGTGCCCCTTTTTATTATAATTTTTAAAAAATTTTATTTCAATTACTAAAACATTCTTAACCTATAATTTCTATGTTCTTTCTGATTCTGCTCCCCATTTCACCAGGGAAGGAGGGTGTGGGGAGCAGCTGTGGTGCCTAGCTGGGGCTTATACCATGACAGTTCACCAGATTTGAAACGTAGAAGGGTTATAATGAGATTTCCATGAATGCAAGGCATCAGCAAGGATGAATTGCAGCAGGAAGAGTAAAACTCACCATTACATAGCAAGGATCTGTATAATTAAAATTTGCAAAGTGAAGAATGAATCATGCTTTATGTTCTGGAATGCTGTGAAGCTTTCAAAGGGAAAAAAACCCCACACTTCTTTCAGCATGTTACCCAGGCTGCTTGTGTGACCTAGCAGGCAGTATTTGAGTCAAAGAACACTCTGAAAAGAAAATTTGTCTTTTTCAGTTTCAAAGACAGCATATGGTAGAGGTGGGGAAAAAACTATCAGGTGGATATACGAAACGGAGGTTTTGATTCTTCAATAATAATGAATGGGCAATTTCCCCTACCAATTTTTTTTCCAATGATGTCCTAAGCTGAGATGTCTCAGAAAACAATGCCACATTTAAGCCTTAAACATTAGATTTAAACATGCTCCTCATTACTAATAAAGCAAAAATTTGTGTGATAATTCAGTTCACAGTCCTATAATTTACCTGAAGTATTAAATTATTAATGCTTGCTCCTCGATTGTAATTATGAACTTAGAAGAGCTGTTGGATTAGCATTTCAAGTCTGATGACCTATTTTCCCCCTTCTTGCAGAAGTGCAAGTGTCTCTGTAGGCAGATAATGAAGCACATAGTAACTTGGCAACCTTATAGGAATACTGAGGCAGTGTTCTCAGGGCTTGGCTTTTCCTAGTCTCAGGTAGGGACCTGGGGGTCCTGGTCAACAGAAAGTTGAACATGAGCCAGCAGTGCCCTGGCAGCCAGGAGGGACAGCCCTGTCCTGGGGGGCATCAGGGACAGATGCTCCAGCCAGGCAAGGGAGGGGATTGTCCTGCTCTGCTCTGCACTGGGGCGGCCTCACCTTGAATATTTTGTGCAGTTGTGATCACCATAATATCAGAAAGATATTGATATTAAAGAGTGTCCAAAGGAGGGCAACAAAGGTGGTGAAAGCCTTGAGGGAAGCTGAGGTGCAGCTGAGGTAGCTTGGCCTGTTCACCCTGTAGAAGAGGAGACTGAGGTGAGATCTCATTGCAGTCTACAGTGTCCTGAGATGAAAAGGAGGGGCAGGCACTGATCCCTCTCTGTAGTGACCAGTGACAGGACCTGAGGGATTGACCTGAATTTGTGTCAGCGGAGGTCTAGGTTGGATATTAGGAGAAGTGGGTGTTGGGCAACAGAATAGGCTCCCCAGGGGAGCAGCCAATGTCTGAATGCAGGAAGAATTTGGACAATTCTCTCAGGCACATGGTGTGATTCTTGGCCATGTCCTGTGCAGGACCAGGAGTTGGACTTTGATGATCATTTTGAGACCTTTCAACTCAGGATATTCTATGATTGTACGACTCTATGATTTTTTATAGTTTTCTAATCCCAAAAAGTCTTCTTTCAACAGGATTAATATTTTGAAATTAGAACGAATGACTGTCTGCATCAAGGCAAAGTCCCTCTGCTTAATATCTCTTATCCAACATGGTGGTCAAGAGCAGATGTCAGGGGAAAATAGTAGAACCAACCAAGTGGGCAGCAATGCTTTCCCAGAACTCTCTTGCAGACTCCAATATTTTCAGCTCAGGTACTTACTCTGTGAAAATATATATGCTCAAATTTTATAGTCTTTTTGGATTTCATTGATTTTTCTAATGGCTTTTTGCACTCATGTAAACTTCTAACAGTCACTGCATGTCATGCCATGGAGCTCCAAAGCTCACCTACCCATTATGGACAGAATCACTTTCTTTAACTCCTTTTGCATAAGATTCTCAATAGTTTCATCTGACTCCTTGCTCTTTTACCAGAAGAAATTTTGAGCTGCCTCTTTGCCATGATGTGTATGTTTTTACTTAGCTTTTTACACTATTTCTTTTCTAAGAAAGGGGTCCTACTTTTCCATGTAGAAAAGTATTCCATATATTTGATCATTCTCTGAAATTTTATTTGCCCCTCTCTGAACTTCTAGCTTTATCATTGTCTTTTTGTAAAGGGAGGAGTGTGGGAGAGGCAGATATTCAGAACAATGCACATCATCTAAGATAAAGGAGTACCTTTGATTAATTTTAATTAAATTAATACCAAGATTTCACTTTAGATTACTAATAGCCTTCTTACAGCCTAGTAGGTTCTAAATTTCCAGCTAATTCCCTTGCCAACGATGAAATCTAAATTCTGTTTGCTTATTGCAGTAGAGCACTATGGCAATGAAGTCCTCCCACATGCTTCTGGCATCGTAGGTAGAGCATATAATCAATACTGCTTGGTGTCTTTAGTAACAACTCCCTTCGGTTTGTGCTACCCACTGATCAGCCAAGAAGAAGGAATAATTGTTCCAGATGTTCTCAAGTTAATGTTAGTGGTGTAACTGAGCTGCAACCAAAAGTGACCTGATAAGATAAATTACTTTTAAAGGAAATAATGGCATCTCATAGGGAAAATAAAGCTCCTGCTCAGAACCTAAAGGATTTCAGATTATTTCAACTTTATTAATTTTATCTAGTTGACATGACCCAAATTATCAGCAGCATTTTCTGCCTAATTTAACTTGCTTTTATCTCTCAGTTCTATGAGGTTAAAAATTCTAAGTTCTGAACTGACTTGTTCCTAGCAATGCGCTGCTTGCTTGTACTTACTTTATGCAAAAAAAAAATGAGAGCTTACACACTGACTCACTGTGATTCCTAATGATGAACCATGTCTACAAATTATTATCTTCCTCAGATCAGTCAGCAGCCACATGTGAGCTCCATGACAGTTCCCAAGCTTAAATTTTTTTTTCTCTCAAAATTATGTTTAAAATCAAGCCAGATGAAACCGCAGTCCAAAACTACCTTTAGTTTTAAACACAACTCTTGCAGTATCCTATTAAAATTCCTGCTTTCATTTGTTTCCTATGGAGGTTGACAGTGTCCACAGTCAGTCCTATTTGGATGTAGACAGTTCCTGGTGGTTTTGGGGGGTTATTTTATATTTGTTTTTTTTGTTGTTGTTGTTCGGGTTTTTTTTAATGCGAATGTAACAAAGGTTAGAATGGCATTCAAAATTAAATTCTGCTGCTCCATATTTATTATGCCACAGTGCTTTTTAGCTCAATTTCCCCAGCTGCAATGTAAAGATGATTTTCCCTGACTGGAAGCCCTGTGAACACATGCAAGGATATGTGGGTCACTGTACAGCCATGTACTTGAAAATGCACTCATGGTAGCACAGAGCAGGACAAGTGGCAACCCTTTTTAAAAACTCAGTCTTTATAATGATTTATCCCTGTAGTGGAATTAAATATAACACATTATATTTGAATATTAATGTTACTTATAATAGTGTGACACACCAAAGGAAGACATTTAAATAAAAATGACTCTGGTATTAGTTTGAACTACATTTAAAAATACCATTGTACAGAATCACAAAGCTACACAGTGGTACCTTACTGCATAATTATGTCCTTCAGCCAGGTTTGTGTTGTGGACAGAAACAATTAGAACTTTACAGAAGGAAAGATGTTTTAAAAAAATTCTCTAACTGTGGCAAAAATTTCCCATTAGGTTCAATAAGTGAAAGAATCCTTTTTTCACCTTGCAAACTCCTTTAAGTCATTGTTACTCAAACCCTGGGGCAGACTCTGATGTACAACTGAAAAAGAAAAGATACTGGCCAAAAGCACATCCATGGGGAGAGTTGTGGTGTGTTTTGCATCCCATTTTTTATTCAAAGTATAATTCCATTCAACAATTCAAGTAGCAGTAGGAAATTTTTATTCTATTTATTCTTTATATTCTATTGCAATTTTTTTGCAATCTCTTACAGGTTTTGTTAAAATTGAAAAACTAGAAAGTTATTTTATTACAGGTTCTGTCTAAGAACAGCATGATTTGATGTTTACCCAAGGTGTAAAGCTAAGCTTTCTGCAAAAACTGAATAAATGTGCAATTTACCAACCTTAGTTAAACAAAAAAATCAGACCTCAGATTTTGATAGTCAAGTTTCAAAATGAAATTACATTTTACTCTGAATGCTTCTCTTCAGAATGAACAAACTAACAGGAACAATTATTTTCTTTAAGCTCTGTCAGTGCTCTCAGCACATAAGCATGTCTGATACCAAAACCTGGGAACATTACCCTATTCAAAATGTCAGGTTTTCTACAACCCTAAGTTTTGGTTTGGGGTAATTACTGACACGAAAATTTTAACTGACCATCTCTGTTAGGAGCACCATAACAATAAAAATTCAATGTGATATTACTTTCTTGTATGCTAATGTCCAGTCCTGCCTTTGTGATATCCAGGGAGTCCTGGAATCCTGAAGGGTACCAGGTTCCTTCAGGATCACCAACATCCTGCCTGCCCCAGGTAGAATAGTAATAGATCTATCAAATCACCCTAGAATATAGTGAGCTAATAGAGCTAAAAAGATATAAACTCACCTCTTTTAATCTAGAGGAGCCATGGTGGAAGAGAAGCTGGATGGTTGAATATTTCAGAGACACACATGCTGAAGGTAGCACCTTCTACCATGTTACCTTCTGGGATTTAGGGAAATACATAGAGAAATGGAATAAAAATATTTAGGACAAAGAAAAGTTGGTAACAGTAAAATCAGTAGTGGTGCTGCATTATCCAAGTTCTTTAGTATCTTTAAAATCCATTAGAGATTTACAAAATCCAGAGATTATACAAGGAGATTCTACACTTTTTTCAACTAGTTTGACAGGAAACACATTAATAAGTGAATTTAGGTGAATTTGGGTGAAACTATTTGTCCATGAAAGAGTAAAATTATGTGATATGTCATGAATTGAGCAAAAATGTAGATGCATTATGAGAAAAAAGTTTATGAAGTCACCCTACTAAAATGCTTTAACTTCCCAAATTCAAATCATGACTCTGTAATTGTTGCTAGCTAAATTTACATAATCATCTTTCAGCTGTCTAAGAGGAGAGATAATGCACTGTACCAGGGGTTAATCATAGAATGATCCAATTTTCAAAGTTGGAAGAGACCCACAAGGATCATTGGATCCAACTCTTGTAATGCACAGGATATTCTCTGCAGGGCCTCCCTGCCTTCAAGGGAGTCAGCATAACATGTACCTTTCTGTGGCACATTTAAGAATTAAAAAAATGATAAAGGTCGAAGACAAATATTTTTCTAAGTTGTTTCTGTTTTTCTCCAAGAAGGAACGCTAAAAAAATCTCAACTGAAAATTATAAAATTATTAAATATTTAAACAATAAGAAAAAATTTTAAAAGCCCTTCTCTCAATTTTTAAATTCTTTTAAGAATTAGACAAAATATTAATCAGAGAAAGATAAGAAGAAAGACCTCTGTAAAATAGTGAGATACACACCTTGTAGGGAAACCAAAGCTTGAAAATTCTAACAGCCCGAATACTGGCTTTGTCCTAGTGAAATTTGCCATTTAGATTGGAAATAATCTTGCTGTTCCTTTTAGAGCTGCACAGACTGTTAGCATCCTGGCAAAGGTCCTGCTACCAAGCTTGAGAGCAGTAAGTAAGGGACAGTAGGGAAAGAGGGCAGTTTTTGCACCGTGTATGAGCCAAGCTGGAGCTAAGGTTTGACAGTCTGTGATAGGAGGAAAATGTTCTGCAAATTTGCAAAGCTGAAAACCTCTCTGAAACTATTTGATTCAAATTAAATACATCTACGATTAAGAATATTTTCTGTGGATGAGCTATAGTAAATGAGGTTAAATTTGGATGTGCCAGTTCTAAGAACTTGGTAAAGAAATAGACCCACTTTTGCTCTCTTGCCATAGTTTCGTTTTTATTCATTGCTTTCTCTTACTAGTGTTGGTCTTAGACATTATTAATTAGTTGTATGTTATTTAACACATCAGATCCCATCTAGAATTCAATTATTCTTTCATTAAATAATTCTTTTTCATTAGATTAACCTCTTCAATATTTTCATCTTTTGTAACAACAATTATCACTCATAATCAGAGCTAAAGGAGGCATAGCTTCCATAAAATTGTTAAAATTATCCACATCAAGGTATTTTCAGATTCTTATGAATGTTTATTTGTGGCATACATAATTATATCTTTGTATATATGTACCATATATACATAATTATATGTTCATCACTACATTTGTTGAATGAATGAGAAGGAAAGCAAAATGAAACATGAAGTCTCTGAGGGAAACATTGACACATTACCAGGATAAAATAGGTTGCTTTTAAAGAGGCTGTAATCTTGAAAGAAGAGTCTTTAAGGACTAGCTTTCATTTTCCCTGGGGCCATTTCCAAGTGTGGTTAACCAACAATTATCTTTTTGGTTTTTTGTGGTTTTTTGTTTTTTGTGGTTTTTTTAATATTTGGTAACTATAATATTGTTGGGATAAAAGTAAGTTACTATTTTATTTTCTAAGATCTAATTATTCATAGACAGCGAACAGTCCAAAATGATAATCTCTGCATGACACAGCCTGATGAATGAGCAAGATATTCAGCCATCAGTGATTAATTTTCTGTTGCTGCACAAGTAAATCAGGTCAATATGTCAGCACACTGGAGGAGACTGTATCACCTTATCTTTCAGGTGGGAAAGAGTTTTTGATCATTCATTGCTAGCACTAAGAACCACCTCTCATCTCTTCACATTTCCACCTACCTCCCCTCAAAAAAACTTTCGAGTTTACAAAAACAATTATGGAATCAGCATGGGATTCTTCATATAAAGATTTAAGGAGGTGTTATATCTACTATATTATACACTTCTGAGACAAGTGTTGTACTGAAGTCTGTGTGCAGTTTATAAAGTTTCAAAAGTTTCGCATATCTAAATAAAGATATCATAGGAAAAAAAAATTCAAAAAATCACAAAATAAAACAAGCAAACAAACCACCAAACAACCACCAAAAAAAAAACTAAACTATTTTTGAGCTTTTGCACCATACTAATTGCATAACTGTCATGTCACTAATAATGTGCTGCTTAGGAACATGGTTTAGTGGGGGACCTGGAAGTATGAGGTTAATGATTGGAATAAATGACCTTAGAGGTCTTTACCAAACTTAGCAATTTTATGATTCTATGATCAGACACCTTATTTTCCTTGACAGCTTCTGGCAAGGAGTAAGAATTGTAAAAGAAAAAATGCAAAAGAAGGAATTTAAAGAAAATGAGATACCAGGACACCTGGCAGAAATCTAAAGGTTGCTGGAAGAGAAGTGAATGACTGACACTGAGTAGGTTGGGGCACTGGGGGGAAGACACTCAAAGCAGTATTTCTCCAGCTACAGAAAAGTGAGGTGGCAAAGTGTTGACAAGGTAAGCACCACAGGTCTAAGAAGGCTTGATAGGTTGGATCAACCATAAAAATGGAAGAATGTAATGTGAAATTCCTTATTTAACTTCTCTCTGAGACTGAAGTGAATAATTTTTTTTAAATAGTATGTACTGACTTTAATGGTTTTAAATACTTGTTTAAAATTTTGCATACACGATCTTCACTGAGTTCCAAAATGTTTCTGGAGGAACAAAGTAATTCATTATTTCACTATTAATTCATTAAGTATTATTTCTTAATATTTGAAAAAGTTTTAAATTTAAAGGGAAACAAATGTGAATATAATTGCAGAGCAATATCTATTCTACACTATTTTAATAGCTCTGGAACTTAAATAACCCAGCAATCAATCTGAACTAGCGTTTTCCCAGGGATTACTGAAAACAAAAAGAACTGTAATAGTATCTTTCCCAGACTTTCCCAGAAATCTGAGAAGACCATTATTTTTAAAATGAGATTTTTAATCAAGGATCCTTTCATATTCCTGGCATGAATTTTTCTTTTCACAGAAGTTGGAGTCTGAAATCCCTCAAAAGATACTTAACTACTAAAATCCCAGACAGGAAGAAGACAAACATGGATGAAGTCTGACCTAACAGCAGACTTCCTACACTGAAAGGCTACTTCCTCATCATGAACATTAGAATTAGTGAGAGGCACACTTGCATTATCAAAAGCAGTCTTAAATTTATGCAAATAGCAAATTGTAATGTCACAAACTATACACTACTCCTGAAATTCACATGCTATTTCAAAACTGGAGTTGGTTGAATAGTAAAACTGCTACATCAAAAGAACACTGCTCTGACCCTCAGTGTAAAATCTCTTTTTTTTTTTTTTTCATAGGATTCAGAGAGAGAAAATGGATTTCTGGGGATGCAAAGTCTTACCTTGAATGAGGCAATGAAGTTTGAATTATTCAAGCTTGCTAACAAAAAATTCAGTTGCATGTATAGAAAGGAAATACTGATTCCTCTACACAAAACTAGGTGAAATTAAGCCTCTAATGTAGATATAAATTTCCTGTTATCTGTTTCTAGTTCACACAAACACCTTTGGTAGGTTTCTCTAATCCAATTTCATTCTCTGCACAACTAGGATGAAAAATGCAACAGAAGCCCAAATTTATAAAGTTAAAAAACAAAATTTGCAATTATACAATTAACCAGACATTTAGAATTTCCAGTTACTTAAACAGGGAATCTGAATGGCAATTTCATATAGGTAAGTTGGAAAGTAAGACCATGAGAATTTTGGTATTTCTTCTTTGACTTCCCTTCACACCTTTGTCTCTTTGTGCTTATCAATGCATTGTAACACAGCTTCAGATAATAGGGACAAATGCTTTTTCACTGAAGTTAGTGGACTGTGTCCATTTTCCACCAGCTACAAATCTGGCCCATAATTCAATGATTTGCTGAAATATTCCAAACTATGGTTGAGGTAAATTAAATTTATACACTTAGTCATAAAACTAGGCTTTGGACAACAAGCAAGATCAGAACTCATGACAAGCCATCTGCAGATCATGAAATGCTGTTCAGTCCCTTCACATTCCTCTTCCAAACTATAATCTGGACTATTTGCCACTTTGTCTCTTAAGATTATTGTGGTACTTCTCCCCCACCTTCAGACGTGCTCTGCAATCTCAGGAGCTCCTAACAAGCCTTGACTGAGTCAGATGAGTGTTGAACTGCCCCTTTTCTGTGCCTTTTGGGTGGTGAAGTGTCTCTGACCATCAGCCTGTCTTACATAATATAGATGGAACACTGACCATAAGAGGAACATCAGCTGTCCAGCCAAAGTGGAGAACAAAGGATAATCAGCTGTACAATAACAGCATTGCAACATTCCTTACCTGGAAAGTAGCCAAAGGGGAACAACAACATTCCTGCTGGAATTTTGGAAACTACAGTAGCTACCAGCTTGAGTTTTGCCCTGAACACAAAATTACTGATGGCTGAAGCCAATCATCTAGTAACCCTATGAACACTGGACCTAAGTGAGGCCCTTTGAGCTCTCCTGGACTGCAGTGGGCTGCACCACTGACTCCCTCTGAATGGGACACCTCCCAGAGCTCATGAACCTTCAGGTTTGCCATACTCAAAGGACTGTTGCTGACAATGCAGCCTAGTCTGATAGAATACACAGACACGCTTGAGGTGCAACCCATGTCTGTTGAGAAATGCTAAGAAATCTGTTGTAATTTTTGGTAGGTACCTTTGCACTCCTAGATATAGATGTATACTTCTTTTTGCCCGTGTATGCATGTCTATTTATTGTGGTATGAAGGTTATAATGAGTCTATAATTAATTCACTGTTGTAATTGTAGCAAATTCTACTGGCTTACCTCATAAATGTTAAATTAGTCGATGATTAAGTGCTGCTAAACCCTTTGGCGCCCTTACTATTTTTTATCCATATCTTTTGTACCTATAATCTCTTGCATCACCAATCTCTGTGAAAATCTTTGTAAACTGATTTGAATCTGATTTTCTTATGTATACTTCTCCAATGTAGTAAGTTATAAAGAGTTATAAAGTGAACCTTGCTATGAAGCTCTGTTAAAGTTCTCCTTTAGTGGCAATTCTTTGAGTGGCCTAACTACTTACTGGCAGCAAACCTTCTCCACAGCTAATGTAGGACACAAAATATTAAGCTTTCTCTCAGAAACAGCAGTACTGTATCCAAGTAGATACTAACAGGTGCATGTCATCTTAATGTTAGAGCAGTAAGCATAGGCTTAAAAATAAGTGTCAGCTATTTTACTAGGACATTTTTACTTGATTTTCTCCCTTTTGACAGGTGCCAGTGGGAATTTTTCTCCAGGTATCAATTAACAGAAGGAGACAGATTTGTTAACACTAAGAGAAAATCCTGTTTTGAATCAGTATTTCTAGTACTCAAATGGAAAAGTAAAATAAAAGCATTTACCTCCCCACAGTTTTCTGAGCACTGTACTTAAAATAATGAATTTGGTTTTCAATTATACCAACAATATGAGTGTATCACATTTAAACACAAAAAGCTATAAATAACCTCAAACACCTAGTATGAGTGTTAAACACAGTGAATTTTTAATGAAAGAGTGAGAAACACACCCACAAACTTAGTTCTTAGGTGACAAAGGAGAGAAGGTTCTTTGCACTGAATGTTGGAGAAAAGAAAGTTGCCAAATCAAAAACCGGGTAGGTTCTCTCTTTTTATCTTCATTTTTGCTGCCTTCTTGGCATGGCTTTTTTTGCCTACTTGGACTTTCTGTTCTTACTGATGGTGGTGGATCTCACATCACCTCTCTTGTGGGAAGTGCCAGAAATGATCTCCAGGAAGATCCGTAAAGTGTTCTGCAAGTACTGGCAAGTCAAAACATAACTTTGCTCATCTGAACTTCTGTCTTCCTGGGCATCAGTCATCAGCTGTACTTGCCATGCTTTGCTGCCAGGCACAAACTGCTCTTTTGGAAAGATTTCCAGGCACTTTATAAGTAAAAACAAATGAACTTAAGTTAATCCAAGGTCATAATAAAAACAGGTTTATTCCAGTATTCTAATAGTAATGGCCCAAAAGAATAACCTGTCTTACTGAAATTCAATACTGGTTTTCAAAACATATTTAATTTAATATTTACAGTTCTAATCAAAAGGAAATATCATTCATTTTCATACCGGTGGACAAACACCTGGTAAGTACTGGTAACAGCAGTTATATTCCCCACCTCAGTTTTTTTTAGCAAAAATATGTCAGATTGATCACCGGCTCCAGGTTATTCTGCGTACTTTAATTAATACTGTGCTAGCATCTAAAATTCCAATCCACGACTGGATTTCTGTCATATCTGGTTTTGCACATACAAAAAAAACTCATAGAGACCAGAAAGAGTTCTTGCAGACTCTGCAGTTCTCAGGAAAATATTTAGGTAGGGTGTACCAATAAACAAGCTATTCCCACTTTCATTATGCCAGGTTATGTTCCCCTTCTTTTATCTACAGAGTTCTGCACAATATAAACACAGAAAAGTCAGATTATTTTGCAAAGTTACCATCTACTGTTGCTGAATAATTTTCTCCTGTTCATTTTCATAATGTTCCCAGCAGTTTCAAATGGACCAGAAACAGTATTTCTATTGTTTGTCTAAAGGACTTACATTACCACAGATGGTTCTAAGAGTGAAAAGATTTAACTTCATCATTATCTTTTACAGGGCACCATTATAGAAAATGTCATTACCTACAAATGATAGCCATTCAAAGTTTACACACTGTAGGACCATTAACAGAAGACAGCTTCATTATGAGCATGGCAACCACCATCTCTGGAACCCAGGATGAAACAGTGCCTTCTGTGCCACAAGTGATGCCTTCTGCTTCCTCTGCTTGATTTCTGACATTTGGGAATTGCCTGCTCCTGCGCCCTTAGAAGGTGATGCTTAAAAATTGACCAGCACTGCTAGACCCCAGCACCTACTATATATATATATACATATATGCCTGTGCATATATACAAAAGTGTGTATATATAAATATTTACAGATTTGCATTCTTTCCATTATATGGAACTCTGAGCAAGAAGGAATTGATCAACAGATGATAAACCTATGGTGCCAGACGGATGAAGTCCAAAGAAATTTGTATTTAAAAAGCTATAGACTTTTCCATAAACATAAACAGTACTCTTTTTTTATATATATATTCACACGGTTGACAATATAAAATTAGACAAAATACTGACAATACAAACATCATCATACTTTTTTTCCCCAGACATAAATTAGTAACATACAGAGAACAATTAGAATCAAAGGATGAAAAATACAGCAAGTTTTTGGAAGGATGCTTAAAAGGGGCAGATGAACCCGTCTTCATAAGCACTGCAAAAATATTAAATTCTATATCTAATGAAGCCATGTTCTAGCATATATATACACATATATGATATACATTTGTAAGTATACATATATGTATACACACACATAGAAATACATGAAACTAGCACTGGGTATTTACATCTGCTATAAATGCATTGCCTTTAAATACAGGCTTGTCAGGCCTCCCTTCATATTCAGACACATACAAATAACAATTTTTAATTCAAAGCTGATGAACCATTTGCAAAGCCTTAATCTATAAACAATATATGACATCTCAGTATCAGCTCATAGTTTTTACAAATAACTTATATTAATATTATTAATTTCCACTATTTTCTGTAAAGGGATCCCCTTGTTTGCCCTACATATCAAGATGAATTAAAAATAGAGTTAAATTCCACTTAAAGCTGAGCATCAAACAGCAACTACCAAATAAAAGAAAATTCATCATCACGATGGTGAAGCTTAAATAGTAATAATAACAGTAATAATAAAAATCCTGCTACTCACTTCATTGTGGACAGGACTGATCTTCTCCACCTTGACTAGAAAATCATCTATATCAAATTCAATGGCCTCTTGAGGTGGGTTTGGATTGGCAGTCACATTATGGATATAATCACGTTCAATCTTTCCTGGTTCCCTGAACTTCTTGACAGTCTTCTTTTGTCCATGAGCAGGTGTGGTGTCAAAAAACACAATGCAGAACAAAGCAGTCAAGCCACAAATGATGATAATTCCAGGCAAAGAGGCAACCAGAGAAGGTAGGCAATTGCACATGACTAAAAGTGCCCTGATGTGGTAACAGCAAAACAAACTCCTTCAGGCAGTGCCAGAAATCCATGCCAGCATTCCGGTGACCTGTTCTTAAGCCACAGGCAGCAGTTTCTGCTTGAGCATGTGGCAAGTTCTGCTATGTCACAGTTGGTGACAGAGGGGCAGAAAAAAAACCTTGCTGACTCTGTCCTCGGTTACTTCCAGCTCTTACACATCATAGAACCATAGAACCAGAGAATCATAGACAGTCTAGAGCTGGAAGGTACCTTAAATACATATATTCTAATTCCAACCTAAACAATCCCAGCTCTCTCAGCCTCTTCTCATAGCAGAGATGTTCCAGTCCCTAATGATATCAGCCATACTCCAAAGTTATGATAAACCTTACAATTTCCTCATAACCCAAAGAAAATCAGCCAGCTTAGCCACCTTGCTGGAATTTCACATAAACTGGAAGTACACCAAATTTAGCTTTCCTTTGAAGAAACACCTAGTTCATCAAAACAACATTATGCCCTATTGTTGGTATATCTAGTAGTTTTGTTTCTTATACAGTCAGTAGAAAACAGTAGGAAAAGCGTGTATTAATATTGCCACTTAAATTGTAACATTGCACCAAGAATCCATATAAATATTTATGAAGTTTTTGTTATTTGTTGAGAAAGTTTTGCTAAGTTTACAAGAAGAAAACTATATCAGTTTTGTAGATTCAACACCATTCAAAACCATTCATTGTAGATTCAAAAACTTTGGTTTTGTGCTTGAAAACATAATTCTTTAACATACATTTTACTGAGTCTACTTGCCAAGACAGCCTCTGTGAAAAAAGGAAGTTTAAAACAGCTCTCAACTAAAGTTATGTATAACATTTTTCATATTTTCATACTCTGAGTATGAAATGTGTGTACTCTTGGTTTAAGCAGTTTTGTTTGCTTGCTTCTAATTGCCAGCTTATCTTCCTGGGTATAAACAAGGCCTCTGGAGGCACCATAGTGAATGGGATTGGCACTGACTCAAACATGCTGAACCCAAGGTTTGTATTTAACTTGGAAAGATGTAGCTTTCTCCAATAAATCAGAAGACTTTCATTTTCACAACTTTTTTAGTCAGAATCCCACATCTAAAAATCAACTTTTGGCATTTGCCTGTGGCTTTAGAAGGCATGCTGATTTGCCTAGAGACTTCAAAACTCAAGCTTTTGGGGCCTTCTAGAAGAAGGACAAAAGAGCAAAAATCAGCCTTAGAAACATGCATGTCTTATCCGTAGAAGACCTTTAACAGTTTCATGACATCCTGAGAGTCCAGATGATTCAGCATACTGTTTTGTTTAGGGTACAGAAATTTGGCAGAAAAAAAATGCTCTTGTTTTCCAGCTAGTCCTCAGAGATCAGAGGGGCTGGGTGCAACTAGGCTTAATTTCTGATTAGGAAAATTTGCCACTGTCTGTTCTGCTCACATTCAATAAATCTCAGATGCACACATAGTGTGGGTTACAATGTAAGTCTGGTCTCATTCAGAAATAGCACAGTTTGCTATTTCAACACTTAAAGTATGGGTTTGGTAGGAATTTTTACAAACATAGATTCACAAATAGTGTGGTTTACTGGAGCAACAGACTATAGATTGTCTCCGATTGCCAGTGACAAGTTCATTAAATGTTCAAAATATAACGATAGATTTCAAATCACTTTATTTCATATCTTTGGCAGTTACACGATAAATTAACCTTCTATAGAGAAAAACTGAACCTTTAATTTTATGGAGTTTTCTTTGCCTTCTCATAAAATTATGAAAGAATTAGCAGATTTTTTTTTCTGGTAAATTAACACCCACATGTCCCCGTTTTGCAGAGTATCATTAACAAGATCTAGTCAGCACACACTAAAAAATGAAACAATATGCATCTGTATTAGCATTTTGGAGAATTTGAGGACTGCACTTTGGAATTGAACCTTGTGCTTACTACCACCTGCTGCACCTTGATGAGCATTGTGGAGAGGAATGAAAGTGGCTTCAATGCATTTCTTTTATATAAAACCAAACTGGAAAATAGACAAGAGCTATTTTGTATCAGCTCCAAGATGATTGGAATACGGCTGACAGGTCCTCAGGGACAAATGCTTTTCAGACCACTTCTGTTAATCTAAAATACTTGTTAATGGAGACAACACCTTACAAAACCTTTTCCCCAATATCCATTATTTTACCTCTGCTGAGATCTTTTAACCCCAAAATTTCCTTGAACTGGCACATGTTCTGCCTGATATTAAGAACTATAGCTGCTATTAAAGCCAAGTAAAAATATTTCTGCTACCGTGGTAGCTTGTAAAAAATCTGTAGACAAAAATATCACTGCAATAGATGCTTGGCTATCTGGGTTTTGCAATCATTTGGGGTTTTTTAATAATTACAAATTTAGGCAAAGATGCATTGAAATTTTTTTCAAGCTCAATTCCAATGATCTGTTGTTGGATACAAACCTATTCTCTTCCACTGTAGTGTTTCATCTCACTTTTTCAACTTAAAGAGGTAAATGAGGTATCTCAACCTTCAGCATGCATGGTGTTTTCATACAGCAAAAATAAAATAGAAAAAAATCTTAAAGGGAGAAACACTAATGCAGTTTGCTATAACTCATGAGGGAAAACAATTTTATAATTTTCTTTCCTGTATGACTTCTTGATATAAATATGCATATAGACACATTTATTTTTAAAAAACACAATCTTTGCACATTTAATTTTTATGGTGTTCTAGACAATACACAATGCATAGTCTAATGAAATTCAAGTGCTGCATCTACCATGATGAAATTAATTATTGCAATCAGATTGGATGATTTAACTTTCCGGGGATAGCCGTTTTCTAGCAAAGCGGTTAAGTAATATTATCATTGATTTCTCCTTCATAATGGACAGAAAAAGACAGTATATGTTTTTACCTAGAGTAACTCCTCCTGTGTTTGCTTGTGAGAAAAACATTGTTTGAGAAAAATCTGCATTTCTAGAGTGGGTTAAGTGAACACTGTTAAGTGACTGCAGTAATTTTTTTTCCAAGGGAGCATACAGCTTTTACCTCAGAAATAACAAGTAAACAATATCTCTATGAAGATTAGCTCTAACATGAAGAATCTGAATGAAAAATTTTAATCTTAGGTTTCAAATCCCCCTTACAAAGGTTCATAATAAAAGGTGTCTTGTGTTCACCAGCCTTGTCTCTTTCAACAAGAAAAGAACTCTACCAAAGTATTAAGAAGAAAAATTTGCATGTGCTTTTATAAAGAAGTTTTGATTTATCTATTATTTTTTATAAGACACCATCTAAAGACATCTTGTGAATGCATAATGCTTAGACATATATATCCACAGACTTGTGAAGGGAGAGGGTAAGGATGAAAAAGTGGTTTATATTTCATACATTGTGACAATTATGTCCTTGCTACTATAACCTGAACAACAGAGTTCGGTGTCTCTGCAGGTACCAAAGAGCAAGAATTCAGAAATTCTTGGTTTGTCCCTGTAGAAAGATAAAAAGAAGTCCTATTTATTTTTGGAAAATTCCCCTCCTTTATAAGTCTTGAGCAGCTGGAAACAATTCCTCCATGGCACATTTTTGTGCTACGTAAAAAATTAATCCTGGTCCTCTTTTAAAATTAACATACTGCAAAAAATTACCACACTGCCCACAAGTCAGGTAGGTCTAAACACAACTGTAGCTTTGATACTGTAGGATACTGATGGCTATTCCCTGGAAGTTCAATTCTGTTTACTTCTAACTGATTTCTATAGATTTTCAATGACTGAGTGTCATGGTTTTGTAATGGTATTCTCCAATTTAGTACTCACACTATAACCTCCACTCACCTCCCTTTCCCCCTACAACTGGAAGCACAAAAGACAAAGATTGTGGGTTCAGCTAAGAACAATTTATTGGAAATAGCAGTGAGATAAGAAAATCAACAATAACGGCAAAAATATTAATAACAAAATGTATAAGACAAATAAACTATTTATACAAAAAGCCCCCCAAAATAAACAAATACCCATTTTTTCAAGCTCAATTCCAATCTTCTGCTGTTAGGTACAAAATTTTCTTTTCTGCTGTAGTGTTTCATCTCCCTTTTTCAACTTAAAGGGGTAAATCAGGGGCTCTCTCTCACTATGTTTTCTCCACCTGAAGGAATGCCCTTCTCCCCTGAAATGAGAGTCCCTTTCCCCCACCCTGGTTGAGGTTGTATCCAATAACATCTGGATTCTGCCCACACCCCTTCACATCTATTGCAAAAAATTGACCCTGTCCTGGCTGAAAACAGGACCATGAAAATATGACTCTAGTGCTTTTCCTTACTTTATGGCCCAAGCAATGTCATGCAAATAATGCAGGAGAACTGCTATTCAAGACCTCACAATTAAGGGCAAGGAACATCTGGCTCCCAGTGTGGTTTTCAGTTTTTTCATGTTCCTTCAGCTGTCTTTATGCTTATTCTTTGCTTTTTCCTGTATTTATAAGGTATTAGTGAAAACATTAAAAAGTTGCCTGTAATGTTTGCACTTGATGAAGACAGGTGTGCTTCTTTGTCAGGCTGGTAATGAAATGTAAAGAAAAACCAAGTCTCACTCCTTTCAATTTCTCAGTAAGAAGCATAGAAAACGTGAGAACATCTTCTCCACACCTGTAGCCTCCCAGAAATGACCATAATCTACTCATTGCAGCATATTCTAGTTATCTTAATGAGATACCACTTCATTCCTGAAAAGGCCATGAAAAAGGATGTTGAAATGCCATTCCTCATAAGCTCCAGGCAGTGAAACTGAAATGGAGTATGGGCTTCAGGAAAGCCACTTTTACTGGCTATTATTAGTCTATCTCCATTTAAATACTTGTGAGTTGGAAAACTGTTATTACTACACTAAATGTGTCATGTTCTTTCCACAAACCACATAATATAACTCAATACAATAAAATAGCTTAAATCTACAGAGTTTATTTGTCCCTCCTTGTATTGCATAATTGTTGGTGCCTAATCAATGGGATATGCTCACTTAACAAAGGCAAATTATTGCAACTGACGTTCTTCTGGCCTTATCAGGATGAACTACATCTCTAACTGTATAAGCTATATTTAAAGGTGTAATATTTAAGTCTAAAACAATAAAAACTTTAAAAAAAATAGATCTTTATCCCCTATAAAATACAGGAAAAAAACCCATTTACTCAATGTTTCACTTATTGCCACCTTTATGATATGTATCTGGACTAACTCATCTTCAAAAATGCTGTCCATTTCTAGAGTGCATAACAACAGAGCTCTAGTTTCACTTGCACGGGGTCACTCCTGTCCTTTTCATAGGTATGAGAACAAAAGTTTATATTTATATAAATCATAATTGTAATGTAACAATGCAAATTGCCAATTGCTTTTCTATAAGCCAAGTCTCAATATAAACAATAAAACATGAAATTCTTAAATTACAGGGGAATCTAAGAGAACTAGCAATAAAATTCAAGAAAGCAAGAGATTATGCTGTACTACCTAAAAGTGCTATAAAATTTTACTTTATACATATGAATGCTTTTAGACCTACCTTTCTCTTTGAAATTGTGGCTTAAAAAGTGGCTTAATGCAAACTCAGTCGGAGAAAAATATGTTTGACACCTCCTGGGACTTACATAGGTCTGGGCATGCCTCTGACTATGTGTTCGCTAGCAACTTGACTTCAATCAGGCTAATATTAATACAGGAAACTTTAATTAGCTGCAATGGGCAGCATGTAATTGGCATGGATCTACCTTCTGCAAGCAGTCTGATTGGTCATAAATAAGCATTGCAGTACTGCTGAGGGGAATAGATTAATACTGTGTTTTACTGGTACCAAGGTTTATTGACTCAAACAGATCACAGTGAAAACATTGTTTTAATGAACTGGAGCTGCCAAGGCAAAGTAGAGGACAGTTTGGATCATAAAGTTATAGCCATTTCCTTTCTATTCCATCACTTCTGAGAAGATTCCATCCACTGTGAGCAGCCTAGACTTGATACTGACTTTTATGCCTGAGAAAATGTTTTGTCAATAGATGAGAAATAGAGGAAGTGTTGTGAAAAAACAGTCTAAGTCTTTTGTTTCCAAGAATATTCTTTACAGTGCTCTGCAGGAGAATGTAAGCACACAGCACTTCAGACACAGCTGATTGTTGCAGTCCAACCAGCAGCAATTTCATGTATAAACAGCTGAGGATTGCTTTCCTCATAGGAATGGGAAGAACTGAGCAATACTCTAGTATCTAGGGGGAAAGCTTAGTATTGAACAATCCAAATAGAAAACAAAACTAGGGCACAAATTCAAAACAAATCCAAACTCATCTGGGTTCAGCTTCAGCCAGCTGTCATTCACCCACGAGTTGGCCTTTTATGTGCTCTAGGCCATTTTGCTAGCAAGTCTGGAGTTTCCCATGATGCAGGATAAGATATGGCACCCAGCATGCACAATCTGCCCATCTCAGCTAATGGCTGTATATAAATTCTGAAAATGAGCAAAGAAAACCAACACTGACTTCACATCTGGGAGGCTACACACTGGGAGTATTGGGAGTACAGAACCTGGCCACTGCTCTTCTTATAAAGAACCTAAACAATATACCTTTTACCCCTCCACCCCAAGACACAGCACTTTCTTCCAGCAATACATCAGCAATTTCATGGTCAATAGTAAACTGAAATGATATGAAATATTAAAATTTAGTTTAAAAAATGCTGTTGATAGCATCTAAGGAGAGCTTTCTGTTTCACCTTTCTTTCACTAATATGACTAGAGCTTTAAAGGCATCCTACCTAGAACCCTTTCCAAAAATTTTGGTTTAATTCTACTAACTCAGCTGCCCAGTAACCACTACTTGTGGAACAAGTGTAGGATGACAGGCACAAATCTGTGCTCCTCTGTTTCTCCTGACCATCTTTCTAGGCATCTGAATTTCAAGTAAGATTCTGTAGGAAAAAAAGCGTTGATTCAATTTCAAAGTGTAAGTACCATGGCATAATACTTGCTGCATACCAAATGCATTTTGCTCATTCTGAGCAGCACTGAAAGTTTTTTTCTTTCTTTCTTTTTTAATAGATTTCTTAGTGCAGAGATGTTAAATAATGTAATTTCAACCATGATGAATTATTAGAGCTTATTACCAAGTCTACCACTTGCTCTTTGCAAATGTCATGGAGCAAAGAAATTAAGGTACTGAATTTAGAAACTTAGAAACTTTTATCTGTTTTGCAGACAAAACATTTGCCTTTCTAAAATGAAAGGGCTCTGCTCCTGACTTAAAGTAAATTTAGAACACACATTTTTGTACCAAATAGTATAGCAAAAATAGATAGATAGCAAAAATCACAAATTCTTCTTACTGTTTTATTTCTTTATTCTACAGCCACCAATGTAGCATACACAACTTTACAGGACTTCTTATTCTTTCTTTCCTTTACATGCCTTGTCACCTTGTTACACATATACAAACTACAGAGAAGTTCTAAATAGGTACCAATATAAAAGTACTTACTTGGGAGAACTCAAAGATACAGTGTAAAAGTTCCATACTTATCTGATGAAGACATTCCAAATAGAAGTGTTGGAAGGAATGATAAATCCCATTATTCACTACAGGATGAAGTCAGCTGTTCCAATCAGTTTTGAACAGTCCAGTCCCCCATCATCAAATTCAGTGAAGAGATGATATTTACTTTATACTAAATTTAACACCATCAGTGATAAAAGTGATGATCATTTTGCCAGAACACTGAAATACTGATTCTATTGATGAAAAAATGCTTTCACATATGACAAAATTTGCACAAAGCTTGAGTTTCTTTGCAAGAAACATTGGACTATTAAAAAGAAAACAAAACAAACAAGCCCCACCAAAAAAAACCCCACAGCTGTCCCCACCCTCCAGAACATACAGTAACCATTTTCCTTCAACTGAACTTCAGTACAATATTTAACACTTTTCTCTACTGCTTTTCCAAATTTTCTAATTAATAGGTTGCTCTACAAGCTTTCCTTAGCACTTTACCATTAAGTATGAACTGGTTCAAAATAATTTGCCGGAAAATTTGAAATCAAGATCCGACTTTTATCTGCAGTCTCTTCTTTAATGGAAATTCATTGTTACCTACTGTCATTTTCCAAATTAACATAGTTTTTTGAGTTTTCAGTCAGGCTTTAGTTTGAGCTAACAATGTCTAAGAAGGCTTTTTTTTTACTTGTATCACATTGTTAAACATTCTTCTTCTCCATTTTTTCCATGGTACCTAATTGACGTGAAAGGAAATTGACTCATATAAGACCACTGGGAGTATTAAATAACAATACCATTGTCATTCCAGCAGTTAGAATCCTCAATTATTATTTTTAATTATTGAAAATAAGTAAGCACACAGAAATATGCATTTAAATATCATCTCTTGTCTTTTTTTCTATCAGTTGTCTTTACCTGTATGCTGGTAGACACAAATGAATCTCTGTGGAACCAATTGGTCTTTGCAGCTCACTTTCAGCAAAGATGTTTCTGCATAATCAGAGACAGAGACTAGTTTTGCCCTCTTAAACTTGTGATAGGCAAATCACAGAATCACAGAATTCACAGCTGAGAGGAGCTAAATACAGCTTTTTTTATCTCAGTCAGAAACATGCTATTCTAAACAGTCTGACTGAACTTCACCTTGCCAATACATTGCAGGTAGCTATATTCCAAAATAAAAGCTATTGCAGAAAAAGTTTCAAGATTTGCTTTGCAGTCCCAAGTACACACCTGAGTTGAGGGCACTATGGGAGTGGCAGAGATAACTGCAAAGTAAAAAAAAAGTCAAGAACGGTCTAGGTTTCAAACCCAGTATGCTGACCTAGCCCACAACTTTTAAAATGGCTGAAGAGAAAACTTTCATGACTATTTTTAAGAGTCCTTACTCTGTTCTTGTTACCTTTAATGTCTAGGACTCTTAAATCAACATAAATTAGGCCTCCTGAAAAAGAAATATAGTTTTAGGACTCTCCAGTATCATCAGTTCTCCCCTGATGCTCCTTTCCTAAATAAAAGTAGGCAGTATTATCTGATGACATTTAATATACAGGTCAGAGTGCTGAAATACTGTGGTCCTCTGACATTCTGTTTTTTGAAAATATATCTGGGAACAAAATTTGTGGAGCTGCACACATATATCATCAGTCTAAGAATAGATTTTTACAGACAGAAATTAGGTCTTAGTGATTTCAGATGGCTTCAAGATTAAGGAGATACAATTTGAGGTCACAATTTTGGATTTCATCACTAAATGTCTGCATTAATTCTGCTCCAGGAATTTTAATCCTTTATAATGCCATCTTTCCAATCAGAAGAGTAAAGCATTTTTGTAGAAGTATCAGTCTGCCAGTCAGCAGAATGCAAATGGAGATGGAGACAGAAAATAAACGTGTCTGGGGAAGGAGTAGGAGAAACAAGAGAGGAAGGAAACTCTAATTCACATTCAAATCTTCTGTTGTGTAGTTCAGCTGTAGAAATACCAGCCTGACTTATTTTGGTTAGGTCACTCTCAGAATAATGTTGACAAAGATCTGTTGGTCCTGACAATCAGAGATGGTGATAGCAGTAGATAGAAAGGCAAAATGCACTGCCTTCAGCTCACCCATCTCCTCAGCATGGTCATCAGCTGAAGTTGTACAAGACATAGAAAGCCTGTTCTATGTTCCTCAGCTTGTCACACAAGTTACAGTATGTGTATGTCTAGTTCTTGCTTATCTGACACAACCTTAAACACAAAGCTCTGAATGAGCAGATTTGGCCTCTGCTTAATATTGCCCGTGTTGCCCATGCCCATGTTGCTGAATATTAACTTTTGTCCATTGAGCTAATTTGGATCTTTTTTCCTACAAAACTCACTAAATTTACACATTTATGAACATCTAAGCACATTTCTACCATTGAGTAACATTACCTGGTACACAGCACTACTTTGGATTCCCTAAAGCTCATGGTAGAGCTTCTTATATATCTTTCCAAGGGTAAACACAGGGGCAAATAATAAAAACAAGACCTGCTCAGTATAAAGCCAGCTGGAAGATGGCAAGCTTCCATAGAAAGAAAGGAACAAGGCATTGAAGGAAAAATAAATTTTCACCTTCTACTAGATTGTTGAGACTAATGCAAATATGTAAATCTGGTTAGAGATCAGCTGGGAGTTCAGTGGGTAGTATTTTTGGGCTTGGTCAGATTTATGGCTGAAAGAATGTATAGCAAACTAAAAAAAAAGGTGCTGGTTCATTTGAGACAATTTTTATAACTGCACTAGCAGGGATTTCAGGAAATAACCATTTTGCATGCATGCATCTTCTCAGGCAGATTTAATCAGCTTGAGCACCTCAAAAAGTAGCTGTGGGCTCTAGCTGAGTCGATGAGACCACTTATCTTTCTGAAATGGTGTCTTCCAGTCTTTATAGACTAAATTCCATTCAACCTTCCCCCAACAGCTGTGATAAAACCTCAAGGGCCTTTTCTTAGCCATGTCTTTCATTTAGAGCTGCTGTTTAAAACTGTGTGCTCTACCTACATAGCTTAGTATTTCTCCAGACCAAAACACTGCTTAATGTAATGCAATGGAAGGCAAATGTCAACTTGAATCACTGCTAAAAACAAATGACACTTTTTGGGGCAGACTAGGACTTAGAAATGGTAAATAAATATTCTGCTGTCAGCATGTTTCTGCATCAGCCTGATCAACAGTCTGGCCTTTCCCTGCTAGTGTACTCTAAACAACAGCAATTTTATATTTACGTTTTAGTAATGATAGCAAATATTATCAAGTGGGCTAGGACTTCGAAACAGTAAATATTCAGTCTTGTGAAAGATGTTATTCTCAGATAAAACAGGGTACGTACTGTGCATCTACAGGGAGAAATCAAAATAATGTGGTTTGAAAAACTATTTAGGTGGTATAAATCACATTCTTCTTGCCGAAGGAAAATTTAGTTAGTTAACAGACTTCATTGCAAAGTTTTGCTGGCAGTAGATTCATATTAATGGTTGTTTTTAACATTGTTCAAGCAGTTAGAATTATCTAATAGTACGAAAAGCATAAATAAATTGATCATAGGATTGCAGCTTACTGACTCTCAGAATTTACCTCTAAACTCTGAGTTATACTTGCAGAATTTGTATTTCCTTACTGATTTTAAAAAATAGTTTCAATCACTGACTCAGTGATTTTCACTCAATGAAAATTATCTATATTGTGATTAAAAACTATATTTTTGGACTGTAACTGTCATTCATTAAAATAAATGACCGATTTTTAACCTCCTGTGATGAGGAATGTATGGTTTCTACAAACATCCATCCTTGGGTCCCAGAGGACTTCAAGAGTGACAATGGTCTTCTCAGTACTGTCGTAACTGTTTAATGATACAAGATGAAATGTTTCAAAATACCTTCACAAAGTTTACTTCTCAAAGTAATTTTCAGGCATAGCAAGGAATTTGTGAAAGATTGGCCACTAAAAAAAAGGGGCTTACTAGAATTTCCACTATACAAGTAACAGAAATAGAATGTCAGGAAGGCTGTTCTGCAGATCAGTAACTAAGGCTGACCATGCTTCAATGACAAGAGCCATCGTTTTCCAAAACTTTATCCTTACAGCTTGATTCACTTGTGTAAATGTCACAATGCCTAAATATCTGTGTTTTGTTTTGTTTCTGGCTTCAGTCTTATAAAGACTCCTAGGAGAAATACAGGAACAATCTACTAAAGTCACATGTCTTCATAATGAGATTGTAGCAATTCTCTTAATTTCCTGTTTCTAGATGTACAGCATCTTCTTTCTACCTCAGAAAGAGCAAGATTGTTGTTCTAGCACAGCCCAAAGAAAAGCTAGTATCCATACCAAATTCCCTCTGGATGGCACTCTGCCTTAGAAACATCTTTTGCTGGCCAGAGGGTAAGACAGTAAAAGTATGACTCAGCCATCCTGTCTACTATGTAGAGGCAGTCCCAAGCAGCTGTAACCTACTTGACAAACAGGTCCTCTACTACTGAAATTAAAAATTTAATTGGTAAGACATTTTCAATAGAATTTCATATACTACCTTGCCACAGATAAGCCTCAACAGCAGTTGAGATTCTTTCCCTTCAGGTCTCTCTTTAATTAACTTCTTTACACTTCCAAAGGTTGAAACAATCTATAATATGATCAAGACTCAATGTAAACCAGCTTGGTAATCTTCAGCAGGACTATACACAGGACTATCCAAACACCACTGTTTCAATTGTAAAGGAAGGCTTCCTTAATAATTTTATTCTATTTCCATACTTTTATTTTCCTGTTTGTGAACTGCAGAATTTAAAAAAAAAAATCATCTAGTGCCTACATAGAGACTACAATTCAATTTATGTTCAAAGTAAACTCTTTAAGGTCCAAAACAGCTCTTCCTGACTCCATTATTTCTTATCATCTATTCAAGCCATAGATTTAACACAGCTGATGGTTTCATTCAGGTCATACAGAATGGATTGCTCTTTCTAATTAGTTCTACAAATGTACTTGCACCAGGCTTAGGCTAAATCCATGTCTAGAAGCACAGCTCCAAATAATCTGGTAATTTTGGGTGAGCTTAGTTCCCCACAGGGGTACAACCCAGATCAACCATTCACCATTAAACCACATCCTCAAGTGTCACTTCTGCACATTTTTTAAATGCTTTCAGGAGTGGTGACTTGAGCCCTATACCTGGGCAGACTGCTCCAATGCTTGACAAATGTCTCTATCAAGAGCTTTTTTCCTAATATCCAATCTAAACCTCCCCTGGTGCGACATGACACCATTTTGTCTTGTCCTCTTGTTATATGGAAGAACTGACTGCCCTCCAGCTTGGCTACAATCTCCTTTCAGGGAGTTGTAGAACATTATAAGGTTCCCCTCAAGCCTCCCTTTCTCCAAGATAAATACCCCGAGTTCCCCCAGCCCTCTTCACAATACCTGTGCTCCAATCCTTTCACCAGCCTTGCTGCCCTTCTCTGGACACGATCCAGCACCTCAATGTCTTTTTTTGTATCGACAGGCCCAGAACTGGACACAGGATTTGAGGTGTGGCCTCACCAGTTCCAAACACAGAGTCACTTCCCTGGTCCTGCTGGCCACACTATTGCTGGTACAGGCTAGGGTGCCACTGGCCTTCTTGGCCACCTGGGCACACACTGGCTCATGCTCAGCTGATACTGACCAGTACCCAAAGGTCCTTTTTCACTGGGCACTTTCTAGCTACTCTTCCCACAGCCTGTAGTGCTGCTTGGGATTGTAAATCAAGTGTAGGACCTGGCACTTGGCCTTCTTGAACCTCATGCCATTGGCCTTGGCCCATCAATCCAGCCTGTCCAGATCCCTCTGCAGAACCCTGGGGAGCACCCCTGGTGACCACTGCTGACTGGATTTGACTTTATTCACCATCACCTTGGGTGGTACATCATCTGAGGGTGCACTGAAACATATAGTGTTTTCCTCTGACATATAAAGTCTTGTTTATCTCCTTCAGTGCTTGGATCTCAATCTTCCTGCTTTACACCGCTTCCTCTTTCTAGGAAATTCCCCTATAGAAGGGAAACTGTGAAGGGACTACTTTTAGAAAGTTTTGTCTGGGTAGAAAAAAGGACCAAGGAGGAACCCTTAGCTTCCATCTCCCAATGAAGGTGTCTCCAGTTAAAACACGGCCTTCACACAGTTTTTCCCAAAGGGGATAATGGCTATTAGAATGCAGTTTTGGATTACCTCACAGGCAACTATAATTTTCCTGCTGTATTATGAATTATGAACTAGTGTTTTATTTATTTTCAGTCTAAATTATCAGCTAATTATTTTTTCTCAGGCAAGCAATAATCCTTTTCATGAGGGAAAGCCTTCAAAGGCAATATTTTTAATTGAGAGCACAAAAAAGTTTAGAAATACAAAGCAAATAAAGGTTAATCTCTGCTTGGTGCAAGCTTTTTGCCTTCTTCACAAGGTCCAGAGCCCCTAAGGGTGGGAAAAGCCTCGAATACAGAAATTTTCATTTACTCTTCTGCTGCAATCCATTTAAAATGTACAGCTGTGAACCTGCCTGAAAGTGAAATGGTGACAAGCAAGATAAAACACTAAGACAAGAAACAGCAGTGCTGGTAAAACTGAGGCAAACTCATAAGTAAAAACACAACTTGCCCTGGAGAAAGGTAAAATACATGATTTTGTGTTCTCTGATAGCACTGGCCAGAAGGTATTCTGCCAAATTTACACTACAGGCTTTTTACCAAGCAAGAATATAGATATTCTCTCAGATACTCATTTCTGGTTTCATTCTGAAGTACTGCACCAACTAGCCCTGAAAAAAAGCTGATATGGACTGTGTGGTTGGTGGGGGAGGAAAAAGATAGTACTGTCCTTCCTGCCTGTGAACCATTAGTCTTTTAGTAGACAGCACCACTGCCTTTCTCACAGCAGAAAGGAGACTGGAGGAATAATGTGAAGTTTGACTCTTAAAGCTTCTTCTTTCCCTGCTGCACTAAGCAGAGGTGCTGGTAAGATTCACACTAAGCAGTGCATTTATCATTGAGGCTGTGTATGCAACATGGGGCAGATATGCCTGCAGCACATCACCAGCCTTGGTCTGGACCTCTGAGACAAGGTCAATGGTCCACCTGAAATCACAGAAATCACCAGATAAGCAGAAGAGTTTATTTGGGTCCTGTTCCAATCTCCCTTCTTTCTCTGATCACAGAACTGAGTCAGGATGCAACTACACCCAGCTCTGGGAAAGAAGTGTTAGCATAGCTTTACCAAGGTGTCTTGGTTTGCAGTGCAGGATGTAACCAAAAGTGTGTATTCTATCACCATCTGTTGAAACCAGGTGGTGCAGTGTTCTTTATCTTTTCCACAATCCATCCTTCCTCCAGGAAGATATCATCTGCTGCTGGGCCAGAGTCCCACTGCATGATTGATAAAATTACATCATCCCACTGGGAGATGCTCCACCCAGAGGGAGGAGTAAAGCATTTCCTACCTAGATAAAAACTGAGATTTGGAACATCAGAGCAGCCTTTTTCCACTGGATTTCAGAGGAAAATCAGACCCTTCCCACACCATCACTGAACCCTCAGAGGAAAACTGCACCCTTCCACAGGAGCACTGCTTCAACTGAACCACATCTGCCACTGCAGGAGGACTGCAGCCACCATTTGACCAGACTGCTACCAACACCCTGACTGACAGGGTGTCAGGTAGTATTCTGATTCTGTCAGTGTTCTGGTTTTTTTTGTATGACTGTGTTTTTATTTTCATTTTCCTAGTAAAGAACTGTTACTCCTATTCCCATATCTTTGGCTGAGAGCTCCTTAATTTCAAAATTATAATAATTTGGAGGGAGAGGAGTTACATTTTCCATTTCAAGAGAGGCTCCTCTCTTAGCAGACACCTGTCTTTCAAACCAAGACACAAGAATCACAACACTCAGGAAAGCACATCTCAGCAGAGCATGACATAGCACTCCTAATAATGCCAATGGGTCCTGAGGAGCTCACATCAGTTCCTCTAACCACTGCAAATTTTATTTTGAACTCATCCATTTCGTCCCTCATTGTCATGCTCTGAGAAGCAAGGATTGAATGAGATTGTGTAAGTGCCTTTTTTGTTATAAAATAAGAATTAAAATATTTAAATTTTATTGTAGTGGTAAGCTTTAATTTCTTGGTCCAGTCCTACCTGTTTATCTATCTTTGAACTTTATTTCTGTGCCTGAAATGTTGAGTTTTTTATCTACCTGGCTGACAGCTCAAAATGCAATGCAAGCATTACTGTATAGGTTGACAGAGTTTTTTGAGTACTAGTTCTGCTGTTGCACCTGAGTTTCCCAAATAGAAAGGTGGCATTAGGGAGAGGAAGAGGAGATATGAAAGTTCAAAATCATGAAATTCTCTAATGCAAGTGAGAAATGGGAAGCAATGGTGTCACCAGATGCTAGACGTGCAGAAATAATGGATTGAAGGTAAGAAAAAATATTTAGAGAGTCAAAACAGAAATCAATGGAGGGAAATTTCTATTAAAAATAATGTGAAAACATCACAGACTTTTATTAAATGTTAATTAAGTGCCAGAAGTTGAATTGTAGCAGGTGCCCCTAATACCATAAATAGTGCATTTTAGCCATGTAGGCTGTTCTACAATAGTGGACTGTCAATAACTTGCATCTCTTTTAAAGTCATTAATTATTTTATGACTTAGTTGTTTAAGTAAGTAGTGGTTAACAACAATAGTTGTTTAGAAAAAGAGAATTGTATAATGAATAAAGAATCTGTGCTTTTTCAACACAATGGTACAAAATATTCTCTAAACAGTGCTTGTAACAGAGTAAACATATCTCCAGTACAGTCATTGGGCAAATACACATTCAGCATTAGCAAATTTATCTTCCAATCTGAAAGAGTTAGCTAAGAATATTTCTGCTGTGCATTCTCTCCATCACAATTAAATCCTAGAATCCCAGGACAGTTAGGGGTGGAAGGGATCTTAAAGATTGCTTTCACTGATCAGAGAGATTTCAGCCTTCTGCCTTAGGTAGGAACTCCTTTAACTAGACCAAGCTTCTCAAGGCCCCATCCAGTCTGGTTTTGAACCCCTTGATAGGGGCATCCACAACCTCTCTAAGCAGCCTATTCCAGTACCTCACTACCCTCTGAGTAAAGAATCTCATCCTATCATCTAATCTAAGTTTAAAACCATTGCCCCTTATCCTATCACTATTTATTCATGCAAGAAACTGTTTTTCTTTTATTATAGAGCCCCTTCTAACATTGCAGTAAGTGGAAATTACACCAAAGTTCTTCATCAAGTTCTCACTAAGTGGCTCCTGCCCTGTTTCCTAAGGCAGCAGCAGGATGGTAGTGGCTCTGTGCTAAACAGAGATATGAAGAGGTTTGCTCCTGGAGAGGAGCCAGCTGAAATGCTTCAGGACATAAAGGCGGCAGAGTTGTCACTAAAGCACATAAAAACAACCTCACAGAGAGAAAAAAGTCAAACATTCAATTCAAGCCAGTGCCCAAAACTAACAAACGTGGAGGGGTCACCAGAGACACTGCAATGTGATTTACCAGGTCGGAGGTTCGGTGTACCCATCAGGAGTATTGTTACTGCACGGACAAGAACTGTCACCCAAAATGTGTGTGCACACACACATGCACACACACACACACACACACATGCACACACATGCACAGAGGCCTCTCATTCCAGGGTTCCAGGAAGATCTGACTGCTTCACCCAAAGGGCTGGAGGATCACTCAGGTATATGCAGTAGAGAACAGTGAGAGTTGCTCAGGAGAGCTGGGCAGGGGAAGCCTCTGTGTGTGCCCAGGGTCACCTTCCCCTCCCAGGGGTTCTGCTCTAAGGGACTTGACAGCACACGGGCTTGAAGTGGGACCCACGGCCTTACGTGGCAAAGGTCCAGAAAAAAAAACTTTTAACATCTGCACAACTTCCAAGTTTTTGCAAGTTTCTAACTGCTGCCTTTGTCACAGAGCACTGCTTCTGACAGTGAGGTCACCAGTCATGGCTGCCTGCACTCTTCTGGCCCTGCTGCCCAGTTATTGACCACTAATCCCTGGCAGTCTGTAGGACACGTCAGCTTTGATGTATCACTTCCCTTAATGTGTTTTTTGGAATGCTGTGGCGATAACGCACTCACATTTATCTTCATTGTTGCTGCTGGGAAATGTGAAGGTTGTTTCTAACAAGATTTTCCCATTTAGATAAATAATTATGTTAGAATTTTAAAGCACTCTGGATTATCAGAAGGCAGCAAAAAATCTCAGCCCAACAAATGCGACATGGTGAAAATATTTCAGTAAATTATATTTCAGAGCCCTTTTGCATGTTGCTGTAGAAATTCCAAATATAGGGAATCAAAAAAATTTCTCAGCAGAGGTGACTGTTGTTAAGCCACAAATATATGTGCTCAGTGCAACTGACTGCATGGATTAAGTAGCAGCTTCTGATGGAAACAGTGCTGGATGCTCATTGACAGTCTGAATGATGAACGTGTGATCTCACTGTGACTTTACTATGTGCTGAGAAGGCTGTAATTCCAAACCAAATATTTGGATGCAAAACACTGCTTATACTTCTCAGTCACATCAGAACATATAGCTCTTAGTTACAAAATAATTTTGGTCCTGCAGCTGCAGCTGTAAATCAGTTCTATTGATTGCAGAGGAGCAATGCTGCCTTACACTGAGACTCTGGTCCTGTCAATTTTCAGATAAAATTAGATCAGCAGTCTCAGTACAGCAACTAAACTTTGCTATTAACTTTATTTATTGGCTGACAGATTTTTTTTTTCCCCACTCATTCAAACCTCGGGCAGTGATGAACTGTACTTGTGACTACAGCTTAATTTACTGCAACTATGAAGGTCTTAGAGTTCCAGTACTGCCTATAGGACAAACTACAAATAAGCCCATTATTAAGATAGCATGCCTTGTTATCAGCAACAGACCCAAAACAGGCAACAGATAAGCAGGATAAAATTGCTCTTGTGTATTATCCTTAATAACAGAAAGATATCAGAGTTCTTACTTTCACACCTCTTTCTGAAGAGTTTTCAGATTCAGAATTTACTAGCCAAATAGCTCTGCTCCTGATTACTTCCTGAGGGAAACCCTGATTGCTAAATTCTGAGGATTTGTCTTCATTAATTACTGATTTATTTACCTTAGGAAAGTTCCAGGGACAGAAATATCACTCATCTGCTTAATCAGTATACTTCTGACTAAGAGGATACATATGTTTCTCAGAATTTAAGTTTAAAAATATAATTTGTAGAAGTTTTCTGACAAGTCCTTTACTAAAAAAAAGCTGAGTACTTTGCATTCATTAAGTTGATGTTATTTTTAACAGCTTTATGAGTGGCATTATTGACATCTTATAGATACAAACTGAGACACACAAAATTATTTATCTCAAATAAAACAGAAATTTTTTGAGCCTTGCAGATTCAGTGTCAGTATAGGAAAAAGACAGCTTTGAATTCTAAGTCTTAAGGATCATATCTAACCTTTGATTCATGCTCTGGAGTACAGCCCCCAGAGCTTCTTGTAGGGGTCTCTATGGAAAGTAACAGTTAGGAGCAGGGAAATAAGGTCACTGCTGAGGTATTGGTGCCCCCTTTTCCTTAGGTACAGCTGGCAGAAAGCTTACAAAAGTGTCTGAACTTCTGCCAGGTTATCTGCCCAAACATGTTCTAAGGAATCCCCAGCATTCAAGAGCCCAACCACCTTTGGAGGCTCAGCTGCTGAGAGCTCACTGACCTCAACAGCAGGACCGTGTAACAAACAACCTAAACAAAAATCATTCTCAAGGATGTTCGGTGCTTTTTGTCTTACGGCCACCTTAGGAGAATGTTAAGAAAGATCTACTGCTTATTTTCTATTTCTTCTCAGATGATTTACACCAGACAAAAGTCTCTGAGGTGTTCTTCACACAACAGGAGGCTGATATACTGCATTGTCTGACTGCTCATGGTGTGTGAGGAAATGTCTCTTTTAATTTCTGCTGCAGATATTATTAGCAAATAATAAAATTGGATATTAAAAAGAAATATTTATTTATTATGACATTTGTTTACAATTCTTACAAAATAAAAGGTTATTTTATATATTAATAAGATGAAGTAGTTGGGAATTCTTAAAATTTACTTTCTTGTTCTGGCTCTGCACTGACATCTAGTAATTTCAGTCAGCAAGGCTTGTATCATCCCAAGTCATAGTAGTCTCAGTTTGGCAAAAAATAATAAACTTTGTCTTTTTCATGAGAAATAAAGTCATTTTAGCTCCTTACAGGCACGTATAACTATTGACATTACCCTATTGACAATAATACTGAAAAATGTTTGCCAGATGACAGATTTTGCTTTGAAGTCTGTACATAAAGGCTTTGCCTAATTTCTTCATTCATCAACAGCACTGTGGAAGCTAGAGGTTTGATTCTTTTGACCTAAAAAACCTTTCAAAACATTTTGCACTCAGAGGTTTGTTGTTATGAAATACCACAGTTCTTTTCACTGTGTGTACAATGGACAGGACATCAACAATCGTAAAGAAAAATATATTAATAATTTAAGTAACAGCTGTCAAGGCATGATACTGGAGGTAGTTACTGGGGAAAAAAGAACATAAAATGCTAAAGGGAATGTAGGGATCTCTAAATTTAATCTGAAAAGCATGTGTAAGAATCTGCAGAAATCTGTGGCATTTTCCAGAGCTACCAGCGACTTTAAATATCTTTGACCCCTTTCCCAGGGTTTTCAGGTTGACTGAATCCCTTTTACATCACCTTTCAACAGTCAATTTCGAATGCATTAAAAATATTTTCTGGGACTGAGTACATGAGGAAGATAACATTTACAGGCAGATCCTCTGGTGGGACAGTCAGGACAGAAAACAGAATTTGAGAAAAATAATGAGGAGTGATTTTCCCCTGGATATTTGCTTGAGCATGAGCCCTGCTCCTTGACCTGAAGCATGTCTAATAGAGCATTGCAACTTTTCCTAAAATGGCAGAACAAAGAAGAGGGAGGCACACATCATGGCCATAAGGGATTCTGGAATGGGAAAGAGGATGGAATTAGCCAAACACCAGTGCTGGCCAAAGTGAAAGAGTTGTGTGGGAGAGCAAGACCACTCCTCTTGGCAATTACAAGCAGGACATATTGGTTAGCTGTAAAACTGGTCCCAAAAAAAAAAAAAAAAAAGTTGATAAAAGTGGAATTTTAGTTCCAGAGCTTTATTTCTTCTATGGCATGACTGATGCTGTTTCTACATTATTGTCAAAAGAAGGAAAGAGGAGGGGAAAGGAAGGAGGGGAAGGAAAAAATTTAAAGCAAATAAAGGATTGCTGTATATCAGAGCAGTGTATAAAACTAGTTTCACCAGAATGACAACTGTCATCTTTGTCTTAAAGAGAAAAGAATGTACGGCATATAGAAAATAAATAGCATAAGAAAGTAAGTAGCCAGGCACTATTTATTTTTTCACAGTGTAACTAATCAACTTCACAGCAGATACAGTAAAAACAATGCATTACAACTGCTTTACAAAATTCAGTGTTGAAACTCTCTTGATTCTTGTCAATTTAAGAGACATCAGTGCACAAACATCTAATCTATTTACTTTGCACAGAACACACATTATTCAATGGTGGGGTATAATTTGTTTTTTTAAGACTATGGCTTTCAGAGTTTTACATTTAGAAGATTACAGATTACATCTCAGTAACACCTGTATGAGCCATGCACCAGGGTGCAAGCACATTTCCTTTCAATGCACAAGTACTAGTGCAACATTTATATGAAAATTCAATAGATGTTAACATTCACAGTAGAGTTATGAACTATAAAACCTATCCTTCAAACCACTGTTAGTTTCCTGGCAAAAGGTTTCTGAGAATTTTTCTCTAGAGGTCCTTATAAGCCAACTCTTTCTCATAATCTTACTTCAGAATTTCCAAAGAAAATTGGAAAAAATTTCCAAAAAATTGTTTCCAAAGCCTTGTGTCACCAAGCCCCTTCTGACAATGAGGACACAAGCATCTCCTTTCTGAGCCTGTTACTAGTATTCTTGTTACCAGTCTCAAAGTCTCATTTGCACTTCAATAAAATCAGCTTTTAGCAGCTAATACACTATTCTGCATGAGCTATGTTGCTGAAAGCAAAACAAAACAAAACCAAGCAACAATAGGATGAAATCCCTCCCTTTCCTTTCACACTTCCCAAGATGTCAAGAAAATTAAAAAAAAAAAAAAAGAAAGAAAGAAAATTTCCCCAAAGACTACAAAATTCTAGCCTTGAACCATAATTGAACTTTCTGCACTATTCTGTAGCAATCTAATTTATTTAAAATACTCAGTGATGCCTAGTTACCTTTTTTGAAGTACTTGAAACTGAATGCCCAAGAGATAATTTTTAAAAAGGGCTGAACTTCTGAAAAGCAAATTTTTTTTCTTTCATATCTTAAAAACCAGGGGTATACCAAAAAATGCAAAACTCTGAGTCAATCTTTTACCATGATACCAGCAGAGTTCTGAAAATAGAAAGCAGAATACATCTACTCTCCAAATGCTGATGTAAAAGAGGAAATTTCCTCCTACCTACAGACATGTATGTCTGAAATACTATTCATATAGATGGCATTTCTCATCTAATATAACAACTATATTTACCTTTAGTGATATCATTGCCTATCTCTTCTCTCTTTCTTCTTTAGTAAAAAGAAGTAAAATTAAAAATTAATCCACAAGATCCATCAAACAAAGCCATAATCATTTTAGGCTTCTGAACCACTCCTACATTCTAAATGTACATTCTAAATGTAAGTGGGTTTTCTTAGGACCTTTTTGGTCACATTTAGAACATAAATTTTATTGGCAGGAGGAATCTTGTTAAAATGACAATCAGAAACTGAAGTATAAGTTTTCATAGCTTGCTTTCCAGTCTACATATATATATATGTTGTTGCCATTGCCATTATAATTTCTATAACACCCACAAAGTTCTAGCTGTGCATGGGATTTAGCCAAGAGCATCATCTCTGCAGCCTTCTGGTTCAGCCATGCTCATTAATAATGTCAAATATAAAAATGATGATATCAGTGTGTCATAATAACCCAGCAGACAGGCTTTTTCAAAATTGAGAAGCAAGTAAAACTCAATTTAATACCTGAAAATGCTTTAGTTTTGGTATTGCACACAAAAGATTATGGCATTTTAAGAGAGGCTGAGGATGTCATGGCTTAATCACATTAAAAGACTGTGAGGATACCTTGATGTTTCCAGGTAATTGAATATAATAATGGATGAATGGGAAAGTACTATTGGAAAAGTACCAAATAGCTAAGTAGACCTCTAAATATCACCATAATAATAATAATAATAATAATAATAATAATAATACCCAAACTGAGGATGTTTTTGGAAGGAAAACTGAAATGGAAGAATAAATTTGCTTTAGTATCATATACTTTATACATAAACCTTAGAAGCAGCACAGAGAGTTACAACATTTATCTTATGTTCCATGTTTCTTACAGTAAGTTATCCACATGGGCATTAATAGATAACTTTGCAAGGAACACTGATGCATAATATTGCCACATTGTCCATTGATGCCAAAGCACTATCAAATTAAATGCATAGTATAGATATTCACATAGGTAGTTAAAAATATCAGCATTTTTTTAAACAATGAATAAAAAACAAGGATGTACTAGTAAGGCATGAAATCTGCGTAACTGGAACATTATGTGAACTACAGATACCTAGACAGAGATTTGGGTTAAGGGTGCATTTGAATACTGGACCCTCAATATAATAAATACCACAATACCTCATAAATCAACAAGTCCTTTTTTTCAAAGATATTTCTGCAAATTTAGGGTTTAGACCATAAATTGCAATTGTTTATAAAACTTTGATATAGGGAAATATAACTTATAGCAGTATTATTTGCTTAAGTAAATTAAGTAAGTTAAGTAAAAATACTAGATTTTTTTAAATATAGGAATCCCTATGAGATTACCAGATTCTGAAGTATATTCTATAGCAATTTAAACTGTAATGGAAGGTATCATAACACAACTTCATGTTCTGACAAAGAGTCCAAGTGTTTGTAGTGGACAAGAGAGAGAAATACAAAAGATACTGTGAAGATGCACGAATCATTAAGATTTTTTTCAGTGACTAAAGTGTGAACAGAGATTGTATATTAATCCTGAGCCAATAAATATGCAAATTTCCACACTTATCTTTCTTGGAAAGTCTGAACTCTAGGACAAGTGCTTTCACTTCTACTACTCTTATGCCGCTGTTGGGCAGATGGATTAACTTGACTTTACTGTTTAAAGTGACCATCATCTCTTTTCTGAATATTTCACAAACTAAAAGACTCCTATATATATCATCTTCATAAGGAAGAAAAACAGTTCCAGGAGAAATATATATCTGTAGTGAAATGCTAACTCGTCCTCATTTCCCACCCACAGTAACAGTTTTGGATTTTGTTTTCAAATATCAAATTGACAAAAGTAACACATCCTCTGTGGAGGCAGTATTGGTCATTGCTTTTAACAGCCTTCAACCTTCTTGGGTCTAAATGACAAAGGAATCCCAATGCCATCCCAGAGAGCCAGTCTGTCTTCTCAGCAGGATTCAACTGAAAATCATTTTTCCAGTGTTTGGCAGGAAGACATCTCCTACCTGCAATGCCTGGACAAGGAAACTTCAAGAGGAAACCTTTCCTTTTGAATCCAGCAAGGCTCAAACCCTGATGATTGAAGACATTGTATGAAGCCAGAAACACACAAAAGAATTACTTCCAACCTGAAAAATATTTTGAATCTCAGGTAGGCCTGCAGTGATGTATGGAAAATTAGCTACTACAAAGAATTGCAAGAGAAGCCTTCTCACTGTGAGTCTCATCCCTTTGATCCTGTCACTGGGACTCAGGCCCTGTTGTCAGTAGAAAAATTGTCCTCATTTACACATGCCATATGCCTACCCTTCTGAACCTCTTTCCTTGACTTAAGAGAAGGAACTGAGAAAGAACAAGGTAGAACAGTTTACAGGTCTTCTGTCTTACATCCCCATGGCTTTCCTCATGCAATTTAAGTGAGGTTGATGTACTGTAAGCAAAACCTGCAGGCAAAGCAAGGTTTGTCACTGGGAAGGGGAATAAGAATTTTACAGATTTTTTTTTCCCCTTTAAAATACCCTGAGGCTTTCAGAGTTTTATTCAGAATCAATGTATTACTAGTGAACAGGACCCATCTATGGTATATCACACCATAAAAAAATGAGTATATCATTCAATCTGCTTCAGTTTTAGCCAATCTTCTGTCCCCAAGGGCCATCTGAGACTTCTGCTAAAGCCTTCATTACCCCTCTGGCTTTCCCCGTGAGCTTTACTAGTAAAATCAAAAGTTTATTTACTGCCTTTTCACTAGCATCATAATATACAAAAGACAGCTGTGACTGATCCCTGTGACAAGATTTGAACATCTTGCCCAGGAGTGCCACCAAAACTCTTCCATACCAAGCAGGGAATACCTCGGTGCCTCTTAGCAGGTCAGTCAACTCAGTGAAACTGCTCTTGTGCAAAGGTAAACATCAAATGCAAGGATGTTTTTCCATCATCATGGAAGTCACAGCACAGATCCAACTTCAATTACAGTCTAAGGCAGGAATGACCCTTCCTTTTAACCAGAAACCAATCTGGAGCACCCCAGCTATCCTAGTTCATGTCTGGTGTAATCACAATTCATTTTTCTCACTTCCTGATGGATATAGGGGATGATAACTGAGTGCAGTCTGAGTCAGGTTTCTATTCTCAAATATTTCAGCCTTTGAGGGGACTAACAGCAGTTTAGACTGGGTACTAGGCCTTTCCCAGTGCCTATTGCAGTAATTAATACTCAGTAATTTTAAAAATTATTTTAACCTCTAATAATAAATGGAGATTAAAAAAAACCTTTTTTTTATTTAACCTGATCTCTGTTTTCTGTCTGACATTTCACCAGAATGTTCAATCAAGAAAAATTTCTATTGTTCATTCAGTCTGTAGTTAAGGTATAGAAAACACATAATATTTTCCTTTTTATTTAAAACCTTAAAAATATTTAATTATGTTGCAGAGAAATCAAGGGCATTATCACAAATAACAGTGAGAAACCTATGACCTAAGTATAAGGCATCAGATCCATGTAACTTGATTCTGGGATCACTGCCCCTATCAATCTTTCCCTCATACCATTGTTTCCTTTCCTCCCACCAGTTTTCAGTGCAGATTCTCAACTGAATGAAAAATGCCCATCACAAGGAGCCATCCTTCAGCCTCCACCTGCAAACTCCCACCACCTGCCTTGGAGAAAAACTTGGTCATAATCTTGTGTGTTCAGTCAGATGATCCAACCCATTTATGTGAAATATTAACTAACTAAAAGCAAAATAAAGATAATTTTCAGGTTTTGTTTCATCTGGCAACAGAGCATTAGAACTGATGTTGCTGATGGAAATGAAGCAGAAACAAGAGGTCACTGAAAAAGGCAGGACAGATATATTCCTTTCCTCCATTTGAACAACCTGTGTCGCAAATTCATAGCATGAACCAATGCAAAAGCCTTTTCTACACTCTGGAGACTATTCTACCTCTCTCTGTGAGTCAGTCTCCCCCTCCAGTACATTCATGAGGCATGAGGACATCCACTGAGCTTTTTCAGGTACAGAAGCACAGTAATTCTTTCTGATTCCTGGCTTTGTATTTTTCAGCTGTGCAATTCTACATTGGTTTCTATCTTCTGTATCTATTATAATGACTAAAAAATACAATATTATTTCATAAACATGACAGATCACATTAAAGGTATAACTGAGAAAAACTACAGTGAATTCTAAAAAGTAATTATACTAACAGAAAAATGTATTTGCTCTAGTTCTCAGCTATTTGGAAACAGTAGACAGAAATTATGACTGATACAATTAAATGAAACATATCTTTCTTTAGGCAGATAGATATTTAAACCCAGACTACTCCTGTTCGCTTTCAATTGTAAGGTGTTCACAAATTACAAAGCACAGTTCATATATCAATTTTGAACAAATGTTTTACTACCATACCAAATAAAGAATAGAAAGTTATAAAAATACTGTTGGAGGAGATTCCTCTTCAAAGTCATACACAATCCTATGTCTCTGAATGCCAGAAAACTGGATAAGGTTAAAGTCTTTGAAGCACATCAACATGTGAATACAAAATACGTCACCCAGAGTTCATGCTTTGGTTGCACTGCCACCACATAAAACAGATTCATTCAGACACAGAAGACATGCACTGAAGATCAGTGAGGTACAATCATAGACAGAACCTTACCAAAAATAACACACTGCTCTGTACTCACTACTAAAACAGACAAGTGGTAAACACTAATACAGAAATATCGAGGAAAAGTCTCTTTTTTGAAAAATACATTTCAAGAGATGCCAAAGATAGGTGCAGTATAAAACAGTTTTCCCAGAATTTTTCCACTCTGCCTTTACAGCAATTTCTCCTCTTATGTCCCTCTCTTTCAGTGAGAAAATCTCTTATTGAAAAGGCTCTGGCTCACATCCTTAATGTTCAATTATTTGAGCTACTGAACACTCATTATTGAAATTAGTGCAAATTAAGCATGTGTTAATGACATCAATTCATGATAGCATCACTCTTTATGACAGTACATAAGCACTCTCTTTTCTAAATTCTGGTCTAATAGCAGTACTAATTAGGAATATGTTTAAGTGTGTGCTTATGCAGTGATGGTCAGAACAATATGACTCCCAAAAAATGTCATCCCAGCTAAGAGTAAACAAACTTTTTATCCAGGTAAGTTTGAAAAATTATTGCAGCATCTAACTCCAATTAATTATACTGTTTGTTTCTTGCCATTTTTTTTAAAAGTATCACTTAGATTTCTTTAAATCAAGTGTTTACATGCAGATTAGAAAGAAAATACATAGAACTAAAATAATACGTTTATTACATTCCATGTTACAGTTCACTGCATTCTCATTCCTCTTTGCACTCACAGTACTATGAGAAAATAAAATTATTTCATCAGAAACAAAGGAAGTACACAGAAAAGTTTGTCAACAGACAGAAGCAAGTGTATTCATGAGCCAAACAACCATAACATTCAATAGGTTTAATACTCCATTACATTGTTCCACAGAAATTAGAGATGAAAGACTTCTTATCCATCCCTTGCCAATTCTGAGTGTTTTCTGTTCTCCAATTCAGTCACTGGAGGCTGATTGGCAACTGACAACCACATGAATAGGAAAAGCTAACTAGATGAGCCAGAGGAGAGCAGGCTCTGAAATTTGTATTTCCTCTTGTGAAATGCCAAGTTCTTTTAAGTTTCCTTTGTTTAAAGGTGAATTAATGAAACTCAGGAGCTCACTAAATCTGGGCCTTGCATTGCACATCAAGCTGACTGCTTTTCAAGCACATATCCAACATACTGCTGAAGCCACCTTCATCCCTCCTACAGAGGAATGTGCTCAGCATGCTGTCAAAAAGCATCAACCTACATTGTGGAATTAAAATTGACGTGTTGCTTTTGGACTGAACATTTTATGAAATGAGACTCTAAAAGACCAATGAATTATAGCAGGTCAGTTTTGTTAATGATACCACACTTCTATGCTCAGTCCAACAGTCAGAAGAGCTTGGTACTCAGAAAGGTCATTCCATAATTCCACAAATAATGCCAGCCATCCTCATCATCTGGGCTTTCAGACTCTCTCAAACCACTTCATATTTCATCAGCTAAATACTGAAATAAAGTGTTCATTAAAATTGGATCTTCTGTCACACTTCCTTCCAGTACAACTGCACATAATCTCACATTCTCTATTGAATTTTGGGGCTGAACACTGGAGTAACATTTCCTCTGAAATGTGTATTGTATATCATATCTTACTATGTCTGGTACCAGCTGGACTGTAAATACAGTAATCCTACCTGAGAAATTTAGAGGTGGGAGCATATTCAACAGAAATATTCCGGGGATGGGGGCAGCCTTTCATGTAACATTTTCTATTCTTAGATATTTATCTTTAGTACTGAACATCCTTACCTACAGCCAAATGCTAATCCCATTAATCCTCTTTAAAGATCTGTAAGGTCTTCTGTGTAATGCTGACTTTTACTTAATGTATATCTTAATTTTACTGTGATTTTTGCAAGATCACTTGAGACCAGTTTCTTTTTGAGAAAGAAGGAAAGACTACACTTCTATAATGAAGACAATGGATTTAGACATAGAAATTAGATACCAAGTGTTGCCAGCCAGGAATAGCCAGCAACAAGAAACTAGTCTGGAAAAACCACTACTGAAGGATTTCTATCAAAGCTCTCACCACAGAAAGGATGGAGAACTGGTCCTATGATTTTGGGGGGATGTATCCCATCTTAGAGAAGGTTCTGCAATGCATAAGGATTATTTAACTCCCCCTCCATAACACGTCTTTTCCGTTAGAAATGAACAAATATCAAGATTGCTGGTAATTACCAGCAATCCATACCACACATTCAGTACATTAACACCACTTGGCTTTGGCTCAGTCAGTGGCATGTGCAGTGACAAACTGAATCTACAAAACCATGCTGTATGCAAAGTGGGCCAGAGCACACACTGCACTCAGGACTGGGGATTTAACACAGTGGCTTTGAGTACATTGACTAAAGCACTGTTACCGGTCTTCCAAATTCTGTTGGTACAAATTCTTCCAAATGTAGCTTTATGACTTTTTCTCCAACACTGAGTATGTGAAGATCATTATGCTTAATGGTCAGAATCTTGGCCAACACCAGTGCAACTTCCATGAAAAGAGTAAGCAATGGCAGCTGAATAAGAATTTCTGAAATTTGTAGATCTCTTGGACAGCTTCGGGGAACCCACGACACTGAAGTAACAGGAAATGGAGCACAGATATAAATGTAATCTAAGGTTGAAAGCCAAAAGTCTGTATCCATGATCAGGATAAGACAAGCTCAGAATTATCCTTGGGTGTTTTGATATATCCATTCTTTGCTACTCTAATACCTGCATTCTGTATAAATCTGAATTTATTATCATCTAATCACACTTTTTAACATACTGAAAAGAAAAATGGCTGATTTAAAAGAGAAATACTATATTTCAACTTTTTAAAATTAGGGATTAATAAAATCATCACCTTATGGATGAAATGGATGAAAGTAATTAATCCCATTTAATTAAGGCTTTCTTTGTAAAGGTGTAAGAGATGCTACAAAATCCTTCTGCATTGTCATTTAGGATTAAAATTGAGAGCTTATGCAGGATGGTTCAGCTAAATAACATAGTCTGTGATTCTGCATTTTCTCAGAGCTGGAAAAAAATATGTGTATGTGTGCTCAGGAAAGATAAATCTTAGGGATTTTTATTTTAAAATATTCTCTTCAAAATACGAGTATCAGTTCTACAGTTGATCACAAGAGGGAGACTACATCATCGTATTTCCTCTCATTGTTTCAAATTTTTAAAGCATACAAAGAATTTGAGTCATTTTGGACTAGTTCTAATCTTTGTTCAGTTAAAAGTATTAATGACTATTCAATTAGTAATTTTTTTTCTGAGTTTGTCAAACCTCTGAAATTTACAGATAAAGATAGCCAATCCAGTAAACAAGATTGAACAATGCAAAGGCAGTTGGAAAGAAGATTCGAGAATAGGAGTCAATTTTTGCTATACGGATGTGTATTCTTCCTTCTCGCCAAGATCCTGTGCGGCAGTCTTCAAAACAACAAAAGAAACTAGCACAGTCTTTTCCTTCTAGGCACTCATATCCATAATCATCATCACGTTCAGGGAGATGATTAATGTTATTAATTGGAATTAGTGTTGATCCAGGTCGAACAGCAATTGCAGGTGGTTTCTTAAGGAAAAGAAAAAAAAGGGAAATACGGTTTTGTGTGTTTTTATTCTCACATTATGTAATTCCATAGGTTTTCCCTGGCAATATAATCACCTTCAGTACAATATATAGAAATTCTTATGTTAAAGAAAACAGTCTGGGGAGCTAAGAAAATTACGAACTGCTGCATGTAATTAGTGCATACAGACAAAGGATTATGAACGACTTTTACCTGGCACAGTGAAAATTGGGTTGTGCTGGGATTTGGGAATAGTAGATAATTAGTTACACAGACAGGGTTAGCTGATCCCATCCACACAACACAGACAAACATTTTGAAGTCACTCACTTCTGTACAACTGGGTCACAACCAAGTCCACAAAGTATAATCATCACTAACAAAAGAATGATGGTCCTCCCATCTTTTGGAGTTTTTACAAGGAGACTGGGTATGTTCCTGGAAGCTCCATTTTCACAAATATATAAAAGCTAATGGGCTTAGCGCAGCATCACTGGTGAAATTTAGTAGATTGAGGCACATAAGGCCAGGCTACACTGTCTTACCATCAGATGTTAAATCCCTAAACAACAGATCCCCTTTAGAATCCAAGACATGACTCCTTAGGAGGATGCCACTCAAGCCACTGATTAATTCAGTTCTTAATTCTTACTTTCACTTTCTGTGGGTATAAAAGCTTTCTTGGATCTTGCAAAAACTCTGTGTGATATATGTTAATAATTCTCATTGAAAAAATCTGGGTGGCTTCTTCCCTAGTACATATAGTGTTTGCTATTCCCTTATTTGTGACTTCTGCCTTTCCACCCTCCTTTTACTTACAATAACACAACCCACCTTTTCCCTTTTTATTTCTCTGTTTCTCCACAGTCTTATATGCATCATCCTTGTTTTCCTGATTGTTTCAAAATATATTCTCTTTTTTCATCTATCCTTTATCTTCTCTTTCTAAATCTCATGACTGTTTTAAACGATTCCATAATCCTCTTTCAACTTACCCCATCCCACCCCACATTTAGAATATTATGGAACAGCATCTCTTCTAAAATCCTCAGACTAAAGAGAAGGTTTACATTAACACTACTCTTATATTTTGTTCTCTCTTTTCTACATTCTTCATATTTTGTCACATAAGGATATAAAACAGCACAAAAGGAAGCAGTGAGAAAATCTAACTGGATATTTAAGTTTTCTTAACCAATTATACATGATAAGCAATGAAAACACATGAAAAAATATGGGAAGTTGGAAGCCATCCTTTAGCCTCTTGTTATGCTTTAAAGTCCTGTTGTCCCACTTCCTGGGAATTACTTTGGCCAGTACACAGATTTCTATACATTGTTAAGATGACATTCTTTTTTTTCAGGGGCTTTTTACCCAATATCCCAAGGGATGGTGTTAATGCAGTGCAGTATCCACCATGTTTTCAAATAGCTTTATTTAATAAGTGTCTTTACCAGAGAAAGTTTCACACAGACTGCTGTTTCAAAACTTATTCTACATCATGACCTATGGAGCTAATTATCTTCCTAAAGGACCTCATTATTTTTTTCAGCTATGATAAAATACTGACAATACTAAGAAACAGGCGTTACATGCTTCTATCCTAATTTGAGGCATTGCAAAGTGGGCTTATTTTTATAAAACATGAAAAATAAGTTCAATTTTTTTCTGAACTTAAGAAAAAAAATCTCTATTCTGCTGAAAATAAACAGAGAAAGATGCCTATTTCTGATGCACACCTACTCTGGTTTTACAAAAAATTTTCTCACTGTTGGTTTTGCCCATGTAGGATTTATGGCATGAGTTGTTTCTACTTGTGGGATAAAACAGGAATCCTCAACACAGAAACACCATGGGAGAAGGAAAAAATTACAGTACTGCTTTCCACTGTTCTCATCACCAGCACAGACTGGAGGTGGCTACTGAGTTACAAGTTTGAAGAGGTGGCTTGAGAGAGGCAGACACAGTCATTCTGTAGGCTTAGCTACCTACAGGAAATACATAAAATGTGTTTAAGAGGCAATGTGAGGGAAAAGAAGAAAAAAGACCAACACCTCACAAGAAAATGCCTTTATATAAATTGGCAGAAACTGAAAAAAAACTCCAAAACGAAACAACAAAACACCCACAACAAGTAGATATAAAATTACATGCTGATTTTTTATGGATATGCCTACTGAAATTGTAGATAAAACTCCATGTATTGTGAGATCATTTATAATACACTCTGATAGGATCAAACCCCACTTATTCTGCAAAAACACTAATACAAGTAGAAAAGAAAGCCATTGTCTTTGGAGATTATGGCACAGTTGATATACTCATTTCAGGTGAAATGATCATCAGAACAAGATCCACAACTAATTAAGTTTAATCTTTCCTGCCCGAACTCATTATCCTTACTAATGTGGATTTGCATAAGCCAATTCATACTACCTTTCTTGAATGATGCCAGCACATATTTTCTAGGATAAAACTACTGAAATAATTTGTAAAATCTCACCCTTTTTTTCATAAGATCATTTATTGTGGCTTATTGGCACCAGTTCCTGAAATAGTAACCATTTATTGCATTTTGCAGCAGAAATAGGAGATCTATGCAAGTTTCCCAAGGAAAAAATCACTTTTAAATGAGTTTTCAGAAGGAATTAAACTGACTTTTAAAATTAAAGGGGTTTTTTTGAGTTACATATCTGTAACTACAAAACAAAAAGAATCAATAGAAGTCTTTGACAAAAATGAAGCTGGAGAAAGAAAAGGAAAAAAAAAGAAAAGTATTTGTAATGGAATGACTTCTCATTAAATAATTAGATGCCTTCTTTATTTATTTGGAGCAAGAAAAGTCACAGCTTTTTATAAAACATCACTGGAAAAATTCCTATCAAATTAGAATCCTTGCATCTAGTTACATTAAATTTAATTCTCCCTTTTTTTAGTGTAATCTCTTTATTTTTTATGGTCTTATAACCATAAAATGTTTAAAGAACTCTGTGCAAAAAGATTTCTTTTTTCAATTTCTTAGAAATAAAAAGCTTTTTACTGGGTTCATTTAAGAATCCAGTAAAACACAATTGAACAGTATTTTTAGTATTATATTTCTAATTTTAATCTTAGTGCAAATTCCAACTATTTTTCCAGTAATTTTCATAGTTTCTATCTCATCATAATTCTACATTTAAAATTTTCATATGCACTGAAAATCTCAAAGCACTTGGAAGATTATTGCACACATGGGTGACGTGCAAACAGATTCTGCAAAGTGTCATTATTTCATTCAATAGAGCATACTGGCAAACTACTTCAGTGTCTTTTGAATTGTCAGCAGCTGATCTTTAATATCTGCCTGGTCTGAATAAAGCAGTATTTCCTGATATTTTCACCTTCTCTGCCTTGTGCATGCCAGGAGTAGCCCTACCCAGCTCCCTGCTCACTGCACATTGTTGAGACCTCTCTCCAGCACCAACCCAAAGTTGAACCTGCTGTGCTGGCACTGGGATGTCCCCACAGCCTCTGTTACCTTTTACCCTCAAAACTCAGCTGTGGCCCTTGCCAAAGCCTGCATTCTGCCCCTTCTGTTGTGCCCACATTTATCTCTACCACTAACAGGAAGCAGGTTTGAGGTTTCCATTTTCCAGTTTTCCTGGCTGTGCAGGATTCTGTAAGGATCAGTGATGTCTGACCAAGGCAGCACAGGGAAATATTAACACTTTACCATTAGCCTTGTCCTAACTACACAGCTGATCCCCTCAGAACAGCTCACCAAGGGAATCCTAAGGGCTCTCACTTCCCTGGAATCAAGCCCCAACAGATTAGCAGTGCCCCCATAAGAGAAAGGCCCACAGCAGTGCTGCTCAGAACACGTGCATCAATTCTTACTGACATAAGTTGCAGAATGGAAATAATTCATAACAAGATTTCTGCACTTCCAAATCTGCAATTACTTCTGTAATTTCATATAATTTTCTTTTTTACCTCATACAGAGCAGGTATTCAGCCTTCATCCAGAAATGGCAAGAGGTATTATGGTTCAGGTATACTCCTGCATCTTTTGATGAAATTATTTGGAAAGGGGCTTTACAAAATTTTCTTTCTTTCTATTCTCTCCAATGTTTCTTTACTTTAAAGAATACCTTTAAATATTTGAGCTGACTTCCAACAACAAATTCTTTGGACATTGCAATATTCTTACACCAGAAACAGAAAGCCTCTTAAAATTGAATAAGACTTGATCCTGAGATGTGTGGAGGTTTACATAAAAATATCAACTTGTAAAAGCAGAAAGGTCATAGAACCAGGAAGAAACATGGAAGTCAATTTAGAAAAGAAGTTAAGATAGAATTTCTGTAGTGGGATTCAGAATACTGGCCAATAATAAGCATTTTTTCCTTTGCAAAGCTTTGTAAACTTAAGTTAGGTGATGCAGATGCAAAGAAATCCTCATACCTTCAGTCCATTCACATTATCTTTACTGCTACAGTTTTAGCTGTGGTTCTCTGCCAGGTGCTGTTTTCAGAAGCACTGTGCCCCTACAGAACCATCTCTGTGGGCACACACTTCATGAGCAGTTCTAGAAGTACAAAGGGCATGGAATATTATATCAAACCACTCTCCACCTTAGGCTCATGTGTCCTCATTCACATATGTGAAATCATCTAAACCCTTTGCTCACTAGTTGTATTTACGCAAGATTAGTACAAGCCCTCAACTGCAAAAAAAAAAAAAAGAAAAAATTAATATTAGTGTTAATTATCTCTGAACATTAGCTTTTCTACTTAAGAAGCAGTCTCTCAAAATGAATGCTACAATAAAAAACACCTCTGTATTTCTTTTTTTTTTCTTGTTTGACTAAACTTACTGATGGCTTAGATTTTGTCTTCTTTTCTTTTCCTTTGTCCCCTTTTCTGCTGCTGGTAAAGTAATGTAAGGTGCCGTATTCCATTAAGGCAGCAAACACAAAAATAAAACAAACTGAAACAAAAAGGTCCATTGCTGTCACATAGGAAACCTTTGGGAGTGACTTCCTAGCAATTGTGCTCAGTGTTGTCATGGTCAGCACCGTTGTGATCCCTGTTTGAGAAAGAAAGAAGGTAAAAAAACAGAAAGAGGGAAATGAATAGGTAATCAAACTATACTGTCACCAAAAAAAGTAATCATATTAGCTCTTAATTCATTGATGAGTCATATAAGAACTGACCCACAGGAGGGGTCAGTGGGTTAACCACTGATTACATCCATGTGCATTGGTGCTATGGCAAGAATGCATCCCCATGGATGCAGCAGCCTCCATGGGATCATAGACAAAGCAGCACATTTCACCTTCCCTTTAAATCCCTCCTATTTTCAACACACACTAAATAAAAAACACTAAGTTTGTGAAATTTTATAAATATGGCATAAAATGTACACATAAATACAGTAGAAAAACAGGTACAAATAAGCACACAAATTTTATAAGCACAAGGAAGTCCCTTAGCTCGAAAAATTAAAATGTTTATGCATTCAGAAATAAAAGGTATATTATTTATCTATGATTTCAAACTTTTGACAAACACAAAAAAAATGAATGATGTTTCCAACTGTCTGTTTCTGAAGAAGACACAGAAGATCAAATTTGATGACATGCACGTTTTCTGGTCTCATTCACTAAAATTATTAGATATGCTTTCAACACTGTGTCTTAAATAATAGAATGTTTCCCTTGATCCTCTTACATATTAGCTAATTAAAAGAACAAATTGTCCTTAATAGCTATGTGCTCAAAATCTCAACTATACCACTCTTCATTAGTTTAGCATTTGTAAGGTTTTAACATTTTCTTCTTATATTTGATGCTTCAGGGAGATGTGAAGCCTTTTACATAGCAGTCCAAAATTAAAGTGTGACCTTTCCTTTGGAGAGCAACACTTGAACACACAAATAATTTACACGCACACAATTATTAAACACAAAAATGAACAAACAAACAAAAAAAAAACGCAACCAAAAAAACCAACAAAAAAAATCAAAACATGGAATCACTGGTCTCTATGGACTGTTCCTGCAGCAGGAAGGCAGTAGTGTTTTTCCAAGAGATTTTCCAATGAAAATTAATGCCTAAAAGGGCAAACAGATAACCAAAGAGTTCTTCAAAAGTGCTTCACTCCCACCAGATACTTTTGAAAATCAATCTGGCATTTCTCTGTAGAGCTAAATATCTACATATCTATAATCACCTAAAATCTTCTGCTCTGGGAAGCCACAATCTTCCAGGATCTTCCAATATATATGAGAGTAAAAGGTCCAGCCTTTTCAGTGTACCAGACTCCAGCACACCCTCCAGGTGGGAGGTGGCACCCACCATTCCCTCTACTGACTTCCATTCAGAGAGGACAAAAAGTGACACGAGTTTTTCCAGCCTTGTCTGCTATGTGAAAGGTGTGGGGGCTGTCACAGGGAGCAAAACTTCAGCAGCAAAACAGCTACCTGACACGATAAACCTTGCTTAGTTTTGGCTTTCTTGTATTAATTTATTTTTCCATAAAATTGTGTCTATTTGGCAGGTACCCTCTTTCTCCTTCTTCAGAACATTTGCATGTAAGAAAAGTCATCCTAGAATCTGTCAAGTGATGGCTTTTGTGTGTTTACAAGAAAGGAGTTCAGAGTAACCTGCAGGGAGCTGTACAAATGTTTGCATCTCATCTCAAGTAGGTGAAGACTGGTACCTACTGAAGTGAGTTCAGCTTAACCCTGACATCAGAGCTCTAGGTTCATGGCATACAAAAAGTACTTTGTAAAAAGAAAAACTGGGTACAGAACTAGAAGAATAGAACACTTTTTTTCCTGTTATAACTATTGTATTATAACTAGTCAGAATCCACAATGATGTTCAGTGATTAGTCAAAGAAATCTGATGAGATTTCTGCATCAAGGTCTAAAACTATCAAATATAAATTTCACTTATTTATTCAAGGTTTTTAGACTCTCTTCACTAAACTCTGCAGCATTTTCAAATAACATAAAGTCTGAGATTTTCTTCCCTTATTGTTTCATTAGGCTACTGAGCCATGCTTGTTTTTGCTTACTTTCTCTCTTAACTCATTAATCTTGTAGGCTTGCTGGTGGCCCAGTTTCAGTGGGAAAGGCAGGGAGTTAAAGTGTGGACTCATGCTTCTGGTAGTAAATGATCTTGCAGGGTGGGAATGGTCTGTTCACAACACTATAACTGATGAGGAAAATTAACTCACATCTCTGACTTCCTAATATACAACTCAGCTCCTGTCCTCTCCCCCAAAAGAGGTCTGCTGTCACTACTTCTGCTATCTGCATCTGTCCCTGCTAAGCTCAAAGCTGTGTCCTGTGCACTCCCTGTACCTGTTTATCAGGCTTTGTGTGGGGACTAAAGCTTTTCTCCAAGGCAGCACATGAATCCCAAACAGTTACACTCAGCAGACAGATGCCATGCTAAACAGGTCAGCCAAGATGACACTAACACAGAATTATCTTTGTATTAGAACTTGTAACACGCTTCAGTACTGTCTGTAGTAAAGCAGGAGGTTTTGTGAATTATAGGTTTAACTGCTTGAAGTGCAAATTTGATTGCAAATTTTCTGTCCTATCCTGGGTCTAAAAGAATAATTGAATCATTATATTAAAAAAAACAAACCAACCACCCCCCCCAAACAGGAACAACAAAAAAACAACCAAAAAAATCCATTAAAAACAAAAAAAAAAAACCCAACAAATAAAAAAAACTAAACTAGATTTTCACCATTTTTGCTTATGTAGTAACTACTTGATTTATTCCATGATACTAAGTGTCAGACTAATAATTGCCACATGACAGTCCCTGGAGATGATAAAAAAAAAACATAAAGAAGAAAAGATGTATTTATGTGAACAAGAGCAGACCCGCAAGACTTGGATCAAGATTTCCATGCTCAGCATATCTTCCTTAAACCCTGCCATGCAACTACAGCAGGATTCTCTACTCCCAGTGTTGCAGTTCAAGAGAATGATCAATGGTCACAATCTGAAGGGGAATAAACTGTGGTTAATTTACTCCCTGCTGCACATTTGTATTCTTTGGGAGTACCAGATTCTTCAAGGCTGAAAAAGACATTCTTACCCAGAGAAGTCCTGGCAGGAACTGCATCCTTATTGATCCAAAATGACACCCATGAAAGAACAACTGTGAGTATACAAGGAATGTATGTCTGAATAGTAAAATATCCCATACGTCTGCTGAGATCAAAGAATATTGTCATAATAATATAATCACCTAAAAATTAAAAAAAAAAGAATAAAAAATATTTATATGACTTCTAATATGGTTTTTGGTTGTATCTTCATCTGTTAGTCTTGATCTAAATAGATATTGCACAAAATAAAATGTGACACTTTGCCTTACCAGACAAGGTATGGGAAATTTCAGTTGTATTTCGTAGCCCTACAAATGCAAACTGATACAATCTCCAGTATTTTGGATCTGCCACTTCAACAGAGGTTTTCTTCCATTTGTATTCAATTTCATTTCTGGGATATCCGTCTGGAATAAAACAAAACAAATCAAACATTCAGCCATTGAATGTACCAAAGCACATTATCTGATCTCAGAAGTCACTTATGAACTAAAGCAGGGCTATACATAAAGTGACCTGATACACCTAAAATTTAATCTCAAAATATATGGTTTTAAGCCTATGTAAATGTAAGATCAGTCAAAAACTGTGTAAATATAAATGTTTAGAAAATATCTACATGGTATTCTCGAACTCCAGTAATAAAAACTGGCTCAGAATCATCACTATTAAAACACAAATGTCATTACATTATCATTAAATGATCAGAAAGAGCTTAAAAGTACAGGCACTTAATAGTAGATGATTTGAGGGTTTAGGGATGACCTCCTGAAAGGAGGCTGTAACAAGATGGGAGTTGGCCTCTTCTCCCACACAGCCAGCAACAGGATGAGAGGACATGGTCTCACATCTGTCTCAGGGGAGGTTCAAGCTGGATATCAGGAAGAATTTCTTCTCTGAAAAATTTGTGAAGCATTGGAACAGGCTGCCCAAGGAGTCATCATCCCTGGAGGCACTCAAGAAATGACTGGACGTGGCACCTTGTGCTATGGTTTAGTTTAGAAGTTGGTGTTCAGTCCTAGCTTGAACTTGATGATCCTGGAGTTTTACTCCAACCTTAATGATTCTGTGATTACAATAGCAGAATTCCCTAGGATTTTTCTTTTTAACAGAGCTTGCATTAAAATAATAGAGCCTGAGGGTTCGTATAAAGTAAGTCCCACTCAAAAGAAAAGGAATTCTTATACTGATTCAACTTTTACAGGAGCAGGTTGAAGAAGACATATCTTATTTTTTTTTCTTATTAGTATACCATATTGAACTAATTCAAAGCTGTCAAGTATTGCAGGCATAAGAAAACAAAGTTTTTCAGGGCAATGCATTTACATTAACTGGAATAGGCATTGTATTAGACTCCTGAAGCAATAACATTATTTTTAAAGTTGCAAAAAATGTATGTGGTTCAACTCATACATTAGTGTATTAAATAATGCAATAAATCTAGTCAAAACATGAATGGTCAGTTCCTTCTTTTGCCGCCAGGCTTTAAAAAGTAAACATTTACACTCCTGATGCCAAAATTTAAGTAAATTTAAAGCCTGAATGTAAAAATGACAAAAAAATATTTTACTACGTACAGCTTGAAAACTCCAGAGGACAGGAGTGTTCATCCATGGGAAAATTATGAAGCTGAAGATAACATTCAGCATTAATTGTCAACCTAATTAGAAAAGGAAGGGGAAAAAAAAGAAAATAGGTTATATTCAAGATTTCAGATACTTCAGATTACATAGTGAAGAACATGCCCAGAAATAAATATTGCCAATTAATGGATATTATGAATAGCCTCGTGTATCAGAAAAACAACATCCAGCATTAGCACCAAAGAACAAAACAGGCACTATTATTGCATGCAACTTGAGGGTCTGTGTTGTTTTAATTGGTATTTCAAGCCATTTCAAAATTTTCAGTTGATTTGGGGGCACCTCTCAGCTCTATGAGAAACAGGGGATAAAAAGTAGGATCTGAAGATAAGGGAAGGAGAGGAGCTTATGATAGCTCATAAAATTTTTGTAGAACACTTTCTTCAAGTCAAATTGCATTTTGGCATCATTGTATCCTGTGGCTTTACATAAGTGAAAAATCATGGGGGACATTGGATTTGCTCTATACTCATGGAAGCAGTTCTGGTAAAGACAGAATTTGGATAGGAAAAAGCAGGCAATGTTTCTACTTATTTAATGTCTAAGGCATTCAAATAATTCACAACTTATAAATATTTTAGAACTGGTTTAGGACTCATAATTTTCTGAACAAAATCACTTTCTGCTTTTGAAAATGCTATCACAGATTTCCAAGTAGGAAGTGCAAAACCCTGCTCTGCTACCTTTCAGTTGTAAGCCAAAGTAAGGGGCTAGACTCCAAACTGACTTCTTTGCATTTAAAACACCTCCTCCTTTGTTGGCAACACTGTGTAGAAAGTCAGAATATCTTCTAAAATCAACTTTAAAAATTGACATAATGCTCTCATATTTGAATGTGTGTCGTGTTTACATATTAGACAATAAGGGACAGGGAAAGATTGTGAGATATGCTGTCAGATGCTTCTTTAATTCTCTCAACAAAATATTTATTCTACACTAACTGCCACTATGACCTGACCAAAGTTTTACAAGGAAAAGTGTATTTCTTACCATACACTGTGGGAGAGAGGGAGAAAGACCCTTCCCCAAACTTTTAAGCAGAGTACTTGCATCACTGTGTACATGCTTTTCAAATTTGATGATTATGATTTATGCATTTATTGCCTTTACTTTCCATTTTCAATTTTTGGATAGTTAAACAGTCAAATAAAAACAAAACAAGCTGAGCTTTGTGTTGAAGGTACCACAACTAGATCACTGTTGGTGCAATGGACAGACCATGGGCTACCCTCAGAGGAGATTCAGTAAGGCTGATTAACATTTTCACCATGTCTGCTCCTTGAATTACCAACAAGGAAAGAGTGGTGATACAGGGCAGCCCACTAACCTGGAGCATTGTCAGATCATATTATTTTTCCTTCAATAAGCAAGATATTAACCTCTCAATGTTGTTTTACCTTAGGTCAAATTCAGGCCATATCCTCACCCACACAGATGTTTCATGTTGCAGTTCATGTTACCAGCTCGTTGCACTTTATTTCTCATGCTCTGACACAGTAATTCTAACCTATTGCTCTGTGAGGGCTCACACGATTTTTTTGCTCATATTTATTTCCTTCTGTTGCTTTGAATCTCTTTAGAAGAAATTTTTTGCATTGAAAATGAATGGACAATGGAAGGGTAAAGTCCAAGTATGACTCTACAATTGCTAATTAGAAAAAGAAAAAAAAATTAGCATGTCAACAGAAGGGACTCTCTAGAGGCTTTTATAAACACCAACTGGCATAATAAACCATTTAAAAAGTGCTCTTCAGAGATGTCTGTATGCTCTCAAATTATGCATACTAAGAAAAAATTCAGTGAAGAGAATCCTTGTAAATCATTCTAATTCTTCTCACATTTGATACAGGAGAAATTTATAAATTGTTCATACAACATAGACTGCATAAGAACACAGCTTAAATGATTGAGAAGAAAGCAATTAAAAGTGCCACTTTTTGTTTTAAATTGATAGATAAATAAATAAGGTTTTAAGAGTAAAATCATATTTATGGCATCCTCTGCATGGACTTCTTCTTGATCAGCTCCTGGCTTCCTACTAGATTTTTTTGGCATATTTAAAAAATGTGACAGAGATGACCCTAAAATACTTTCTTGTAGACTACAGCCTTTCAAGAACTGTTTGAAAAGTGACACAAAAATCAGTACAGATAGCCTTAAACTTAAAATCAGCACAGGCATCTCCCATTTGCCAAGTAGAATTATCACCAATATGTTTGCTCATGCCTATTTTGGATTAACAAATCCGTTGATTTTAATAGCTTGAAAGCATAAATATATTAAGAAGTACATGCAGGACTGGAGCCTTAGCTTTAATCAAACTTCTAATAACTTTTATTATTTGAAGAATTTAATATTTTAATTATTAGAATTTAGTTTGGTGAAAATTAGATTAAGTATTTAGACAAAAAAAAATTTATGTGCACTATATTAGTGACAGACCACCATGATGTTATATACTATATAAGATCCTTTCTAAAATCTTGCCTGTACCTAAATGAGACCAAAATTTGCTATCCCCTTCAGTTGTCCTTAGGCAATTATCTCTGCATTATATTTCAATACCATGAATTTAATTGTTTTCATGATCAAATCATACTTTTTTATTTTCTTGTTTAACCAACTCTTTGCAAATTCCTGTGGTCCATAGCAAAAGAGATGACAGGAATTTTATTCATATTCATCATTTTCATATTCCTGGTCATAACAGGGTTTGGGATTTTTTTCTACCCAAATAATAAAAACCCACCTTAGAGTGTATAATACTCTTCCATCACTCCAGATTCGAAGCAAGCGATTTGGCGTCGTAATCCAATGAGCATCAGATTTCCTTGAGTTCCGGAAGAAAGTGTCTGGAATCCAAATTTTTCCAACCATATTGCTATTAAGCATAAGCACCTTCATTGAGCTGTTAAATTTTAGACGACTGTCATACCAAGTCTGGGCAAAAATTATATCTATAGTGTATTCCTAAAAACAGAGAAACAACCAAAACTATGTTTGTGTTTACCGAATTCTGCAAGCCAGCTGGTTTTTGACTCATACAGAAATCCAAACTGCCTCTATTCTCCTTTGTATGACTGTTTGCATAGCAGCCAGCAGCCAGTGAACCCAGTATGAGAGACAACAGATGACACAGCCTTCTGCCCCTATCTCCTCTGCCCTGACACACCCTGATTACTTCAGCAAGAAGAGAGGTGATAGGAGTTCCCACACAGTGCATTCACCTCTGGGGGCCCTGGACAGAAAGTTAAGGGCAACCTTAGCATTTCAGGGCTAGACTATGTTTGGTAAGAAGTTCTACATGTTTTAAGAACCAAACAAAGCAAGCTTTCTATGTTTTCCCCCAAACTTTTCAACACACAATTTAATGTTTTTCAAGAAATTTTAGATTATGAAGAATTCATGACTATGTGAAAATCAGACATGGCAGTTTGCAGAACTATCTGTTGCCATCTCCCCTGTATGCCTACCAATATACACACAAAAGTTTATATAATCATAATCAGGAAGGAAACTTCCCTAAAGAAATTCCACTTTAGGAAACTCCTTCTGCAATAGAAGATCAAATGCCTCTGTAGACTTATGGCCAGAAAAGAAAGATGAAAAACAAAATAAATCAATAAAAGGAAATCCCCTTTTATGAAGCAATTCTGACACAGTAAAACTTGAGAGAGATAAGGAATAAAGATGCATAAAAGAATTCCGCTTTTTGAAGAATCAAGTCAGTTGTTTCTGCACTTCAGGCAAAGGGGTAAAGCAGCAGGTTTGAATGGATAGGAGAATGGACAGGAGGGTTGAATGGATGGGAGGAAGTGAGGAAGAGACAGTTTGTGCTCTTGCTTGAGCCAAAGGGGTTAGTACTGGTTTACGTGGTCATTAAAAATGCATAGTGCAGTCAATCAATTCTGTTTTAAATAAAAGCTGAAGGCTTCATTGATTGGACTGGATTTTTTTTGTTCATTTTTCTTTTAAGCAGTCGCAGCAGCCAACTGTACAAGTTAGAAATTCCTCACTAATTTCAGCAACTGGTACCACCCATCTCTCAGGAAAGTTTGAGAAATTTGGCACATCATCCTTTAGAAGTACCAAGGCAGATATTCCAGGACTATCTTAATCTCTAATTTTCCCACCTCACCAGATGGGAGAAGTGCAAGTTCAGGAAACAGATATGCTAGAGGGAGGTTTCCTCTTGCTCTGTGATGTATAGCAGATGAATTGCCACCTGAACTGTGGTAACTCAGTGTTTTTCAAAGGTTATGAACAACTAATACATGAGACTAACAGTGGAGAGACAGAGAGAACAAAAAGACTATAAAAATGCATTTTTAAGGTGACTTTGTTCTAAAACTCTGCATATTTCTCGAGAGTCATTGCCATCAGAGGAAGATTCTGCAGGTCATAACATGTCCTTGATCTTTCTTTTTTTCTGTAAACAGAATTTCAGATACCTGTGAAAACCATGGAACTGTTTAACCTTAAAATTCAGCTTTCTGTGCTCATCTGTAGAGGTTACAACTGAAAATGAAACTTGCCTTGCTGTGGTATAAAGAAGAGCCCAAGGCAGTTCACAAGAGAAGTGTTTTAATGGGCTTTAATGGAATAGAATGAACAAAGATTTATGCATTGCCTTTACAGTACAAATGGGAAAAAAAAAAAAAAAAGAAGTGAGCGAAATCAACAGACATGATGAAATGTACAAAAAATTAAGACTGTCTGAGTTTGAAGGTGCTACTCTAAGCAGCTACTTCACAGTAGCAATGCCTGGTTTAAGAAAAAAAATTAGCAAAGTTTCATTATATTCAAATCCAGCCAAGCAAGAAAACACAGCTTGTCAGAGAATATCAACCATCCTAATAAATTAGAATAAAAAAAGAAGATTATTTTGAAGACGAAAAATAAGGGAGTAGCCTCAGCAGACTCATATATTTGTATTCTTTTACATTTCAGTATTAAATCCAAGTTTATGCAAGTTTGTGCAAGTTTGTTAAATGCAAGTTTATTAAATGCAATTAAGTGCAAGTTTTTTTCCTGTTTAATTCAAACAGCAGCACAGTACCAGCTACTAAGAAGAAAATTAGTTCTATTCCAGATGAAACCAGCATGTCATGTATTAGAGGAGTTGTTTAAAAAACTTTTGGAAAAAAAGAAAACACAAAAAAACCCCAAGAACAATTCTTCATGGTACATTTAAAACTGTTCAAAATAACCCAGTACACAATAATTTAATATCAGAAAATTAGTAACTGCTTGTTTCCAAGGTTCTTGCTGAATGTCAAATGAGAGCCAAGTGCTGGCCTCTTGTAACACACCTGAAGAGACTTGTCCTTCATTTATAAATTCAAACTTCTGCACTCAGAAATATCCCTCTCCCTCTGGAATCAGCCAACTACAGACATAATCCATAATCCATAATCCATAATCCATAATCCATAATCCTACCATTCATGCCACCTGAAAGACATGGATTTGTAGCCTCGTGATGGGTGGCAGCAGCAGCTCACCCTGCTCTTCAGCAGGGACCCAGAGACAGTGCTCTGATTTCACCCAAGAACACTTATTCCACTACTACCATCTGCCTTGGTGACATTTCTACCTATTTCTACAGCATATCTATTTTTCCTATGCCTTCCTGTGATCTCTTTGTTTTTGAAGGTCCATAGTGCATCCTGAGGTGGCACATTTTCTTCACAAAATGCATCTTACATGGGATCACATTTTTAGCCCTAAATGTTTCCTACTTTCTTTTAAGAAAGGGAAATCTGGGTCCCTAAAATTTGTTTAAAAATAGGTAGAAAAGTCACCATACTGTCTTTTCTGTATTTTATTTCTGAAACAAGATAAATAAAAGCCCTATCTTTTTTTAGCAATTGTGTAAGCAAGCACAACAACAAGATTTATACAATATACTTCTAGTGCAACAAATCTTTCTAGCCAACTACTTTGCTTTTCGTGTTTTCATACAAAATTTAAAATCAACACTTATCACTTCTACTCTTCTTTCATGAAACTCACCATTCAATGCCACTGTGCAACCATAAAAATTAGTTTACTACTCTCTTTCAAATTAAACTAATGATGAAATAGCCATGCAGAATAAAGTGGAATCTGTCTATGGCTGTGTTAGTCACAGCCATAGCAGAATGCATGCATATTCATATTTAGCCTCACAGGGTTCAAGAACAATGGCACATACTGGCTTGTATTTGGCATTTGATTAAATTGCTGAGTAATTTTTTCACAGTTGCCAGGAAGTGCCCACCTGCCTAATTATTTACAGATAACTTCAATCCTCCTCCATCTCTTTCCTCTCTAAAAGATGGTAACAAACTCCAAAGGCTGGGAACAGTTTGGGTAATCAGAGATTATCATTAAAGGGCCAGGCAGGACACGAACAGTGACTATTGACAAACAAATTCATAGCCTGAGTGAAAGTCATTTAATATATAAAAATAATTACTTCAAACAAAGCAGGAACAGCTACTGAAGAGGGACAAATAGATTCCTCAATATGTTTCATTGTCAGGAATGTTCAATTACAGTCAGCCTTGAAAACAGGTCAGTGGATTGCATTGGGTTTTTTGTTTTTTACTGGAAAGCTGTGAAAGAAAGAGAGGCAGATATCATCTAATACAACTGTTTCTCATTATAAACCGCATCACATAAATTCCGATATAATGTCAATAAGGATAGGAAAAAGTCTGGCAAATAAGAAAAAAAGAATTCTTGGAAATTTTTCCTGACAGTCCAACAACTGATTTGATATTCCATAATAAAAATTTTGGAGAAGGCAAGCAAGTAGATAAATTGCTGGCTGGATTATGTTAAATGCAACACATTTTGTTTGAGAACATGAGAAAGCGGTCTAGTCTCATGAGGCCAAACAGAAAATCAAGGAAGAGTCCCAAAACCAAACTCATAACTAAAAAAATTGTTGCAAGCTATAGACTTATAATGCAGCTAATGACCAGTAAATTTCATAGAAAATTAATAAAAACATGTTCCTATCATTTCATCTTTGCTCAGAAACCCACCCCAGTTTTTTTTCCAGATTCAAAATTTTGCCTGAAGGGCACCTAAAGGTTCCTCTAAAGGCACGTTCTGAAGTCTGTTTTGTATGGAGCCCCTCAAAGCAGTTCAACTAACAAGTTAACATGACTTTACTTTAGTCAGTTATCATTCTTTTCAGCATTCCAATTCCTTAAACTGGAATTCAATGTCAATGAGGCAGGGAATTCTTCAGAGAAAAAAATTAAGAAGGGGAGACTACAGAAAGCATTCTACCAGTCTATATGTTTCCACAATAAGAGATGTGATTTAATACCAAATTTCTGATGAAAAGATTTTTAAAACAAAATGTCATAGACAAAACCAGTAACCACATGTTTTGCTAAGAAGTAAGCACAAAATAAAGCATCGAGCATTAGCCAATTCATCTTCCCAGGGTGCTGCCAATAAACACTTGTAACCTTTACCTTTTCCCTCATCCAAAATTCTTTTGACATCAATAAGGGGCTATAAAGTAATTTATTAAAATACTTAACCTATTCTTGATGTATAACTGCTCTTAGCAAAATGTTGAAAATGTGGCTACCCTCCTTGGTACGTTACTTTTCAAGCCCTTTAAAGAGATTTTTTGGGCTGCTTCAGTGCCAATGATGGCTTCAGAACTTAGTCCCCACGGCTGAGAGCAAAGCAAAAGTAAAGTTTCTTGGTTTAGTAAGCCATTTTAGTTTGTTCTCTAAAGCAATCTGTACTTACTGACCTTAGGGTGAAACCTAATAGATAGAACAAACCACAGTGCTTCTGACATGTACGTGTAATATTACATTAATGATACTGCAGCCATGGAAGAGGTGAGGGCTGCAGGAAATGCAGTGAACAGCAGTGCATAACCCCTGCTTCCAGAGTCTCTTAGTGAGTCAGATTGCTATAATTGTACAGATAATCACCCTGGAGGATGCTATAAGAACATATGCATAGGGTAAGTGGAAATATGGCAAATCATATCTACAGAAGGTAAGGGAGTACATCAAGACCTACATAGTCACAATTCTGAAGAAATCTTACTCTTCACATCATAATTTGGCATCTGTGCTAATCTAGTCCTTATTTTGAACATGCAAATTGACAGATGCAAACAGCCATATGAATAAAAAGCAAGACTTACTTCAATGTTTTGTAGATTACGAACTATCATTAAAATCTTGCCAATAGTGAAAAGATTAGCTAGAAAAGTAACTAAAGCACTTCAGCAAAATCTATGCTTTTATTTCATCCGTTTAGATTTTGGTCTTTTGAGGAGAGCATAAGGAAAGGAAATAGATGAGTTATATACATAATCTATATACATTCTCATGGTAAAAACGATGTAAAAAGTTTTGATTTACTTTTCAAAGAAAAATTGAATATTTCAGTCAGTAGCTCTAATGAACAAACATTAAACTCTAGAAAAACCTAGAGAAGAGAACTCAGAGCAAAACAAAAACCCACAACACCACCACCCAGAAAAAAAACCAAAAAACTGAAACAAAAAACCCCAA
>WBND01000582.1:587321-619713 GCA_013398595.1 Tychaedon coryphoeus | reverse complement strand
GGGTGCCAGCTATAGATGTGCCTCACTTTCTTCACTAAGACTGTAAATAAATGATTTCTTTTTTAAAATAGCCTACTTGGCTGAACACACACATTTTGACAGTTAGTTTCTATCTCTTCATGGAAAAAGATCAACAGCACTGGCCAAAATTTCCTCCCAGGATATGTGACCATGGCAAGAGAACCCTGATCTCCTGGTCCCATGGGAAATTATCTGTATCAGCTGTAAGGTAGCAGGAAGAATATCAGAAAAATCAGCAGGAAATATTACGGGAGATGTGAGGGAAGAGAAGTGAACTTCAGTACTCCAAGACAGAAATCCTTTCAGATCCTCAACTTTTCCACTCCTGTGGCAGCTGCTCTGAGCAAGACTAATCCTAATTTTGGAGTACACAAGACATACGGGGCTGTAAGAACCCCAAAAGAGCTTTGGCTTAAAAAGAAAGGTTCACTGAATTTACAGAGGCCAGATATTTATCTTCCCCATTCTCTCACTAATAGCACATTAACACCTATTTTGTGAGAAGGGCAAGCTGCTTGTCCAGGATGCACAGACTACTCCATGGCAATAGCAATTAATCTGACATGGTAGAGATAGCAGCTTATTTGTGCATCCAACACCCTGATCGATTTTATTGAACAAAGCTGCTGCCTCTTCTAAAACTGCATCTGAAGGAAATATCCTGAACTGCTTCTTTGCACCAGATCTCTCTTTAGCACAGATCACCCATGATTTTTGAGGTAAAATAAGGAAGGAGGTTCAAACTTGTAAAGTCACATTTCTTCATCCACAAAAGCATCCTCAACTCCTCAGGGAGATGGGGAGCAAGGCAGCTTCTTATAAGCACACAAGTTCCTGACACAGACAGCTAAAGGAAATTCAGTTTCAAGGCTGATTAGGTTTCAACTTCCCTTTTAGGCTATTGGAAAGCACTGAAGAACCACATTTCTGAAAACATACTTAAAAAAAAAAAAAAAGAAAAACACTCGGTAATTCTAAGCACATTTCTAACCATTGCAGACCAATTTTCTGCTTTTACTGATGAAATGTCACTCAATTCCTGCATGCCAAGGTTTTCATATGCAGCTGAAACTTAAGCCTGGAATCTCACAGCACACTAGGTAAAACGAAAAGCTCCTACAAGGATGATCGTTCCCCTACATTAAAACTGCACCTATATCTGGGTCAGCTGGAAAATGATCGCATACAACATATGCCCACAGTGTCAGTAGAGTGGGCAAGGGAGCCTGCAATCTGTTGTTTTAACACTAAAAATCAAAACATCTTTGACAAAAAAATTCAGATATTTTGCTTCCCATTCACTGTCCCTTCTTGCCTTGCTAGGAGCCAATTAGGGACCCATCAATTATATTTTCAAGCTGCTTTGTGATAAGTGTACTTTCACACCTAATTACTCTGCTTACTCTATCAGCCAGAAAAACCATCTCATTTCCCTTTGCAGGTACCCTCCGGGTTTATTCACAATATCTTCTATAAAGGTCCAGGGACTGAATTTATCTTCCCTGACTAAGCAAGCTGGTTTGAACCACGTAACCTTTTCCATCTATTATTTCAAAATGTCTTTCTTATTTTTCCATGGGGGTTTCATGCCTGCACAGCCTGTATTTTCTGACCATCAAATTGACAGCATCAGATTCTTCAAGTTTTAGGGAGAATTTTTTGTTTTCTTTGTATATATCAGCAGCATCTTAGAAAAAAAAAAAGCTGAAATGCCATAAAGCAACCTTTATGACAATGGTAAGGAATATTTTTCAATATTCATAGATAATGTTATGCATGGATATATATGCACATGTAGCAATTATAAATAGGGATATCTGAGCATGCAAACACATTTAAAGTAGTTGGATCTTGTACTTAATTGAGGTGAAGGAAGGAGAGGGGAGAAGGGCTGCTTTTAAGAACTCCCCTCCCTACTTGGATTTTGTCCAAGTTGACAGCCTGTAATATAAAGTAACCTAATGAAAAACTAAAGATTATTTTCCATGTATATATTAAGCACAGATTGCTTTTAACTTCTTTTGGAAAAGAAAAAAATTATACGGCTTATCTACAGAACAGCCATACTTGGATAATATATTCTGCACATTTCAAGCTCATTTTATAGATGGTGCTGCTCACTTCCAGAGTTATTTGCTTTGTTATTTTAAAGAATATATTTTTCATTAAGAAAAAAAAAAAGCCACAAAGAAGAAGTGTTTTCCCTCCCACTCACTCTCCTACACAATTTATTCATTCAGCAGTCCTGGAAATTCAGTGGGGAATTATCAGCCTTCTGTTCAGCTACAGACCAGCTCCAGGGACACAAGTAGAAGGATAAAAAAAAAAAACCGAAATGCAGCTATGAATTGTGGCTGCCATCAACACTAAACCTGACTGAATGACCTTTCTGATAAATTGCAGTAAAGAAGATAAGACAGAAAAAAAAATATTTTCTTTACTGATACATGCCAAAGAAATAAGAAGACAAAAACAATCTGATACTTCAGTGAATTAGGAAGCTGAATAAAAACGAGATCTGTATGACTTAGGAAAACAAACCAATTGTTCTGAATCCAAAATACAAGTAACCACAACACACATCTTTGTGCTAATGGAAGAGAGGGCATAGCCTTACCTCTGCCAGGGGAGGAAGGCCAGCCTATGATATTTGTCAGCCCTCTGCTTCCCAGCCTTGGCCATGGGTGGACTAAGGAGCACTCAGGTAGAGGAGGGGTTACTGATTTAACTGCTCAGATCTCCAACAATAAGTGTGTATAGAATCACACAGTCTGGGCAAAGAAGACTTGCCCTTTTCTTCTTTGGTTTAAGAGTTTTGTTTGCTGTAGGTTCTCAGATTTATTTTTTTTTTTAACATTAATCAAGAGATAAAAAGATAAAAGCTACTTTGAGAGTGACACAAAAGTTTTTCTTACAGGTCAAAGAGACATGCTGTCCTTGTATCAGCCTCCACCAACAGGGATGGGGTCCATGAGGATAGCACACAGCAAAGTGAGATATAAAACACTCTCCAGTGCCATACAGATGCATCCAATTAGCTGGGAATGAGCTAGATCATGCACCAAAATGAGTGTGAGCTTTCCTTGGTATACTGTTCCCCCTCCAAACTCTCAGATATTTCCAGAATCTTTGGTAAAATCGTTTTCAAGTAAATGATAAAAGATACAGTTTTTCATACCTACAACCTGCATTTACGTGGCTCAGGGTAGGAAATACATGGATTTTGAGATGCCTAACCTTAGAAAAGGAAATGCATCTGCCTACCTGAAGTCATGGATGCTACAGAGCAGCTATAAGGCAAGGAAAGAACAAGATAATTTCTAATGGTATCTCTAAGAAATCTTACCCAACTCATTCCAGAAAGCCAAGACAGGAGGTGAGAATTAAGCTGGCAACTGTTGTTCCTATTTGAGAAAATACCAAAATAACATAATAATGGATTGCATATGAACTTTATCCAACACAAGAAACACAAATAACTGGACTATGTTGTGTCTTGATTGCTTATTCAAGACTATTTTTACTATCCCTCATATCTTGCTATCTTGGAACAAAGATTTACCATAGGGTTCTGAAATGGCAGAGAACCAATTTAGATGAGCACTTTCTTGCATTTCTCTTCTTCCAGGTATCTGTAAGAACTTTGCTGCAGAGCAAATTTAAGTCAATTGACATCAAGACTATATTTGGGTCAGTTACTCACCACTTAAGAGAAGTAATTTCAGAGCTGTGAGGCATCCCTATTATCATGCACTCAGAGCCATTTACAAGCCCTCGTTAAAGTAGTTGGGTTATATGAAACAAATCTTTAAGAGTTACTAGGATCCACAGATTTTATCTTGCTATGTTTTCCTTTAGGTCATGAAATAAAGATGGACAGTGAATAATTGCTAAGGTCATGTAACACAACTTAAAGAATGATTAATTCTGTTCCAGAGACAGGGTCTCCCAGCAGGGAAACATCACCTTTACCTCATCCCTTCCAAAACAATCCCCAACCACAAACAAATACACCTTCCTATCACACAACTTTCCATTAAAGGTGCTCCTTCTCTATTACAGAAACAGCTAACATCCCCTATCCTATAGATATGATTTACAGATACATTTTTTGTGATACGGCAATTACTATACTTGCTGAAATAAACACATTGATCAAAGTCTTTAGAGGGAGCTGAATTCATCCCACTGCCTTAGACCCAACATTAATCATAGGTGAGGTCACATACACCCTTCAGAAATCTTGACTAGTAACTATTTATTTATGCTTTGAATTTGCATAGTGAAACAGCTGCTCAACTCCCTAGATGTAAGAATAAGCATATACACATTGATCTTTTAAAATGTTGTCCCTGAAGAAACATTTAAGAAAACTTAAAAATTCTTTCATCTGTCCCCCCTTTTCCTCTCCCCAAATACAACTAATATTTCTATTAAACACGATTTTTACCGGGACCTAAAAAATGACCGTTACCCTGAAGCATTTCAGGATTAAAGTAAATTTCAGCCCTATCAAATTCAAGTGGAAGTTCAAGATATCTCAGCTGATGTTTTAGGATGCAGATTTCCTCTCCTACCTGATAAAATATACAAACTTAAAGGCCGTATGAAATGGCAAAGATTTTATTCAGTACGTAAGATGAATATAAACATCAAAAAAGTTCCCTGCATTGACATTGTCAGCAATTTCATTGTTCTTTAAGTACAAGCAAAGCATTTCACCCTAAAAGGACTGAAAAAAAAAAAACCTCCATCAGGTTCACTTCCAGTCACAAAGAACAATAAAAGCAGTGCAAGAAAGATTCAGCATTAGTAGAACAAAAGCAGCAGCACTGCAAAACCTGGTTTAGGAGACAAAATGGCAATGAGATTGATCCAGCCGTTTTTTAAATGGATTTTCAACAAAGAAGCAAAAGAATTCTCAATCCAGGAAAGCACTTAAGCACATTAACCTTAGCATGTAAATAAGCCTCCAGATTTCCATGGCACTAATAACAAAGATGTTTCATTGGATTAGGACAGAATTCCCTATTTTCTCCTTGCAGCTACTCAAGTAATTATTTCAAGCTGAATAAGGGCTGAGCTATGCACAGACAGATTCACTGTTACCTGAAAAAAAGATCAGTCAGATATACCAACCAGTATATTATCCTCAGCGTTTTTCACAATCTTAAAACTGAAAATTTCATAGTTATTACAAGGAATAAATAAGTTTTCAGGGAAACTCACAGCACCTCTAAATACACCAATATACATTATCATCTATAAACAAGCTTTTTTTTTAAGGCATTTTAAAAAAGGTGATGTAACACAATTCTGGGTACTGCTACTGTATTTAGTCTACCCTAAAGCAGTATTTTGGAAGCATCAGATAATGGTTAACCACTTTCAAAACAGCCAGTCTTCCAACTATGTTTAGAGACAGTAATAAGCAATAAAGAATATTTCACAGAGGAAATGGGTTTTTGGTCTGTTTCCCCCAGTGAAGCTTAGTGTTCAGTTTAATACAGAGACAAATGCATGCCTGCTTTGTAACAAAACTCCACACCATTAGCGAATTAGAGAATGATCTCAAAAGACTACGGTATCTTTTTAGACTAATTGAGTTTTATTTGCCATCTGCAGCAGTATCAAAAGCATAACTTAGCACAGCTCCAATGAAAGAAAAAGCTGAAGTCATGTACACATAAAAATTCAAAACAAGTTGATTTGTTTGCCTTCAGTAACAGCAATAAATTTAGGAAAAGTATAATCTTGAGCAAAACATGCACTCAAGTTTCTACCCAGTCTGTCCTACTGTGTCATCATAGCCAAAGCCAAGCATTATTTCAGGGTCCCCACTTTGCCTAGCAGCTCCAAATAATTTCCCTTCTGCAGTTCTCTCCTAAAAAACTATCCAGGAGCAGATACGCTAGATGGAAATAAAAGTGAAATAGACACTAAAAAAAATTACAATTAACTACTTTTAATTAGTTAAGGAATATTTGACTTATTTTAGCTGGTTTTGATTTAGATCTGTGTTGGCTGAGTGTCAGTCAAAAGTCCTGAGAAATTGCCTCACTGCACCTGCAGACAGGAACTCCATGGACCCATATCCCTTAGAAAACTTAATAGCTGAAGAACAAAATGCAACAAAGAATTGTTTAACGGTTGTGATATAACTAGAGATGAATTAGATATCATAGAACAAGAAAGATATCTGGAGAGATCTACAGAGTCAAAGGCCTATACACCCCAGAAAACTTGATTAATACACTGCAGGTACAGCAAGGGAGCCATTTCATAGGCTTGCACTCCCCAGAAAACAGTCAACAGTAATTGTCTAACCAGGACAGTAGATTTAATAAAGACCTGTTTAGCTGCATAAAACTTGGGTTATCTATTAAACAAAGATGAGATATTCTGGTAGTAATTAAAAGAAACACCTATACCATGGTGCAATAAACTGGGTGGACTCTTGGGAGTGTCTATAAAAAAAATCTTAGATGTTACAGTGTATATAAATATCTGAAAATGTTGTTTCTTTTAACATGGCAAATTAACTCCCACTATGTTCCCAATCTTGACTCAAAATTGTTGTTAGGAATGTTCATCTGACAGCTTTCTGCTGTTAGATTTAATCTAAACCAACTTCTCTTAAAATGCACAAAAGGTTATTTCAACCTCCATACTTAGCTCTCAGTAGAGGAGAGAGCAGCATAAGAGCATCCCTATGGCATCTCCTACTGAAAACAAACAAAAAGTATTTGGAAGCACTGTATGTAACAAACAATTCCAAACATTATCTTTAACAAGAAAAGCTCTTAATGTGGATATTATGTATTTACTGAGGGCATCCAAAAGAAATCCCTAGAATAAAGCCACACCATATAGCCAATGAATGTTTTACAGTTCTAATGTAATCCAAGCTTGTTTATCACAGTGAAGCTTCCTGTTTTCCATGCATAACCTGAAATCACTTTTCCTGTAATAAGATACAGAATCAAACTGTTCATTATTTTTTATTGTTTATTTTCATTGTTTTTATTGTTTATTATTTACAGAATCAAGTTCATTATTTTAGTATAGTCATCTATTTAGTCCTCCTACAGGCCAAACTACAGCAGATTTAATATGAGCAATGTGGAAAATGCAATAGCTCTATGAATCAATAAGGGTGAGTGTAAAGGACAGCCACTGCTTTGAGACTGTGGTCCAAGGAGTCTTTCTGTACACCTCTCATTTATCTAATTTATCTCATTTATCTTACCTGTGGTGAGAACTTTCTCCTGGGGCAAGAACCTGAGGCTCCAAGAGAGAATTGCATGAGAAATATATTTGCATTGATTTTACTAATACACATCCAGCAGGATCAGAAAAAGCCTCTGGTCAGCTGGCAGAATGTTTCACTCAACTTGCATAGTTTTGGCACATGTCTTCAAATCCTCTTCTTCCTCCTTGATTAAAAATGCAACAAAATACATGAGTGAAAGCAGATTTTTTTTGCTAAATCCTTCAGGAGAGAGGCAATATGTTTGACAGTTGCCTAATCCGAAAAGCTTTCTCTCCAGAAAACACTTAATGAATCACCATCCCCCAATATTTCCAAGGAGGCATTTGCAGATTAATTTGCATCTTGAATTTAGAAGCGTAGAGCCAGTAACAGGAGAGTTGCAGTTGCTGCCTATGCATCCATTTCTCACATTTAGAAGTCACACTTTCTCCGAAAGCATCCCTTACATTTCAAATACTCTTGTATACTTCACCACTCCAAATCACAAGACTCAGATTAATCTGACTGCAATCATTTTATGCCTTTATTAACATAATTAACATTAATTGTATTGGTGCTATGGCTCATGGAAGGAAATAAAAGTCTATACTGCTATTTTAAACTAATTTTTGAATTCTAAGCCAAGGTTACAGCCTGCTCCAGCAAAGACACAGAGTTGGACCCCAAGTCTGGCCACAGCCAACAGCTGCAGGATGACATTCTTGAGACAGGTGAGCAACTGAGATCCTACTATTTGCTAGTAAACAGAATAGAAGTTTGGGGGCTTTAGGGGGTAGAAATATCTTCAAAGTCATGAAGACAAGTTTTTTACCAACTCAAACATGTTACACATTTATATGGAACTGAAGTCTTCTGTACACAAGTGATACACTCTGTACTAATATCCAGTTTAAGAAGCAAAAGAAAATTATACACAGGTAATCTTTGGAGGAAGATGCCAGTAACAAGAAATTATATAAAAGCACCACAAAACAACCCCCCCCCAGTGCCAAACAGTCTGTCTGTGGAGATACTATCTGTGAGACAGTCAGTATGACACCTACTGATTATAAGGGACAGATTCTTCTCCATCAGTTACTTCATAAGGACATAATTCAATTACAGCCAGAAAAACACAGCAGCAAAGTGACCTCTGCCTGTCAGCTTTTTTCTGTGACAAGTCTAAGCACTAGACAAAAATAAGGATGAAAATATAATTCATTCTCATGGAGAAAAAGGATTTGATTACAGCACCCAGAGCCCTGTACCAGCTGTAAGCATAAACCTTGATTTAACTGGCACAAGTCAAAGACTTAAGAAGTCATAATGTATACACAGACATGAAACAAGAAATTCATAGGCTGTGCTTACGTCTGGACGAAAAAGGAGATAATACACTGAATAATGAGCTTTTCTGTTACTGAGGTGTTGACAGTGAGATCAAAGTTATTACCTAGTCAGGTATTTAACAAACCTAAGTGTCCAAGCCCTCAGATACCAAACAGGAGGGAAGAAGTGCAGTAAGGGTTTTACAGCACAGGTGAAGATCCTAGGGCTAGCCTGAGCTAGCACAAAACTGAGCATGCAAGGAAGAAGCTTTTGTCCAGGGGACAGATCTCCCATGGCTGGTGGAATGGCTGATCAATATTCCCTTCTATAATTTGGATTCATATCTATGATGACAGCACTGATGGGCTCATCTCACACAAACTGCTTTGCATAAACTCCTGCCTTAACCAGGTTGCAGCCCAATCTGTCTTGAAGTTGAGAGACAGCCCTTGAATACTTAAGCTTGGAGTATTGTAGATGAAAAAATAAAATGACCTATGACATTCTTGCAAAAAAATCCCCCAAGTTACTCTTATTTTAGTTAGTTTATGGATAAGGAGCTGGAGCTGGGTATTCCATTCTTCCCTCTTCTACATGCTTCAGGGGGTCATGACAATGCAATACTTCTGAAGTTACTCAAAAGTTTGTTGTTTTCTTAAACCAATTCTTCCCATTGCAGTACAAACATGTTTTCAGTCTGTTTGTTGAAGATGGAGCCCTCTCCCTTACCCTTGTCCTCTTACGTATAAATTTAAATAATTTTTCTGAAAAAAAATGCATAAAATATACTGGCTGCAGCTCTGACAGCTCTGTTTGTCTCTCACCCAAAAGACAAAATTCATATTTCCTTTTTATCCTTAAGATCCTCTCAGAACTGGTATTTTCCGTACCTTGACTGAGACACTGAAAGCAAAGGCTTTAGCAGAAGTTGCATGATTTTTCCATCTTGCAAACAGAGCTGATAAAAATCACATTTATCCAGAGAAAGAGCCACAGTACATGGATCGTATCGGATGGATAACTCCAGCATGACTGGAGTTTTCAGTAAACACAGCAAATTACATACTAATAAAGCAGATGATAGATTTGGCACTCAGAGGGCTTTTTTTAAAGTCCCTTCTTATTCCAGTGGCAATATTTTCCTCTAATGCATACAGAAATCAGACTAAGGAAAGATAAAATGCCCTGCCAAGGACTGTTCAATGACATGGGCAGGGTTCCACCTGGCTCCTCACTGATCCCTCAGCTAAAAACATTAGTTACAAACACCATAATGGAAAACCATCTTGAAGTCCAACCTAAAATCCAGCCATTTGGTTCTTTAGAAAGTATTTTTTGTTTTTCCTCTGCCATCCTCCACATTCCAAGTCCCAGCCATCTTCACATTCATAAGGACTGCAACCGTGCAATATCACTAAAGACAAAATGCCAATCCAATTTTAGCTCCTGAGGCTCTGCAGTGATGGTTTGTGACAAGGAAATCCAGGCATGGTATGATCTCAGGACCTCAGATCTGAGCTGGCAGCCCTGGGTAATGTTAGCTCTACTGCTTGGACCCCTTGGGTCCTTCCAGTCATACACTGCTCTTGCCTGCCCCTGCCTTTACCCTTCCTGGAACTGCCAATATTTCTTGCTCACTCTGTTTGCAAATCTGTATTTAGCTCATGCATGAGTTTGAACCCTGCCCTGCAAGTTTACCAATCCTCAGGACTTCTCTCATCACAAGTGCACCCCAAGTGCTTCTGCTGCTTCAGGGACTCCTCCCCATGACACACTCAGTCCCTTATCCTCAGCCTGACCCTCTTGTCTTTCTTTGTGTAATAGCATCTGTGACTGAACTCAGGAAAAAATTTTGATTAAAAAAGGCAGGAGAGATGAAAATCAGCTCTTTTTACTCCCTCTTTTGTGTTTCAGCCCATTATTGGATTTTGATGATAATCTGTTTGCCTCTCTTTAGATCAAGAGATTATTTTTTCCCTTTTCAGACCATGGTAATGAAAATGCTCATTCTTCTAACCATTTGAAAAACACTACTAAAATTTAAAATAGGGGCTGGAACTTACCTGTTTAATTTAAAAGCATTTTTAACTGGACTCATTCTTCAGTTTAAAAAGTACTGAGACAAGCAATAGATTGTGTGGACATGTACACAAACACACAAAAAAACAAATTTCAGCCACACAGAATAAGATGGCACTCCAAATGCCACTGAAACCACTGATTTCACCTAAATCTAGAGTACTTTACATATCACCACCACTTGCATATACCCTAATGAAGAGATTGTAGAACCAAGCCAGCAGGAACCCCTTGATTTACTTTGGAGGATCTTAACTCAGGTTTCAGTGTTGTCCTTGCAAACACCCTCATTTTCTGGCTGTGGCCAGCAGGTGAGCATGAAATAGAGATCTGGATATCAGATGACAGAAAATCTATCCAAAATACACAAAAAAAATGGAATTGATTATGTTTAAAAAATGTACACACACAAAATGTATATTCACCTACAGTGAGTCTCCTCTACCTCTCAGCTTCCCCCGAAAGAATAACTTCCACCTGCTTCAACAATGTCTGAGATCAAAGACTGGCTTGATTACACATTTTCAGTGTAAGAACATTGTCACACACAAGAAAAAGTCAGAAAGTCAAACTTGCATTTTAAGCTCAAAATAACTGTCAAACCATTAAATACAGAAGGGCAGACTGACATTGCCTCAGTCACATCACCTGAAGCTATGCTCAGAGGTAGAGCCAATGAGAGTGGTGGGTGGATGAAGCACTCTCACAGATAGAGAGGAAGGGAGGCAGGGGTTTGGTTTCCCTACTTGGCCATCTCAAACTTACTTGAAGGCATGGGATAGCACTGTTATTAACTATCCCAAAGGATAAATCATTCCACCCTTGACAAAAGGAATGAATACTCATTAACTGTATTACTTGCCATTACAGTTTTAAATCCAGGACTGTGTCATGGTTTAACTCCAGACAGCAACAAAATCCCCAACTGCTGCTGTCTCACTCCCTCATTCCTCCAGTGGAATGGGGGAGAGAATCTGAAGGGTGAAAAGGGAAAAGACCCTTATGGGTTGAGATAAAAGATGGTTTGACAACTAAAGCAATATCCATACACACAAGCAAAGCAGAACTAGGAATTATTAACCACTTCCCATTGTGGCAGGTGTTCAGCCATCCTCAGGACAGCAGGGCTGCACCACAGGGCTTGGGAAGACAAATGTCATCACTCTGAACATCCTCCCCCTCAGTTTATACACTGAGCATGATGCCAAATGGTCTGGAATACCCCTTCAGTCAGTTGGATCAGCTGTCCCAGCTGTGTCCATTCCAGCCCCTTGTGCAGCCCAGCCCACTCACTGGTGAGGTTGGGCAAGAGGCAAAAAAAGACTTTGACTGTCTATCCACCCTGTTCAGTGATAATCAAAATATCCCTGAGTTATCACCATTGTTTTGGTCACAAACAGCCCCAAACCAGCTACGCTGAAGAAAAAAAAACTGTCCCAACCCAAAGCAGGACATTCTGTTTCTGCTTAAAAGGGAATTAAGGGCATGCATTAAACTTACTAATAAAACAGTTAATTGCCAAGAATGATGCTAAAGAACTTGACTACATAGGAAAGAAGAGGAAAATACAGAAGAGTAACGCTTTAAAACTTATAATTGCAAGAAGAACAAATTCTCATGTTTAACTGAGGATACAAGGTCTGAAGTAGCAGTAGAACATCCTCATGAAGTTGAAATAACAACCAGACCTCCTCCAACCACATGGTACAGCACAGTGATTATCTCCTAGATGGTAGAGAACCAGGAAGCTACACCACACCAGCAACACTTACACAGATCCTTTAACAGGCTAAAGTTCTCATTCTACCTCTCCCATTAATTGTATCGCTCTACCTCCCCATCTTTCCACAGGACTCAAAGTACTACTTCAAGAAATGTATCAAACAGATCCTGACATTAAGAACTTCATGACTTGCTTCTTGAATATGCTTGCCAAAAATCAATTATCAGTAAAAGTCAAGAAGCTGCAAAAAGTCAATAAGGTGGAAATACAGAAATTTTCTGCTTAGAAGATTAATTCTCCACTTGCTTTAGTGGATGCAGAACCAGCGCTTATTTCCAGGAAACTCTTGCATCATTACAGTGAACCAGTTACACACAGTGGTGAAAATAAGCTGATCAATTTTTCTTAAATGATTTGCAGAACCATCTAGAAGCATACAAACATTCAAAGTGCATGTTCCCAAGACCTATTAGAACGCTAAACCCAGATATCCAGCAGCTCTGCCTCCGTTTTTCCTCATCTTGCAGCATGTCACTTTTTTGCTGTTAGAAGATCAATAATAGAATTATTAGATCAACATTGTATTTCCTATATAATTTACCTTCTATACTATTACAAGAGGGAGTGCTAGACTGTTAAATGGGAGATACTCAACTACCAGTATCTTGCCTCAGTCAATCTGTAGGACTGGCCATTAAGACAGTGTTATCCCCAAATTTATATCAAAAATCACCCCCATGGAGCTGTTCTTGCAGACTGCAGTGCCCATGACACATATGATGTCCTCCCTAGTCTTCCCAAGAAGAGATGAAGTACCACAATGTCTGGAGAGCAATTCACATAAGGGAAATAACACAATGAATAACAGGGCAAGGACAGATGTAGGGAAACAGGTTCTCACACACATGGAGCACCAGTCTGCCCTGTACCCCTAATATGGCAGGGGTGAAGTTAAATACATCTTCTCCCTTTCTACAACCTCCTCTTGTTTTCTCAAGAAGCTTTCTTTTACAGACCTTAAAATACACGCCTTTTCTCTGCCTCAAAATCACCACCCCATTCACATCAGTGAGGCCTAAAAAGGCATGGGTAAAGGGAATCAAGAGAGTGCAAACAGGAGGAGCAGACAACAGGTCATGTTTCCTTTGACATGGCACTTGCTGCATTTAAGATCATATTTAGAAAGACAGATCAAAGAGCAAGGAAAAAAATCTGCAAAAGCCCTTAACTTTACCCTCCAAACTTACATAAATTCTGAGCTATCACTGATGTTTTAGAAGTCTCATGCAAATTCCCTTTTTTACTGCAGTAGAAGCAAAAACAATAAAAGGGAGAAGAGCATATTGGTATCTTCCAGAAAACATTATTTTCAAGATTCCAAGTACAAGTTTATCCAGCTGCTGAACACAGCATTACATCCTCTGCACGAATGAACTCCAATTTAACTTTTATTCCATATCTATACCAAGGAAGCAGAGAAGACTACAGCATCATAAGTTCTCAGTTAATGCATGCAGGGAGCTGTAATACCCACACTCCTGTGAGAACTGAAGAGTGGAAACAGACTCCCACTAAAATTGTCACTACAGCACAATTTATTAGGTGTTACCATGAACTGAGCGTACATCAAGAGAGAGTGTTTCATTTTATATGACATGATAAACTCCTATCCTAGTGAATTAATATGATGTTAAAGGTGTTATAGAGCTCCTGCATCTGAACCTTTCCACACAAAATTAATTTAAAAAACCATGCGAATATCATCCATACCTAAGAAGAGTAAAAAAATATTCCAGCAAAGAAAGTTGCAGACTTGGCAAAAAAAAAAGTATGAAGCTCGCATTTATTAAAAGGAACCAATTTCTTTCTATTACTTACATTTCATTTGCTCCAATTCTGCACCTCAGAGAGCAATAAAAAGGAAACCAAGTATTTTCTTTTTACCTGATACTCACAGTTACACTGAGTGAAATGAAACTTTGTTAACATTAAAAACTGCCCTTGATTAACCATCAGCTCAAAGATGTTGATACAAAATGTCTCTTCAAATTAACCATATGGTGGTATAATGGGATGGAGTTAACTTCCTTCACAGCAGCCCAGATGCTGCTGGGTTTTATATCTGGGGCTAAAGCAGTGTTGGTAATTCACCAGTGTTTTGGCAACTGCTGAGCAGTGCTTGTAGAGCATCAAGGTCATCTTTTTTCCCCCAATTTACACCTCAGTGAGTGGGGTGGGCAAGAGGTTGGGAGGGAATACAGCTGGGACAGCTGACCCCAGCTGCCCAAAGGAGTAACCTAGACCACAGAACACCAAGCTGGGACTACACTGGGGACAGGACTGGCCACAGGTAGCCATCGCTTATCACTCGGATGGTGGGAGGTAGTTGAGTGATTTCCTTTGCATCTCAGGTTTATTTTTTTTCTTCCTAATCAGAATTCAGTAAATCAGCATTCCTTTTCAATTTATACTCAAAGGGCAGCCAAACAGGAGCATCTCTCAACTCCTAGAACGGTGCCCTAGGAAGTCAGGGAACATCCATTTTAGGAAGCAAAATGGGTAATTTAAATTAGAGGAGCCAGCAGCTCATCTGCAGACAGCGTGAGCAGGGCTGCTGCAGTTCAGCAGTCACAGCACAAGCTCTGCTGGACACACATGCTGAATGAAAATTTGCCTTCAGACAAGACTAGCAAACAATTGTTTCAATCAGAATGTGAATCAAACCGAGCTTTCAGCTATTTCTAGTCCTCATCAAGCTCAGGCTTCCTAACTGAATGAGACTGAAAATTCCATTTCCTTTCCAGTTCTACCTCTGATCTGATCTTGACAAACTGAAATCCATCAGACCACGACCAATTAGCAGAGCAAGCATGCACTGCCACAGCCTCGCTGCTGGGTTCCACCTCCAGCACTGCACCACCTCCTTATGCAGGTGTGAAACTGCCTGGGTAGGCTTTAAGTTTCTGCTTGGCTACTACTAGCTATCAGATCCCCAGAGCACAGTATAATTCCCATTGATTTCATCTTTAAAGCCAGAAGTAATAGAGTAACACATACTGCTCTCCAAAACCACAGCATTAGGTTTTTTCTTTACTGACAAGCCATTAAAAAAAAAAAATCCCTTTTACTACAACAGAAAAATGTTAGTAAACAATTGTTACCTCATATCAACATATCATTATGTTATGACCTGATTTTGGAAAGCTAATGCTTTTACCTACACAAATAAGCAGTTGTAAGCAAAGAACACCAGAGTCCAGGTCTTCCAGATCTATTCCTCCTCTGCCTTCAATTCACCTTGTTTATTCCATTTCTGTCTTGAAGAGATTACTATCTATTTTATACAGCACCATAATCTTGCACAGAGATTCCAGGACCCAACAAAAAACAAACATTATTAATAATAAAATTATAACTTAGAGTCAGAACAAGTCTTCATTGCAGTTTTTTAAACTTCTTCTGCACAGGATTAAAACCTTCTATTTATTTATATACAGCATATACATATTTGTATAATTTGTATATACATATTTGCATAATTATAAATGTGTCCATATAAATACTTGTATATATACACCCCATACATATTTGACAAATACAATTCAAAATTTTATAAATATGGCATATTAGAACTTAAAAAATTTACATAAATATACATATGCTTCATATATATACTAGAATATATAATGGTGACTGGTCACCTGCTTCCTCCAGACTGTTAAATCCATTTCTCTGTAGAGAAGCAATTCTTTTTTCCAAAGGAAAAAATACTGAGATTAGTGCCAAAAGCAGAGAGTGACAGAAAAGTCCAAAAGTTGAGAAGACAAAATGACCACACTTGCCAGCAAGAGGGCAGAAGCAGAGGCCCAGAGCACCAAGGGCTGGGAAGTCTCTGTGGATACCAGCACTGGACTGGGAGCCTCAGCCCACACACTCCCTGTGGAGGATGCCAGCAGCGACTGGGAAGCCCATAAAGAACATTCCAAACAGAACAGCAGGAAAGAGTCCAAAATTGACTGTTCCAGAATGGAAGTTTTGCCTTAATAACTTTCCCACCAGCCTTTTTACCTCCCTTTCCAACTTGCTGCCTTATAAACCAAAGATGAGGCACTAAAATGGTGCCTTTATAGGCTTGGTGGTGCTGCATAAGCTTATAACTCAGTAGATTTTATGACTGCAAGTCATTTGTATTGATCTATTTACTTCATTAGTGAGGGGAAGATGTAATTCTGCATTGATGGAGAACGAAATTGAAGAACAAATAGCTGATTAGGCATTTTAAAAATCACATTTCATAGTCAAGTTTTATAATGGCACATCCAAAATTAAATATTCAGAGTATAAAAAAATCTAAATCTGAAGTCAGAAACTTAAATAATTGATCTGATCTGTAGACAAGAGTTACGCAGCTGCTTTACAAACTCATCTTACCTCCTCTACTTGACCAAGTTTTTCAAGATGTGCTACTATAATTATGAAAACACTTTAATGGCATGAACAACACTGCAAGTTTTCACTCCTGGGCTTTTTAGGCTCTGTGTTGACTGAGACCAACAGCTTCCTATAAACATAGCTGGATACTCAGGGAAGTCCCTTCCTACCAACCACTGTACACAATACAGTAAAAAACATCGTGCCTTTGAATCCCAAATCACTTTGGCATTTTCCTTTGATGCATGTTGGAATAATTATCATTAAAGCAATAATTTGGCAACCATGAAACATCATTTTTTAAGTAGGAAATTAATCTTGCTAGACTAGGAGATGAAAATATTTACTTCTAAAGGAACAAAAATTAATACAAGAAGTTGGAAAGAGGCGAGTCAATGAATAACAATACTCACCACCTTTCTGTTGGGCATCTCAAAGTAGCATAAAAGGACAAATAAGCATAATTTTCTTGATTTTACCTAAGGGGAAAGTTGGATGCAAGTGGCACCAGGCCACAGAGAGACAGATGTAACTAAGGAGCAAAGCTGAGGCTCTTCAGTCCTGCTCCAGTACCCTGCTATTGCACCACACCTTATCAATGCAAATCACAGGAGCAACAACAGGAATCCCCTGTCCTGCATCACCCTTCTTCTGCTGGCTCTCTACAGACCTCTTCCCACCTACCTTTCCCTTTCTGGATAACTCAGCCACCTGTCAAGGCCTGCCAGGAGCATCCCAGGCAGCACCATGGCCAGGGCAGAGAGCAGTGCCAGGACATCCCCACGGCTGCAGCCTCCCCAGAGACAACCAGGAGCAGCACTGGTGGGTACAGCACCGTGGGAGGAGCATCTCCTGGGACACTGAACTTCTCAGGAGGGCTGAGTCAGCTCCATCAGAGATCCAGGAATGGACATAATGAAACGTGATGTCAGCACTCAGAGAAAATAATCTGTCATACCAGCCTAATGCAGCCTGAATCTTTAATGTGATATTGATTTCGCTAATGTTCCTCCATGCTGCCATCTGGAAGCAAAATACTTCTTTGTTATATAGTAAACTACACTCAGGGTCATGCAGGACAACAGCCAATATGATTACGAAAAAGGTTTTGTTTTGTTGCTGGGGTTTTTAAAATTTTGTTGTTGCCTTTTTTTTTTGATGGAGCAAAGATATTTAAAATTCTGCATTTAAAGGCAGTCACTAATATTATTGGCACTAAGAGAAAAGCTGGTCATAGCTAATTCCAGTCATTTGGTCTTCTATCATCAAAGGAGAAGACACCTCCACATGGCAGGCATGTCCTAAGAAAGGGGGCAAGGAAGGTTAGCAGAGCTGCAGGAGTTACAGAACAAGGTGCTGCAACACTAAACCAACATTTCAGCTCCTGCTTCAGGGGCTTTTGTGGTCAAAGTATTTGTTCTTTTTTTCCACCTCTTCTCACTATACAAGTTAAATACTATTTTTTCCATCAAATGGCTAATCTTACATTTTAAGATGCCCAATTTAAATATGCTGAACATTCACCATTTTCCACTGATCTGGGGAGAGGTGTGTTATTTCTGTCACCACACTGCAGACACAGGACACTCAGAACTAATTGCAGAGATCCAGCAAATTCTGGTGGCAAAAGGTTTTGCTACTAAACTCCTTCACCAAAACCCAAACCCTTTTCTTCCCAATCCCCTGTAAGTCAAGGACAAACTTGAGTACAACTCCTTTCTCTCCTTCAAATCACAACCAGCTCTCAGCCCTCTTGTATCATCACTATTAAACACAATTATGTTTCTAATAAGGAAAAAAGAGGTTAAACTCTTTTTTTTGGATTCAACTATCAGGTATCTAAAGAACTGTCTTTTGTCTAGGTCTTAAAGACAGCAGCATTTGTGGTTATTCATCATCTTTGCCTTTTATTCTGTAACTGCAGGGAAATGAGTTCATTATTCACTGTGTTTTCTGCCTAATCTCACACATCTCATTAGAATATATTTGGGGCTGTTCCCTGCTTCCTACCCCACATTTTATACATGCTACCCCTCTCACTGACCTTCTCAGCAAATAGCAGAGGCCACAGCAGGCCTGGAGCTATAATAATGCACCCGTGGTCCACCTGCCTCTTTCTTTTGAAACCCAGAGCTGGCCCCAAGGCAGGATCCCCCTTAAAGTGGGGCAACTATTTCTTTAAGTGCTGAGAAAAATCTTCATCTGGAGACAGCTGGGATAACTCCTGTCAGTGAATAAATTATGAAATGCCTCTCAGATAAGTGTTATAACTATAGTTAGAATATATAAGATGACTCAATGCTGAGAAATGATACCCCCATCTGTCAGACTCAAGAAGCCAGGAAACTTCATTTAGAAATCATAACTTTGCTTCAACTTCCCTTTCCTGCCAAATCTTTTCTAAAATCATTACCTGCCTTGTTCTACAGCTCAGAACACTATTTTTAGATGATGTCTCACTACAAATTCAGATTACTTTGTTTTCTTTCTGCTTTACCTTTTCCTGCAAACAGGAGAAAGCCTAGGGGGGGAAGTAATTATTAGTCATTAGTAGAGGGACTTCTGCCAGATAGCCAAAATGAAGGATGCAGTGGGTTAAACGCATTTTAACTCTGAGGGAAGTTAACTGTGCTAATGTTCTTCTACTACTACTTCTGAGTACTTAAAACTGTTCAGAAATGCATACAGAAAAATAATTTTGAGGAATAATGATCAGGTGCAGTCAAATTTTAACATGTTCTCACATAGGACATGGATTTTTTGTTAACCACAGGAAAGTTTGGGGGCATTTTTTGCTTGTTTTTAAAGGTGGCAAATGCCCTTAAGCAAAGAAAGCCTCATGGACATCAAAGCTTCACTGCTCCCAGGAGCTCCAGCTGTAAAAGTATTAATTTTGGTATGGTACACTTTAGAAAACACTTCAAAAAACAGCTACTTTGCCATATAAATGCTATCCAAATAGTTACATTACCACTGAGCTGAAGATGCTGGAGAGTAGATGCATTTGAAAGAAGTTTATGCAGCAAGCATAAGACCTGCAGTCTTAGGTATGACAACCACAGATCTTCTGTGATGTTCAGAAAAAGTGATTTTATTGAACCACTTTACTCTTGACCCCCCTCAGGAAAAAGAAAAAAATTAAATCTCAAAATCATCCTAATATTTACAAAGTACCATCTCTGCTTCCAGGATCTGTGGTGACCTGAAAATGGTTTAGTGCTTTGATTTGGGCTGGATTTTGCCAGAGCTGTGCAGGAAATACCACAAGTGAGTCCTCAGATGCCCTCTACCTCTACATTTTAGGTAGGTCTGTCAGATTTGGCCCTCCTTTGAAACTCAAGTGCTTCAAGGAGTCCATCTCTTTTTCACTGACATGAGCACAGAAAAAGAAAAATAATTTTAATATTTTGTACAAAGAATGGTCTGGGTCATGACAGAGGACACCTAGAGGAAAATTAAGTCACCCACAGAACAAGAACCTTTATTCAAGACGGCTCGATAAACAAATTCAATCTTTCATGATTTATAAAGCTGAGTCACAGTGTTTCTATAGTAAAGGAAGTTTAAGTCAAATTTAATTTTTTTTTTAAAAATACTCAGTCTACTGCAGTATCAGCCTTCACTCATGCTATTTAATTCCTCAGAGCTTCCATTGTTTCCAGCTTTTCATGGGATCAGTACTGCCACACAGTATTTAGAATTTTTTCTCATTTTACATGCAACCAGATTATTAATATTTTTTTTTTAAATCACAATTTCACAGGGCAGCAAAAAGCAAAGCCTGAAAACATTGCTAGTAGTTTCACATGACAACAAAACAGGAGCAAGAGAGCTTGGATAGGCAGAAATGTCAGCAGTGTAATTCAATCAAGATGTACTTTGCAGCACAAGTAATGGGTTTCAGGGCACTTTGCAGTAGTAAAGGAATCCATCAGCTTATGGAGAGGGAAAGGCCTCCCTCACATTCCAGCTCAACAATGTAAAGAGCTTCACAAACCTTTGCCATGGGTAGAGTTGATAAAAAAATAGAATTAGCCATGCTAGCTCAATTAAATATACACAAAATTATGTTAGTCGAATTAGTGAAAAACCACTACAAAGCTGATTATATGTTAAGCATTAGCTACTAAGAACATTAATGTCATGAATTACTACATTACTACAATGATTATTTTAAATCTGGACAATTAATATTTTCTTCTGTAGGTCTCCATTATTAGTACTACCTTTAAGTAAATGCTATCAACATTTATACGTTACTTTGCAAGTTCTGCTTTTGAAGAGATATATATTATTTTGAATTTTCCCTTAAAGAAAAAAATCATGATGATTAGGTTAGCATGAGAGCTAAGACAGAATGCTGTGGATTTAATCAGCATGTGCAGTTTGATAAGCAAGATGCCTTGGCAAGAGCAAACAGAGCTTTGAAGATTACAAGAAGATTGGATCAAGACAGGCAACAGGAAAGAAGATTGAAATAGGTAGAAATTTAAAGTTTGTCTGTGTGATGGTTAACCCAATAAATGCAGTAAAAAAAATACTAGCCTTCCTAAACATGGTATATAAGCATATGTAGCTCACAGTAAAAATTTGGATTCTGATCACCAGTCAGTAGCCCTCATCTCTCTCACAATCATCAATAAGTCAGTTCAAAAATAGGATTTTTAACTTGTCCATTTTGCACCTACATACCCTATAACAGGTCAGTTTCCAGCACCCTAAATTCCCACAGGCCATATGAACAGGGACAGACTTTCACCATGTGTTTGAGGGATGACAACATGCTTTCCAATGTTGTACTGCAAAACACTTTGCTATAAAAAACATGACTTCACCATTCCTAATTAGCTGCTGGCAATATTTGCATTATTTAAAGCTACTTCACTGCTAACCACTACGAGGTTCAGCAAATCATAAAACTCTTCTTTAAGCTCACCACTGAACTTCCATTGCCCACCACCCATTCTCAGATGAGTTTCTCTGCTTCCCAGGCACTTCACTCCCTGGGCCAAGAGGGAGATGCTCATTTCACACCCCCATCCCCTCTGCAGCTGATATTCTGGGGCACCTAGAGTTACCCTGGGGCAGCGGGGAACATTGATCTATTTTGTATGAAGTAAAGGGCCTGTCTCTCCCTGCATTTCCTGGTACCAGCCTTATTCTTCTGTTCTGCTCTGCAAACACCCAAAATAGAAATCATTTAAAGAGTCCAGCTCTTTAAACTGTTGCTAGGTCACATTCTCAACAAAAGAGCATGAAAGATTTCTAAAGAAGCTTTCGAGCCCTGGGACAATACACAAAGTATCTGCAACCTAACCTAAAAATGACTTATCTAAAACTCCTATTGTAAAACTGCTGCTAAACCTCTTGTCAATTTTTTTTACAGATATTTACTAATGTAAGCTAATCCAGTAGCCAACAGGTTCACACAGGTTTGTGAAACTCCACTTGTTATTTTATACCAGTTTTCAAAAAGTCAAACAATTTTGACTGAAAAAAATACAACTTTTGAGCAAAGATTGTATGTTTGTACCTTCCACAAGCAGGCCAAGGTGTGCAGCTTAACAGAATAGGCCAAGCTCAATCTGCTTCCATGAAGAGCCTTCCCTGGTCCTACTCCTTCTCTTCCCCCTGCCTTCCACAGCTGCCTGTGGGATGCACAGAACTGTGCTGCCTGCCACATCAGGGATCAAAAAAAACCAACCCAGCACACAACTCAAAAAATCCCAAAGAAAGAAGCTTTAAATTCCCTTTTCAGTCACCAGTGACTCTGTCTACTATTTGCTGAGGTCAAATAAGCTTGATCTAGAGCCCTACCTGCTTTACCTACAAAAAAAGTAGAGCTCTCACCTGCTTCTTTCAAGGTAGGAGCTCTAAAAAGTAGTCCTAAAAGCATAAGAGATGAAGAGAGGACTTGTTGGCAATTACTACTGTAAACCACAAAGACTACAGAATAGCAGTGTAATTCACAGGTATGTCATATATCCACTTGCTTTCTGTTTTCAGTGAGGTATGAAAGGCTGTACAAGCCAGGCAAGAGCCCACTTCTGGTCTCCAATAGCCAGCAACAGCAGAGCCCCAGGGAATCTGCTCATAAAGAGGCAAAGCACGCCTCTTTAAAAAAGAGCATGCCTCTTTGAAAGCATGTACCACCATGTCCTCAGAACACACTCTAGCTCCTGAGGCTGGGGCTTTGAGCCAGAAATACCCTCCTCCTATTTAACAGCCTTCAGGAGATGTTCCTGAAAGCTATTCTGTCACTTTGTGAACCAATGCAGAGGGCCATGTGACAGCTACACAGCCTAACTACACTGTGCAGAAAAGTATTTCTTTCCTGGGCTTTGAACCTGCAGCTGACCAGTTACACTGGATGCTGCCAGCTCTTCTGCTGGAGAACACAGCAACACTCATGAGTCATTCCCCAGGTATCCCCTGCCTGAGAGTCACAGACCTCCACCGTATCTGTCACTGCAGCTCCTTTCCAGCCTGAAGAATTACACTGTAGTTCAGAAATTATTCTTTGCTTTAATCATGCCTGTTGCTCTTGTCCACATCTCCTCCAGTTAGACTGTCATTTTAGAAATAACCCCATCTCTTGATTTCGGGTTTGGGGTGGGGTTTTTGACCTCTACTGAGTGGCTGTTTTCATAAGAATGTCTCTTACAATCTTAAGGCATTACCTCTGGAGGTAAACTGGCAGCTCAGATCAATACATTGATTTTCCTGTGACCTTCTGTAGCCCAGTTGCCCAACCTCATAAAGCCTGTCTGCAATTTCTCAGCTAGGTCCCAGTCTGACTACCCTGAGTGCTTAAGTATCACCAGCAGCTCGTCCACTTCACTGTCCCCTGTCTTTTCCAAGTTACCCATCAATATATTGAGCTGCACAGGCACCATCAGAGACCTCTGCAGTCCTGTTCTGGTGGCTTGATTTCCACCATGAGACTTCTCCTTTTAACTGATACCTGCTTTCTGCAATTTTTCATCCATTATTAATTCATTTGAAGATTTACCTTGCTGGTCCACTGCAGTGTTGTGAGGGGGAAGGGGGGGNTAATGAAGCATGGTTGATGATGTCAAATACCTATGGAAAATCCCAGATTATCACCTCACCTGACAATCATCTTTGTTCACATGTTCACCATGTGCTTCAAAGAACTCCAATAAATAAATAGGGCAAGCCTTGTTGTTGCAAAAGCCACACTGACTATTCTGCTATCTATCATGCTCACCCAAAGGTGAATTCTATTATTAATAGTAAACTCAATCTCCAAGATAAGGGCAATGGGCTTTTTGGGCTTTCCTGGAAACATTGCCTTCCTAACACCACTTCTAAGTTTTCTGAAAGTGCAAAATCACAGTAAGTGAATTATATTAAAGTGAGCAGTTACACATAACAAGTAATTTCTGTCCTTCAAGGCACACCATACCACTGCAGTGATGACATGTCATAATTTATTTTGGTTATGTTATTCCTCCAGTCACCTTTTCTATAAGCACTAAGAACAATCCTTTGGTATCTGCGTCCCTCATAGGGAAGATTTCAGAGCATTTAAAACTGTCACATGCTCCACTGGGATGGCAAAAGTGATAAAATAATTTGACTTTTCTGTTGCAACTTATGTATTTGAATGTTTTTGAAAAAAGAACAGCTATGCACATCACAGAACAGGGTCTGTTAGATCAATTCTTCTTCTTGGGCTCTCCCGCACTGTCTTTAAATCAACACAAAGACTTGACCTTTAACTACTCCCTTCAGTATTAGTTTAAAAAAAAGTAATAAAACAACCAACCAAAAGAAAAACACCACCAACAAAACCAATCCCCACAGCAAATACCATCCTTTTGTGCTCTGAGTTCTCTTCAACTTATGGGAGGGAGTCTTCTCACCTTTGCTGCTCCTGCAGAGATGCTGAATTTATGTCCACTGTAGCCACTACCACAGAGCAGCTTTGCTGTGACATTTTAAAATTGCTCTGCATGCCCAGGAGCCAGATGCTGCCTCTCCCCTTACGAATCCCCTCCCTAGTTCATCTATGCAGCTGCCACTGACAGTGTTTAAAGCTTATTTGCAGCATCCCATCCCAATGAGACAGCCATTGCACCCCATCCATTTACAGTCTCTCCCATTTTCCTCCACAGCACTGATGGCAATAACACAATCCTATTACCATGGTTTTTCTTTTCTATGCCTGAGCTCACTGTGTTTTTCCTGTTACCTACAGCAGGCTGCTGATCTGACTTGACTTTAGACTTTAAAATACAGCACAGCTTCTCTGCCAGCTCAGCCTACTCCAGCACTGTACTTTGACTGCATTATCCCAGCATTTGTCACTCTCCTGCCACATTTAAGATGCATGTTGCATCAGTATTCTCTTTTAAGTACAAGCATTTCGTTGTGCATTTTAGTACTTTGGTTTCTGGGATTAATGCAAAAAACAAAATGTATCAAAATATTTCGATTTTGTTTCATCTGTTAATGCTAAGTAGCACTTCATTGGGTTCTACCCTTTCCCTCTGTTTCCTACCTAGTTACTGATAAGGGACAACACAGGACCTACACAGAGCAGGGCTAAGGAGTTACTGACTAAATCGTGTTTCCAGAATCTCTGGATTCACTGCACCATGGATACAGTCAAGATGCCTTTACCACTGAGTGCTCCTCTTCCCTTCCTAGGAACCTGTTCAAACACCTCGTGCCACTACCACTCCAGTGCCCAACAAGCAGCTCACCAGGCAGTCCTTACTTGAGTAACACAAGCTGACTTTAATATTTTCCTCTTAATTTAATATTTCCTCCTACTTCAAGAAGCCTGGGAACATATTCTCCATGCAATGGCACATGTTACAAGGAGAAGAACTCATGATCACAGCCAATTTCCTCACCACCCTCAGGGCTGCTGCTTTAGAGATTGGACTGCCATCACTCAGCCCTGACATGTTCCTGAAGCAGCTTCTCTGACTCCTTTCCCCTTCCCTCAGCAACACCAGCACTGCTGACCCAAAAGCACCTCCCTTCCAGAAGCAGCAGTGTCAGTGAGCTCTCCATTCCCCAGCTTTACTCCATCCCCCGTGGCTTAGGAGAGCTTTGGCTCCAAGAGCCCTGAACCGTTCTGAGAAACAAAGATAAACCATGTTTTGGAAAGTCTGAGCAGGAAATTGAAAAGCACAAACATGAAAGATTAAATATCCCTACTTCTGCCTGGCAGCAGATACTCCTAAATCCCCAACGACACCCTACACTGAACCTCGCATAAAAATTACAGTGGCATTCCATCATTGTGAACAACATAAAACCACTCTAAAAGTACACAGCAACATATCCTCCACACATTGTTCCAAGTAGCAACGTACAGACAAAGTCAAGGTGCTGTGAGAGAAGCCACAACTCTCCCCTGCCATCAGGATTTGGATGAATAGGGATGGGAGTGGACTTGACTTCACTGTCACTGCACTTCTTCCTCCCCAACACTGGCACTGCAATGAAAGGAAGACATCACCTCTGTAAGTAATTTTGGGGTGCAGAAGAGAAGCCCAGGTACCAAGAGTAGAAAGTTAAAGCAAAGGAAGCTTTGAAAACAGTTCTTCCTGACAATTAACAAAGAACTAAATTATTCATGCTGCTGAGTGCAGGAAGTGGTGCTGACACAGGTGAAGGCTTGGATGAGAAGCTTTCCATTCTCCACTAGCCACACTCAACCTCTGCTTTTAGATATATATGCAAGAGGTCTTACCCTTAGCTAGATGGCACATGAAGTAGTTACTTATCTACTTTATATCTAAATTGCTTAAGTTTCTTTTTACTTCTCCAAGACCCTTGTGTGCTTATCTGATAAAAACAGCAGATTACCAGTTGCTGGAATTCTTTAGTTCATCTCCAAGTACCAGCAGACACATGCATACTGAAGGAGAAGTTTCCTTATTGATTTATCCCAGACCTCTGATCCAATAAGCCACTTATCACTGCCAAAAGGACAGGGACAAACACATTTAACATGATGTGTTAAAGGCTATAAAATGATTGAACCTCCAATTTTCCAATGGGCTTCTGCTCAACCTAAGAAATGGCTAAGCACAAGCTGCACCTGTATGACAGCCATAATACAGTTGCACCTATTGCTTCTCCACACAGGAAGAAGTTGCAGGCACAGTACCAGAAATTATTAAAAAAAAAAAAAAATTGGGTTAAAGTCTCTTGGTAATGTGCTTCCAGTGTTGACATAAAGCCTTTTTATTTTTTTTCCTGAGGTACGTGGCTTTTTTGCAGGTGGCTGCAATACCCTTGGAAAGCCTAGGATCAGACCTAGTAACAAAATTGGAATTTCATTATTATATGCATTTGGGGCAGAAATGTAAACTACTGGAATTTTAAGAAGTTTCTTCTTGTTATCTCAAAAAAAAAAAAAAAAAAAAAAAAAAAAAAAAAAAAAAAAAAAAAAAAAAAAAAAAAAAAAACCAAAAAAAAACCAAAAAATCCCCAACAAACCAGAACAAATTTAAAAAACCAAACCAACAAAAAAAGCAAACAACCAAACAAGCAGTAAGTGAACTATGCTTTGCTCTCTGCCCAGGCTTTATTACATACTTGTAAACAAGAATGTTTTCTCCTAGATCCTAGAAGCCCATTTTAAAAAGTCCCTATTCAGACCAATCATAGGGCTCCCCAATTAACTACACATCTAAGCATAACATCCAATTCATCTGTGGACATCATAAAAAGTGCAACAAGACTAAATATGCTCTGAAAACTTCCTAGGCATATTAGTATATTTCTTTTTTTTATTAAATTAATGCAATTTAATAAATTCACATTCTTAGAAAGAGAATATTACACAGATTTCAGCTAACAATAAATTCAACACCACATGAAGGCAGTCTACAATAAAGGGTACAGCACAGCTCCTGATTATGCCAGAGCACTAGAAATTATTGCCAGATGATACACACATTTTCCTTGCCTTAAAAAGCTTCTTTACTTTTCACCACTTTTCTTCTATTCTTATTAGAGTTATTGCATTTCCTTCCTTGCCTGACTTCTTACAGCCTTACTAACATAACTATTACTTTGAAAACCCACTGAAAGTTCCAAGCTCTTTTCTGCAGCTTCCAAATCCAAAAATGTCACTGTGGTCAGGATATAGAGTGCACACATGGATAATGCCAGAAGCATAAGCATCATTCACTGTGGAATTACTTATTTTTAAAGACTACTGATAAAGTTTGGCTTCATAGTAGCAATTTCTTTACCACACTTCCTGAAAATGAGAGGAATTCTATGAAGCTGCATTCAGCTTATTATAGTTCTTAAATAAATAATTGAAAGTGTACGAACAGATCACATCACCTGCTGTGAATCAACACTGCAGCAGGATGCTCTGCAATTCTGATTAATATATTTTAGTCTAATCATTTTCATAGTCAATTGAAATAATTTATATAAATGTATTCGATTTGCCATCCTTAATCCTGCAGGACAAAATTGTAGAAAGGTTCAATTATACTCCATAACTCTTCAGATATAAACACTGACTCAGTCTGGGGCCAGGATTGCATCCTGCTGCACCCAGACTCCTCTGTGAAGAGGTGTTGAGAAAGCAAGAGGGTCCTTCTGCACCTCATGACTCAGTGAGAGGCTCTCCCTGATGAATTTCTGAAGGTTCCATTCTGCCTGCAACACATCCATCCCCCAAAAAAGCATTTGGGGTTATGCACACAGCTGCATTGAATGCAACCATCAAACCTCAGGCAGTTTGGACCAAGCACTTCATCACTGACACAAGATTACCCAATTCCATCTCAACTGCGATAAAACCAACCACTTTCAAGAAAACAGGGAATAAGAAGCAGAGAAAATTTTGCCATGGAAGGGTTTTTTTGGTTGATAACACAGAAGGTAGCTCATTTGGGATAGCCAACGTACAACTAAGAGTACATTAGGTATGCCAAATCACAATATAAAGCTTTAGTTACTGCTTCCACATACATGTTGCCCTTCAAATGCTGTGAAGGTCGCTTTACAATAACCCAAACATCCACAACTTGGATGGATTAGTCACACCAATATGCTTCAGATTTTTGCATTAATTAGAATCTCCCTCTTAATTCTCATCATATTTTCTGTCTTTTAGTTTAAAATGCCAATGTATGTCAAACCTTCAAATCCAAGCTCCCAAATAATACAGATATTCTTATTCAGACAGCAAGCTAAATGCCAGTGTGCCATCATCCATAAGGTTCCTGCCTTTCTTTTTTCTGTGGTGTTACAGGTATTACATATTCCAGTTGGGAAAAGCAAACTCACTCACGCAAGAAGAGCCAAGAGCAGATCAAACAAAATAGCCAGTTCAAGAATTGTTTCATGAGTTTATTTTATAGCCACAACAACAATTGACTCATTGAAAAGACATATTAAGAATAATGGAAGTAGGAGCCATAAATGAGTTTTTAAAAGGTTCAGTGTCTCAGGGCAGAGGAGAGCTCCCTCAGGGAAGAGGGAGCTGGAGAAAAGTTCAGGAAGTTTTATTAATTGTTACTAGCTGGATCACTGTAACATGAAAGTGAATATTTATGCTAGATACTCTTTAAAAATACTAGCATCCCATGTTTCATTATGAATTATCAAAAGATAGATACAGGCTGACAGGGAGAATAAAGCAACAACATTACATCCAAGAAGGATCATTAAATCTTTATGTTTAAACCAAACAATTTTCTGACCACTGAAATCCACAATTCTCCTTACTGCAAAGAACAATACCAAATTTCATACATGCTGATTCTTGCCTAAAGTGACCATGAAAGCACCCAAGAGCAAACCTGCCCTGCAAGAGCTGAGATTTAACTATGGACAGAACACAGAGTGGAAACACCTTGAAGTGGCAGTTCCTGGAGATCTCTAAGAGATATCTCTTAAAGGCAGAGGTTTCCCTATCAGCCAGCATTCTCAAAGATTCATTTTCTAAATCAATTCACTGACTGAGCTGTATCTTCTGCCCTTCTCTGTCCTTTCAGCAAGGTTTGCAGGCTAAGAGCACAAAGGCAGTAAAAGCACCAAGCAATCAAAAATCCTCTTTAGAGCTAACAAGCATTAGAAGAGACCCTCAGAGCCTTTAAAACTGCTGAGTTCAGCGGAAGGTGGTTCAGCAGGGTTTATTTTGGCACACCTGAGATTGCTACAGAGCAGACTGAACTGAAGAGGGCTACAGCAGCAGCTGTGCAGCTCAAACCACACTCCAGCAACAGGCTCATCTCATCTACCACACACACAGAGACCCCAGCTCAGCATGAGATCACAATGGAAGTATCTGGAATTTTCCAGAGCACACAGAAGCTGTGCTGTCTGTGGGATTCTGAGGTTCTCCGTTCTCTCCCTTTACAGGTGTTATTATCAGCAGGTAGAGGATTCATTCTGCAGCCCTAGGGACAGGACTTTGAGGCAGAGGACAAAATCTTACACAGTTTTTGCACTAGAGCTTGTAAATTTACAATTACAATTCCTGTAAACAACTCCAAGATGATTTAAAAATAAACAGTAGATAAGATTGGGCTCAAGTTTTCAACTCAGCCTTCAGATACTAAGATCTAGTTTCCTTTTTTCAAAACTCTTATAAGAAAATTTCTGCAGGTGTTACTTCCAAAGAACTTTGATTTTCACCTCCAGACCAGCCTGGAAGATATAGGTAATAACTGTTGGTACAAACCATCATTATCTATCTCCCAGATCAGATACACAATAAAACATCTTAAGTTTGACTTCTAGTCGCCCTCTATCTAGTATAAGAGACTTTTGTAGAGGATATAAATTAGAAGTGAGGACGAGCCAGTAATTTCTGATATTGCTCAAAATTCTAAAACTATCACACAGTAAAGAATTCCTTACTGTAATGGCTGATGTTGGAAAATTATCCAGCAGTGTGGAAGAGCCAAAACTCTGAATAACAAGCTACAGAAAAGCCCAGCTAATTAAGTGAGATGCTTCCTCTCTATCCTGTACTTTCCATTTAATCCTTCCAAAGGCATTGATTCCCAGAAATACTATTTCCCATCAGTTCAAGGTGCTCATTCTTCTGATGCCCCGTGCATCCATCTCATTAGGTCTTAGCACATTTGTTCCTTGGCCTCTTATTTGGTAATGAGCAGCCAGTGCACACATCACCCACCCTGCCACAACCATTCCTCTTTTACACTGAGGTAAAAGCCAGACAGAAAGAAGCTCTGCCTCTTCAGGTGGATTTAGGGCAAGGAGCCAGGCTAGGAACCAACATGCAGCCTTTGCTCCCAGCCATCCTCCTCCAGGCTCATGGGGGCTCTGTCTCCAGACCCTATTTCTCCCTTCTGGGATCTGGATATCAACAAATTCCAACAGACACTCCACCATGTCTCCCTCTGCCTCCATAAGAACTGACAAGTTGGTTACAACTGCAGCAACTGCTTTGATGCATACTCAGATTTCACTGTCATCCTTTTTCATCAAACATCCACTGGCATTACTTCTGGCACAGCTTTAAAGCATTGACAGGTCAAACAAGGGCTGGCCTTCAAATAACTGAGTCCTTAAGATATGAACAAGTGCCCAACTCTGTTGCTGCAAACAAGTACTTGGCCAGCTGATATCCTGGTCATTTCTTCACAGTGCAGGCTTAAGAAGCTGTGTTTTGTCACTAAAACCAGGGTAAAGACTAAATTTTAAAGTAATACATGAAAAAAAGTCTTCACTGTTACAAAATGTGGAATATGTAAAAATTTTAAGAAAGGATGTTCTTTTATGTTTGATCTTTGTGTACTTACAAGTATAGTACACTCACTCATACTAATCAACAAGAATGGAGATCTAACCCATGAAACAACAGCTAACAAGTAAGCTCTAAGTGACCTCCAGGTGTTAGAAAGAGATCACTTGTTGGAAGAATTGCCTTGTCAAAGTTTAGGGTTTGACATTCTTCAGTGATCTCAGACCTAGGGGTAGGTTAACAAACCTCGGGAAGAAGGATGTCCATTGATAGTGGACACAAAGAATGCAGAATTTATGGGCCACAAAGTCTTCAGGCAGAATTCTCAAGATAAAGAAGAGACTGATAAACCCAACAGAGCAACTGTGCTGAAATCAGCTCCAACAGGTAAAAGGTAATTCCAGCAAGGTGAGATCAACCCAAGAGGACTGAAAGACTGAGCATGCAGACTAATTAGCATGAGAAGCAAGAGAATCATTAACCAATAGAAGACAGGAGTTAGTGTTCATTGGCTACAAGTTACATAGGTTCTCCTAATAATTCTTTCCCTGCTAAAATATATAAGTAGTAAAACATTTTGATAGCTCATGTGCTTGATTTGTAGAATTCCACCAAGCACCTTGGATTACACAACTCTGAAATAAATAATCCATGTTTCTCTCCAGCATCTAACTATTGGTTTGTTCCACACCACAAAAAAAAAATCAGATTTTTGCAGACAGCACCATCACTTAAGACTCTAAACACTTTTGGTAGTATCCATATTTTAAATAAACGGGTTTTTTTCCCACTTGTCAGTCATAAGTCACATCCTAGTATCCATTACCTA